>JAJJWX010004303.1:1200000-1800000 GCA_023529315.1 Papaver bracteatum
TGTTTACAAAACTCACCTATGGGTATCACATACTCACCGCCACTGGTCGACCTAAGAGTTTTAATTTTAACTCCTTTTTGGTTTTCTACTTCAAGTTTATAAAACTTGAAAGCCTCTAAGGCCTCATCTTTACTTCTAAGAAGATGAACCGACATGTATCGTGAGTAATCATCTATAAAAGTGATGTACCATTTTCTACCACCTCTTGTTGGTGTTGATTTCAAATCTCCTAAATCCGAGTGTATTAGTTCCAAAGGAACTGTTTTACGTTCAATCCTTTTATTAAACGGTTTTCTTGTATATTTAGATTCAACACAGATTTCACATCTTTGATTTTTATCAAAGTTTATTTTTGGTATGCAACCTAAATTAGCAAGTCTTTCTAGAGATTTGAGATTAACATGTCCAAGTCTATCATGCCAAACATGTGAAAAGTCACAAACATAATGAGAAGAAGATGCATTAACATTCAATTTCAAATCAGATACACTAAGCTTAATCATGTTATCGGTAACATAACCTTTTCCTACGAATTCACCATGCTTAGAAATAACAACGAAGATTAGATTCAAAGAACAATCTTAAAACCTTTTCCTAGTAAGATGGTTTACGAGATAAGGTTTTTGCATATGTCCGGGACGTAAAATACGTCATTCAATGCGAGAGTTTTTCCTGAAGTTAGCTTCGGTTCGACCTTGCCTTTCCCCACCACTTTCCGGTGGAAGAGTTTCCCACTTCATGCGGTGGAAGAGTTTCCCATGAACTAGAGACAGTTTCTCATCATCTCCTACTATGGCATAGGAGAAGAAAGCATTTCTGAATTTACTTTGAAGTACTTTAGACATGCTTGGTGGCTCCTTTTTGCCAAGAATCAAGCCACCATGAGAGGTGGTCTCTCACATTAGTCATACTAGAGACAAGGTCGACTTCATGTTGTATTCTAAGACACCATGCCAGTGAAATATCCATTATAGAGTCATCTACTATGTTTGCCTTAATTTATTTTTCTGTTTTGGATCATATTTGATCCTTTTAGGGGCCTTATTCTTTCCCATGTTCTTACAACAAAGTCTTTAGCCATATGTCGAGCTAAAGGTTTACCACAATTAAAACTCCAGATCGCCTTTGATGGTGTGCTTAGTGACACCATCCCCTAGGCTTAAAATTGTTACCTAATTTATGTTCTGGGTTTTCGAGTAGTTATACAAAATTATGTTACGTCTATTACCCATTTTGCTGGATTCTCCAGGAGTTTTCTTTGAAGCAGCTTTATCGTCCAAAAGAACAGTGCACACGCATTCAAAATTTGCGAGATTCTTCTCGAGGAAAACAGTGTGTACAGGATGGGTCGGATACACCCACGCCCACGCCCACGCCCACGCCCACTCCCACGCCCACGCCCACTCCCACTCCCACTCCCACGCCCACGCCCACGCCCGAGCCCGAGCCCGAGCCGAGCCGAGCGAGCGTGCTTCCGTGCGAAGCACCGCGCGAACGGGAAAGGCAATAAGAAATGCAATAAGGTTTAGGCAACCTTGCCATAGTCTAGGGTTTCCCCATACACAAAGGTCTAAAGACCCAAAGGGCCATGCCCTTAAGGCTAAACCAATGCTATTTAAGTCTAAAACTCTAAATGTTTTAGTCTATATGGGACTAATGTTTTATTCATTCACATGAAAAAACATCTAGGGAGCATAAGGTCTTGGGATCAAAACATGGTTCATGCATTTTTAATTAAATTTTTAAAAACGTTTTTTCTAACAGTCACTTGAGTCGCAAAGGACTAAGAACTCTTCAAAAATAAGGGAATGATAAATGCATTGCGTTCACTTGGATCCATGTCAAGGGTATGTGAAATATGTTTACTTGGAAAGCAACATAGGATCCCTTTTCCATCGAAACCACATGGAGAGCTACTCAAGTTCTTAAACTCTTACATGCTGACATGTGCGGGCCTATCAAACCTATATCCAACAGTGTAAATAGGTACATCATTACTTATATTGATGATATTAGTCGTAAGACATGGATATACTTTCTTGTGCAAAAGTCAGAAGCATATGATACTTTTAAACTGTTTAAGAGTCCCGTCGAAAAAAATAAAAGCTTGTTTATTAAAGTTCTTCGCACTGATCGTAGAGGGGAATTCACCCTAAGCGAGTTTAATAACTTTTGCAGTGACAATGGCATACAAAGACAGTTGATAGTTGCGTATAATCCACAACAAAACAACATTGCAGGGAGGAAGAATCGAACTATCATGAATATGGTTCGAAGTTTACTTATGGAGAAGCATATTCCAAAAATCTTTTGGGAATAAGCTGTAAACTGGGAAATTCATGTGCTGAATAGAAGTCTAATACTTTCTATAAATAACAAGACCCCATAGAAGTTTGAAGTGGTGTTAAACCATTTGTTCACCGTTTTAGAGTGTTTGGTAGCATCTCACATGTCCATGTTCCTGATAGTAGGCGCACCAAACTGGATGACAAAAGCGTGAAGTGTGTACTTCTTGGAGTTAGTAAAGAATCAAAGGCTTATATGAACCTCTTTCTCAAAAGATAATAGTGAGCCGATATGTAATATTTGAAGAAGATAGCAGCTGGCAGTGGAATAAAGAGTACGATAAGACGACCGTAGTTGATTTAGAATGGGAAGAAAATGACACAGTTGTTGCAATTGATGAAGGGGCGGAAGTTGAAGCAGTAGATCAACCTGATGCTGCAGTAGATCAAACTGATGCTAACACACCTGAAGCTCACTCAGGTAATAATGCTTCAAGGTCTAGTGAAAGTTCTCTATCAACAATTTTTCAAGGAAGAGAAAGGAGACAACCTGTATGGATGAGAGACTATACAAGTGGATAGGGGCTCTCAGAGGAATAATAAGATGATCGAGAAGGAGATGAAGCATTCTTCATAATGATGGCTACCTCAACAGATCCAGTTTACTTTGAAAATGTTGTGAGAAGTGAACCATGGAGAGGAGAACAATGGATGCTGAAATTGTAGCAATCTAGAGGAATGATACTTGGGAACTAACCGATCTACCTGCTGGTACTAAGAAGGTAGGAGTGAAATGGGTATATAAAACAAAGCTTAATGAACATGGTGAAGTGGAGAATCTTAAAACGCGTTTGGTGGAAAAGGGATACACTCAAGAATACGATGTGGATTATACTAAAGTATTTGCACCGATGGCTCGGTTGGAGACAGTTCGTTCGATAATTTCTCTTGCTGCATAGAAATAATGGAGTATATGTCAGCTTGATGTTAAGTCTTCCTTTCTTCCTGGTGAACTCAGTGAAGAAGTTTTTGTTACCCAACCCCCTATATATAAGATAAAAGGAGAAGAAGATAAAGTATATAAGTTTAAAAAAAAAGGATTTATATGGGCTTTAAAAATCTCAACGAGCTTGGTACAGTCGTGTTAGAGTACTGCTTGGTTGAATTCGCAAGTGTTTCTATATCAAGCTTGTTTGTCAAGTTTAGTGGCCAAAACTACCAGACTTGATTTCTAGTCTACTTATAGCTAAGTCTCGGATTAGGATAGATAGTGTAGTTGAGCATTAGACTTCACGCCGTTCATCGATTGTAGACGAAGAACTACTAAGGGAAGCTTGTGGAACTTTATCAACAAAAGGTATGTGGAGACTTGAACTCATCTATCACTCAAAAGTATATCTACTCTATCTCCAATTTGAGACAAAAGTCGTATAGCTATATAAACTTCGATTATACACATTTGATATTTCGAGTTGAGTTTAACTCGCTTACATATATGTTGGTAAGATTTTGCGTTAACCAAGTTCATCTTATATTCTTGACGAAAGTCAAAATATGATCATGTGAAAATCTCTTGGTAACATCTTACATGATTTGTGTGAGATGATCATTTGATGTAGACTCGGAAGGTTTCGTATTGATCTATCGATCACTTGAAAATTGCTTTGAAGCTAATAGTTTTTGTGAGACAGCTATTGTCGTCTTCCAAGAATGTTTCAATGATTGAAATGGGAGTTTATAACAATTAACCATGATTAGATATAACACAGTATGCGTACTTGTATGCTAACTGTTGCAAGTTATTCCAAGTCCGGGAACCATGGTATGTGCTAGACACATTTTTTTGTCCAAATTTTCCTCAGTGTCTCTATTGTTAGTGCCTGATTTCGTACTTATTATGGTGTTTTTATGTTTGTGTAGGTGTTTTTGGAGAAATACACTGGTGTGGAAAAAGTTGCTCCAAAAGTGTTATTTGGACCCCCGGAGAAAAGTACTAAAGGCACCCTCACTTTGGATAAGGGGCACCTCAGTTGGGCTCCTTCTATTCGCACCCCCAGTTTGGTTAGGAGGACACTTTCTTCTCCTTTTCAAATTTCATTTTTGGCGGGAAAACGGGTTTCACTCCTGGAAGATATGTCGTTCGGATTTTGGATGGGTTAGAGGTAGACTCAATCGTTGAAACTTCATGGGTAGACGCGATATGACTATAGAATGTTGGTATGGGTGTTTGTTTGAAAAAAAATTGGCTGAATAACGAGTTGCAATCCAAAACAGTGGACACAAGCTTTCACGGGTTCAAGTGAATTTGACACGAGTTTGAGGCGTGTAATGCATCAGTTTGGAGTATGATGCACTACAGAGATGTGTGAAGAAGATAAATAAGGAATGATTGAAAGATGAGAACGCGTGGAAGATCAAAGAAATGGAAAATATTGTCGTGAGAAGAGAGGATATTTTGAAGTTATGGAGGAGATTCGATGCATCTTTCGGGTTTAAATAGGTTGAATTAGTACCATACAAGGGATGAGAGTTTTGGGGGATACTGTAGAGAGCTTTGGCCGGAGAAACGAAAGTTGCAGAAGCCATTGATGCACTTTCAGGTGAAGAAGAAGACAAAGAATAGATCACTGTTTTATAGGCTAGTCGTCTTTTCTTTGTAATAGTTACTCAATTGTGACAGTAGATTTTGTAACATCCACTAAACGTTACGAATCTCTGTTCTATTATAATTCTTCAATAAAAACACCTTTTTGAGCAATGAATTATCTTTTTGAGTGTGTTTTCACCATGTGGATCTAGACCCCATCACTAGGACGACGGAGGAAGCTGTTTTTCACCCATGTGGTAATTAAATTAATTATTTTATAACTATTTGCATAGAATTTAATTGATTAAGGATTTTTATTAATTATTTGTTATTTTGTCTGATGTTGCATTCTTAGTTTTAATTACTTTTGATGCGTCATGCTCACAACTTATAACTAATGTTTTATGAAATCTACTTTGGCAAAGAATAGAGTTAATAATTCTTTTATTTTGAGCTATAATTGCCTAGAATTAATTTCTGAACCCCTTGAATATGAAAAACAGTGAACTCATGAGTCCTAGTAAATTCTTCATCCTGTGACATATTTTGTATATGTTTTCTTATTTTTAGTATTTTCCATTATTTAAGCCTAAAATCGATTTCAACAAATTCGGAGTGAACACTATCTAAAATTCGATCAGTATGCATACCCGTATGCGTACTGGTTGGTTTAATGGAAGTCCATGAACTTAGTATGCATACCCGTATGCGTACTTGCGTTAGTTCATGTCCGGAAATTCAACTGAGTTTGGAAGGTATGCGTACCTGTTCACATACTGGGGAACCCAAACTAAGTACGGCGACTTAGGTATGCGTATTCGTTTTCATACTTGAGTAGGTTATGATCTAAAATCGGTTTGTTCATGAACTAATACATTTATATAATATGGAATGCAATCTTTTGCAAACCCTGGCTATAATGTTCATGGATTGATTCGAGTGAATCAAAATCAATTTTGCTTCAATTGTGTCTTGTATACTTCTATGAGAATATAAACAATTGAACATCTCTAGAACTACTTTCATTTGAACTAGTTGTGTTAAGATGAACAAGGTTGAGATGAAAATGTTCATATGGCTAACTTCGGTTAACTATTTTTGAGCCAACAAGGTGTACACGTTTAGGTACGGTTAGCCATATCTAAATGAAGTCACTTTTCATTTGTGTGTAACAAGGTAAGTTCGATCTAACCGTTGAAATTATCTTGAGTCTAATAAGGTTTTCATCTAACGGTGAATATTGAATGCTTTGTTACCAAGGTAACATTGATTGCAAACCCTGATTTAAAGACTATATAAGGGAGAACTCTAACAATTGGGAAACCTAATCCCCACACCTCATGTGTGATACTAGTTGCGACTATAGTTGATTCTCCTTTAACCTAGGTTTTTCTAAAACCATTATAGGTTAACAACTTAAAGACTTCATTGGGATTATGAAGCCAGACCCAACTATTTTCTATGTAGTTACATGTTCTGATCTTGTTGTTTTCAGTCGTGATTGAGTACTATCTTCTCTAAGATTTTCTCCAGATTTAATCTCCGATAGGCAAGATAAAAAGTAGTCACAAACATCTCAATCTCTTCGTTTGTAATTCCACAATATCTTGTTTCGCTACCATATGATTAACATTATTGTGAGGTGATTTATATTACTAGGTTGTTCTTATGGAATATAAGTCTGGTATCAATTGGCTCCTATTCACCTTGATTTATCAAAATACGGAACAAAACTCATAGGTATTTCTATGGGAGACATATTTATATATCTATTCTATAGTCTTTTCTGTGTGAGACAGATTGGTTTATCAAGTCTTCGACTTTGGGGTCATAGAAACTCTTAGTTGTGGGTGAGATCACCTAAGGAAATAAAGTACGTAGAGTCATGCTGGGATTCATAGGCGTAAGGAACGCGACTGTACCTTAATCAGTGTGAGATTGGTTAGGGATCAACTACATTCCAGTCTGAAGTTAACTTGGAGTAGGCTAGTGTCTGTAGCGGCTTAATACAGTATGGTGTTCAAATCTGGACTAGGTCCCGGGGTTTCTATGCATTTGCGATTTCCTCGTTAAAAAAATTTCTGGTCTATGTGTTATTTCTTTTCCGCATTATATTTGTTTATATAATTGAAATATCAAAGGTTGTGCGTAGTTCAATCAATTAGATAATCCCACCTTTGGTTGTTGATATAAATTAATTGACACTTGAAAAATGGTTTTTGGTACCGTTCAAGTTGTTTCACATAATAATCAGGCTCGTGTATTTCTATCTGTTTGATTTGCTGATTAGATTGTGATACAGAGATACAACTCTTGGATATATTTCCATTGATTGAGTCTAAATGTCTAGTTGATTCTCTTGGAATTATATTGGAGTTTGTCCATACAGATTTCCTAAATGAAATATTGGGTTAGGTTGTTAAGTCCCCGCTTTTTTAATTGGTATCAGAGCAGGCAAACACGTTTAAGACCTCATAAGTTTATGTTTGTAATGATCTGACTCTATAGACAGAAGTGTTATCTCTGTAAATGTACTACTAGTCTTCGATGGCTCAAATTACTTATGGTGGAAAATTGATATGCATTCCTTTCTTCAAGCGCGTGATTTTCAATGGGTTTATGTTTTTAATGGCTATGATCCTCCAATGTTATAGTAGACATTGTCTCTATTGCAAAGGATATTGGTAGATATGAACCTAACGAGATTTTCGCTGCAAAAAAAAATTCTGACTGTTTAAATGCTATCATTCATGCCATTACCCAAGATCTTCAGCACCATGTGACTACGTGCACTCGATCTAAAAATGCGTAGGTTATCTTAGAAACTGTATTCGAAGGAAATAGCTCTAAAAAGGAAGCTAGGTTTCAAAACCTAAATTCTTATTGGGAAAACCTTCGTATGGATGACGAAGATTCATTTGATGAGTTTAATCACAAAGTATCTGAAATTGTTAATGTATCTTTTACATTGGGTAAGACTATTCCTGAAAAGGACATTATGATGAAAATTCTCAGATAGTTGCCAGCCAAATACGATTCTAAGAAACATGTCATCGTTGAAGGAAATAACCTTAATACTTTTTCCAGAAATACGGTGATTGGGAAGTTAAAGATCTTTTATCATGAGCATATGACGAGGTGTCGAATCTCGCAAAAATAATATTTCTCTACTTTTTACACTAGCAAGTAGTATAATGTAAGCAGGATCGTCCCAAGGGAGGAATGAAGTCTAAGTTGTTAAGAAAATACTCTTAGCAAAGATGATTGTGTTGTAGAAAATCTGAAAATTGTAAAATGTAACCAAAGATGAGATGTGATTGATTAAAGGTTCATTCTAGACCACGGAATACAAACCAAATTGATAGATAACTATGTTCTTCACATTATCATGTTACTAACAACCCTAGAATAATTAGTACGCTCAACTATTCCGTTACTATCTCCTAGCTCACCGGATACGGAAGCGCTCGACTACCGGTTCCTACTTGCCAAGTTTCCTAGAGGTACGCTTACTAGGTGTGACTTAAACAAATGCTCTAAGTTCTGTGAGATAAGGTTTCTCCTAGTGATGAACTCAAAAGCATGAATCACCTACTAGTGTTGATTTCTACATATGGACACTTAACAAAGTCCCATCATCAGTACCCACATATTGCTACTTGTGTTTATCTTCTCTAGACAATTACGGGTCGAAGAAAATCTAAACTAGCAAATAGATTAAGAATTAATGATTCAATTTCGAACTTAAACCCTTAACAAATAATCCATAGACAATATTAGAATAGTAGAAAATCAATCAATAACATAAATGAATGCAAGTGAACAAGTTATTTCATATCACATATAGATTCATATTTCGGGCTTCGAAATCGCCCTTAATCAAAGAGAGTTTTAGCTACTCATAATATTGGATCTCATCATCAAATATATTAAATGAAATAATGAAGATGAAAATAAAAGAATAGCAAACCCTAGTTCCAGCTCTCTGCAAAACTCCAAGTAGAATAGAAAATACGTGATAAACAAAGTTATAGAAAACTTTCCCTTTTGTAGCCTTTTTCTCCTCAAACTAGGTCATATCCCCAAAAGTCCACATCCAATGTGTTCACCAAGCCCACACAAGAGAAACCCATGTAGTAAATGTGCTCAGAAAGTAGTCACCGGATAACCCAGAAAGTTACCGGAATTTGGCCGGAATCTGGCACCGGTCGCCGGACGGTCAACTCGAAAAACTAAGTCGCACTGGGTCAATGAGTCAGTTGAGTAAGTCAGGCTCAGCTAGCTGACTGTCTCTTTGATCTGAATTAATTAGGCCTAGGCCATTTGCACCAACTCAGCTGCATCTTTAAGCACAGCTCCCAGACTGCAGCATCATTCTCTGCCTTGCAACTGCTCAGGCCTAATTTCAGTTCCAACCCTGCCTGCAACATCACAAGCTATTACTTCAGTCCATCACCCCAACTTCATTTCACCGCCTTGTATCGACAGCAGCAACTCAAATGGCTTCCTTTAGCTTCAGTTCATATGCACTCCACAGCGCCAGTACCTGCAATTTGAGCAGCTGCACTCTCCCAGTACCACTAATGCACCCTGCGACCTTGGTAACTGACATCTCCAGCTACAACCTACCAAGCAGCTGCTGTCATTTCATTGATTGAGCCTCAGTCCCATCAGCTTCTTCTATTTCCATAACCTTCTTGACTGCTCATTTCCTATTGCCAGAACCACCAACACTTTTCAGCTCCATATTTTCTATTCGAGCCACAGCCACCTACACCATCTACCATAATCACCACCTGTCATATCTTGCCTCAAGAATCGCCACTGCGAGTCTTCCCAGAAGCTGTACCCAACACCAAATCTGGTTCCACCATCTCATTTCTATTACTTCCACAAACTAGATTCAACTCCATTCATACCCTTCTCGAACATCAACAGCGCTGCATCAGTAACTCCATTTCATCCAACTTATCAGCACAATCAGTTTCAATTGCAGTATCACCTCCTTCCTGTTCAACCACCTGCAATCAACCAAAACAACCATTATCCCATTTATCACTTCAATTCACAGCCGTTCAATCAAACCACAGCAAGCTCCATTCTTTGCTGACTTTCAGGCGTAACTTTGCACTGAACCTTCCCCCAACTGAACTGCAGGCTTTGTATTCGTCTGGTCTTCTGAAATAAGTAACTCCCTGAATTCAATTTCATATCCTAACCATCTACAAAGACTCGTGAAGCTCAGACCAAACATGGTGGTTCATGAAGTGTGGTTCAGGCAAATTGCCAAGTAATTGATATGCACGACTTGCTGGTGTTGCTATGCATTGTGAAGTCTTTATTCTGGCTCTCCCTTTTCTTGCAACGAATATCTGGTGCAAACCCATACTTACTAACCATTCATACACAACAACAGTTCAGTTCTCCTTCCATTCAGCTCTTCATGCTTCATTTTTGAGCTCAAACCACCGTGAACTCCAGCCATTGATTATCCCAACTCCGCCTGTCGTCTTCACAGCAAACAGACCAACATTCACCTGATTTTCCACCTTCTCATTCATTCGACCAAAACCCAATTTCGTCACCATCAAATCCAACCCCAGAACCCATTTCTAGAGTGAATTTCATCACAGCAACTGACCCCTAATTCCTTCTCTGTGTTGGCTTTGAACCGGGCTGTTACGAATCTCGATCTCTGCTTCCAATAATTAACGGCGCAGCCATCCCTTACTTCTAAATTCTCTTCTCTAAAATTTAGGTAAAATGTAATGAAAAGAGGAGTTCAATCCAGGGTTGTATAGTATAGTGTATATTGCCACACTTGTGAGGTAGATAAGGGCCAACCTCAAATAATTTGGCCTGTCAATTATGGGAAACTGACAGTTCATTTTCATCACCTCCTGTTCGCATACCTTAGCCCGCTCCAAGTATATCTCATATGTAAATTGACTTTTGTGCTCCTTTTCACTCCAAGTGACTCCAAAGTACCTAAATAATCAGAAGCAAAACATAAGATACATAATTTACAAGAAAACTAAGCAAAGAAAGCATAAACAATAGATAAATATATAGGTGTTTTAGACACCTATCAGCATACATCCAAATCTGACAAGGATATTGCTTTTAAAGTACAAAAGAACACAAAATTGCTTGACATAAGTAAATGTGTTGGAAAATACGTAGATGATCCTATTGAGACTGATTTGTCTGATGAAGATCTTGATAACTCAGTCTCTCTGATCACAAGACAGTTTAGATATCTTCTTTTGAAGAGAAGTAAACGGTTTGTCAGAGATTATCCTAGATCATCAGTTAAACCTCATGACCGTGTTCCTCCTAAAAACAAGGATATAGTCGATATTGATGATGAGGATATGCCGCAGTGCTTGAAGTGTAAAGGTTTTGGTCATTTTGCTAATGAGTGTCCAAATCGTAGAAAATACACTGAGAACAAAGGTCTTGCTGCAACTCTTGATGAAATGTCTGATTACTATGCTTCAAATGAAGATGAAAAATCAAGTGTTGCACTCCGTACTGAAAAATATTGATTTTGATAGTCGTAGCATTACTCACATTAATCTTGATATTTTCCCTAGAGATACTTCTTCAACTAGTTTGCAGGATAAGATGGATTTTTCTCTGTCTATTTAATTTTTTTTCTAATATTTCAGGTACCACATTTTGTCTTACAACTTGCTCCGCTATAGTGTCTGAATCGTCCTCCACATTGACATGTTCTTATTGTACTTCTACGGGTCATGAACTATCTAAGTGTTACAAGTACAAACACAAAATAAGATATGTCAATAAACTTCAACGGATAGAAAATCGATTGGCAAACAAGCTCAAACTTGTTCAGAAGCGTAACTCATCTGAGGTAAGTAAAAAATTCAATTCCTCTCCGAAAAAGTTAATTTCTAAAGAACTAATTAGACCTCTCCGGAAAAGAACATGATCTAAACATTCTGTGATAGAGAATTTTAGAAACTCTTTCCAAAAAGTTCATGGTAGTGAGATTATTGTTCACCCCAACACATCTTGATTGTGTTGGTTGTGCATCTTGTCTCAAGTGCCTGATTCCAAAAGAAAAGAGTTAAGCACCTTCAGGTCTTAAGAAAAAAAATTTATTTCTTTTTAGTTTTGTTTGGGTTTCAGTTTATCTTTTCATATCCTGGATTGTTATTGGAAACAGGTTTCCTTGTTTTATCTTTAAAAGAGGGTTAAAATCGATAATTCTGCCTTCTTTAGGGTTATGAGTTGTGTGTACGTGAATCTTCTTACCTTGTATAAAGGTTTCGTAACCTTACATTCCTTTTTCCTTCCTTAAAAACTCTTTTTATCACAAGTTTGCTTGTAGAGCTTGCTTTGTGAATTTCATTCACAAACCCAAATTTGTATGGAGACTCCAAACATTATGACTTCTGATGGAAAAGAAGCTAATATGATTGTTAAGCCATCAATCATGAAGGAAAAATATAAATCTCCGATACCGGCCCTCTTCCTTGAAAATTAAAAGGAGGAATTGAGGAAACCAAGGGATATCCCTTCAAATCTTCAGAAGTTTTTTGGTGTTCTTGAAGAGTTGAAGGAAACAAGAAAGGAGATACATCAAATAAAGGCTATCATTTTTAGGACTCTTGAAATTCAGAAGGCCCTAGTTCGGCATCAGTCAAGAAGGTTTGTTGGAATTGACTCCTTTCTTCATGAACCTTATAATCCAATGGATGTTGACGAAAAGGAGTTCGAGGATGATAAAGAATTTTTCAAATGACTTAATGTCTAGGAAACTTCTTATGAGAATTTATTCTTGTGTTTTAAGAAGGATAACTAGGTTTTGGAATAACAATTATTGTGAGTATATAAAGCTATTGCCAACGATTTTCATCTTGCAATGTTTTTAGATTTATTTATTTAAATTATAAAGTTTATTTGGAAGATGATTTTGCAGTATTAATCTTTATTGGTTTTATATATTGCAAAAATTATTATGGGATATGAGTGTTTGCGTCCGTGAACTGTGATTGTCCCATATTTGTCAAAAGTTAAGTCTATTGTATGTCTTTTTGCAAATATTGATGAAAAATAGAATGAAATTTTAATAACAAAGATTAAGCCTATCATATCATTATGCAAATATTGATGAAAATAGAATGAAACTTTGAATATTTCGCAGTATTGATCTTTCCATGATCCACTTCTATGTGAAAGTACTGCGCGGCTCCATAAGTTCTCTTATGTGAGCATTTCCGATTAAATTAATCATGGGTTCTCTTGTGGTTAATTTAATTGAGTTTTCTGGATGCAAAATTTGACTTTTTACTGTAGCAATTTTGCATCGGAATTTTTTTTGGATTCTTGTTTTTCGGTGATTCTCGGCTACATTGTGATTCTTGTTTTTCGGATTCTAGTTACGGTGATTCTTGATACTTGGATTCTGTTTTCTCATTCGTGATTCTTGTTTATGTGTTCTGTTAGCCATCTACTTAAGTTACAGGTATTTGGTTTTTGGTATTTGGATCGTTTTGGTTTGCAAGGCTAGGGTTAAGTTACTAGACATCTTTGTGTTGGTTGGGTTGTGATGGATTTTTTCTTAGCAAGTGAAGATAACCAGTTTCGGTGTAGTTTTTATCATCACAAAACACCTTTGTTACTTCCTTGTTTGGCATACTAGGTGTTTGATAAAACACCACAACCATTTTATTCATTTCAAAGCGTACATTCTTGGGCACACAAAATTACTTCAGTAGTTTTATTAGTGTGAGGTCCAGGGTTCTCCTATGTCGTGCTCAAGACTTTCACAGGGATATGGAGTTTCTAAGGACTCTAATTCACAATCCGACTCATATTTTCAATGCCCATTCAGAGGGTTTGATGGTTGTAAGAATGGTGCGGGTGGAAGAGGTTTGGGAAAAGCTTATTTGATTCAACATCTTAGAGATAAACACTTCGTCTACGGTAAGGAGAATGATAGTTGCAGACAGAGGATAGCTACAAATCATGAAATATACAAATCCTGGGAAGATTTCCTCTCTAAACTTCGTATGTGGTTATGCACGGATTGCATGCTTCTTCGTGCCTGGAGAAGACCGTGTAAATCTCATGCTAGAGTTGTCCTACAAGGGCCCTTTAATAGCAAAGACGTTGACTTGTTGGTTAATGGAATCAGGTCTCCTCCTCCGACCACTGACAACATTGTATATGATAATAATGTTGCTCCACTGCTTCCTTTCCTTACTGTGGAACTGCTCAACAAGGTGTTTCAGCAACATATTCAAACTATCAAAAATATCCCTCCTAAGTGTAAATTGCAGTTCTCAAGAGTTCTGAAGTATGCGCTTGATAAGGTACATGCAAATCCTTGTGAAGTTTTGTGTGGATACAATTATTGTTGTTACCTGTTTGTATTCTGCATTTATATATCCCCAAAAGCAGTAGTGAAGAAAAATATGGCAACCGAAGGACATTACAGATCAAATCCATTAACCAATCTATTGTGCAATGGTATACACCGGACGGTTGCATTCAATTAGTCCAGAAATTGCTCCATGAATACCCTCAGCATAACAACAAGCAACGCATGAACAACAACAACCAGGAGGCTCTGAACCTAAGTGTTTGTAGAAAGAAAATTTGCAATGCAAAAACATGTCTTATTTTCGGTCACAAATAAGAGTTATTTGTGAGGGTTTATAAAAGTCCTCACTTCAGATGGTGTTTCTACAGATGAGGAAGATGCTTTGAAAAATTTGATTGATAATCACCCATTCCCCTTACCCCCCATTTAAAAAGGACATACCGATTGGTCCTCTCGTTTTTGTTGTAAACAACGTGGTTTCTTCTAATGAGAATATTTTGGGCAGGATAATGAGCTTCCCCAAAGGAACATCTTGTGGGAGAGATGGTTTGAGGGTTCAACATCTCCTCGATGCTATGAATGGACCTGTCGCTGTTATAGTTGAAGATTTACTTACCTCCATAAAAGGAGTAGTCAACATATGGTTCGATTGTTGATTGAGGTGTTCATCGATTTATAATTGGGAGAATTGAGAAGTGGCTAGACCGTTTCACAGGGAGAACACCTCTTACACCCTTGCTCAAACCTCGATGGGGGAATTCGTCCTATAGTTGTTGGGACTATAGTGTGGGAGGAGATTAGTATCCAAGCTAGCTGCTCAAGCTGTTCAAAAGGATATGTGCACTTACCTCGAAGACTTACGGTTCGGTGTGGGAGTACCGAGGTGGTGGGGAATCCATCTTACACTCGTCAACGTGGGATTTTACACGAAAGGTATGTCTTCTTCTACGACCATGTTCTTGGTTGACTTCATTAATGCTTTCAACATGGTCAGCAGGTCTGCAATGCTCCAAGAAGTTAGAACCCACTGTACTACTATCTCTAAGTGGGTGGAGTTTTGTTACTCACAGCCGCCAAAATTGTACTACAATTATTCCATATTATCTTCTGCTCAAGGGGTACAACAAGGTGACCCTCTTGGCCCCTTACTTTTTTCACTCGTTTTTCACCCTTTAGTTAAGAGGATCTCCGAGATATGTGAATTTTATTTGCAGGCATGGTATTTGGATGATGGTACGTTAATAAGGGATACGTTAATGGTCTCGAAAGCTCTGAACATCATCAAAACTGAGGGCACCAAGCTTGGTCTTCAACTTAACATCGCTAAGACAGAGATCTTCTGGCCTATGATGGATATACATTGTCTTGACAAGGACGTCTTTCCGGCAAAAATCAGCAGACCAACCAAGGGGGTAAAACTTTTAGGGGGGCCTGTAAGTTTATACCATGAGTTCTGCAGAGGCGTGATCAAGGGTAGAGTGCTTAAAACCAACAATTTAATGGATGATGTAAGAAAGTTAGATGATCCCCAAATTGAATTGTTGTTGTTGCGTAGTTGTGCTGGAGTTTCTCGTCTTTATTTCTCCATGAGGACTACTAGGCCAGATTATATCTTAGAAGCTCAAGTTATTTTTGATGATCACCTGTCGTTACACCTGCGGCATATTGTTACTAATGACGGGCCGGGTATGGGGTTGTGGCAATACCGTATGTCCTCTTTGCCCATCAGTTTTGGTGGTTTAGGTATCTATTTTATGGAGGATGCGATGAACTAATGTTACTTGGCGTCTTGTTTACAGACCCAACCACTTCAATTCAATATGCTTCGTAACGCTCAATTACTTGGTCCTAATCACAACATGCAGCAAGCTATGGATCTTTTCTCCACCGTTTGTGGTCCCGACGTCAACATCGAATTAACTGCCCCCCATCCCATGAAGACCTTGGCAGTGAATTACTTCGATGTAGTCATGAAGGAGATGCCGGATAAATTTTCCATGTCCACTCGTGATGGTGCTCTTTGGAAATGCAACAAGGCGAATCATGCACAAGATTACCTTAAGGCTATACCGATTGAGGGGCTAAATCAGCGAGTTGGTGCTCAACAATTTGGTGTTGTTCTACGGTACAGGCTGGGTATACCTTTGTTTGTGGAAGGTAGCCTATGCACTTTTTTTAAAATAGATATGGACTGTTATGGGGATCACGCCTTACACTGCGCACACGAGGTAGGCATCAAATTTCGACACGACTTAGTTCGGGACGCGTTTGTAGACATGTGTTTGCGTGCAGGGGTACCGGCTAGAAAATAAGTTGAACTGGGTCTATTGGAAGATGATGGAAGTGCTCTTAGTCCGGCTGATGTTTTTGTCCTTAACTGGGAAAACGGGCGGGACAAGTGTTTAGATGTAACCGGCGTATCACCATTCACCGGTGGGGGGGTGCACACTTTTCGGCCTGGGGTGGCTCTGGATAAGGCAGTGAAACGCAAGCATAAGAAATATTTGGAAAAATGCGTAGCACTAGGTTACAACTTCGGCACTTTAGCGTTTACTACCTTTGGTGAAATTTGCAACGAAACAGTGGACTTCTTGAAAAGGCTTAATAATCACTTATCTATATTTGATGTTAAGGCTAAGAAATGTAACTATTTATTTCACAGATTAGGAATAGTCATACAAAAAGGTGTGGGAGCTCAGCTTGTTGCTAGGCTGCCATCCAGCTACTTGTAGTCCGTAACTCTTCTTATGAATAAAATTACTCAATTGGTGATTAAAAAAAAAAAATCATGTTTCATGTAATTTGTTAATGTCCAAAGAAATCCTTATTTTCTTGTAAAAGTAAGGTCCCTCTTGTTGTTCTCTCGAGAATGAAATTTCATGGAGGAGAGTTCTTAATTGAACTTGTGATTAATTTCCAAATCTTTATGGGGAGTGCGGCTGTGGAATATTGTAGGAGTTTTCTTGTATATTTATAAAATCCTTGATGAATACACTAAGTTTCGACTATGTGAAATAATCGAAACAAATTTGTTATTTTTTTATTTTTAGTCGTGAAGTGTCTCTATGAGAATTTCATTATGATCCCACTAGTTTTCGTACCTTTGCCAATTTATATTGACAACAAAGGGGGAGAATTAATGTGTATTTCACACTACAAATACATATGGTTTACGTATCATTATGTAAGGGGGAGTGGTTTTCATTGTGATATGAGGTATTGACTAAGGGGGAGTGATACATATCACCATAGTATTGTTGTCAAAGTTGTGATACAATTGGTCTTTGATGCTATGTAATAATACTATAGCGCTATATAACAATGATTGAGAGCTACTTTTTTAATATTGTTATGGCTTTAGATCTTCAGCAACTATGATGCTGAGTTGAACACGTTCATAATCACTGGAGTACTTAGAAATGACAAGGATTTCGAGTAATGTTGAAGAACCAAGGAAATCAACGCTTGTGATACAAACCATATGTATTTATAATTGAACTGGCAAGCGTTGCTATCTCAAGCTTGTTGTCAAGTTTAGTTGCCAAAACTATAAGTCTTGATTTCTAGTCTACTCATAGATAAGTCTCGGATTAGGATAGAAAGTGTAGTTAAGCATTAGACTTCACGACGTTCATCGATTGAAGATGAAGAACTACTAAGGTGAGCTTGTGGAACTTCATCAACAAAAGGTATGTGCAAACTTGAACTCATCTATCACTCAAAAGTCTATCTACTCTATATCCTATTTGAGACAAAAGTCGTATAGCTATATAGACTTCTATTATACACATTTGATATTTCGAGTTGAGTTTAACTCGCTTACATATTTCTCCAAATATGTGTTGGTAAACTTTCTCTTTAACTAAGTTCATCTTATATTCTTGATGAAAGTCAAAAGATGATCATGTGAAAATCACCTTGTAACATCTTACATGATTTGTGTGAGACAGTCATTTGATGTAGACTCGGAATGTTTCATATTGATCATTCGATCACTTGAAAATTGCTTTGAAGCTAATAGTTTGTGTGAGACAGCTATTGTCATCTTCTAAGAATGTTTCAATGATTGAAATGGGAGTTTAGAACAATTAACCATGATTGGATATAGCACAGTATGCGTACTTGTATGCTAGTTTGTGCAAGAAAAGGACCTTTCCACATAGAAAAAGAATGTATGAAAGTATAGATTACGATGTGCCGATTTAACCAATGACTATTCATGATTCCATATTGAATCAATTCCATACCGGCTCCAAACTAGAGTAAAGTTATGATATTCCAAGTTCGGGAGCATACCCGTATGCGTACTGGTTGGTTAATGAAAGTCCAGGAACTTAGTATGCATACCGGTATGCGTACTGGCGTGAGTTTAAAGTTGCGGAAATTTAACCGAGGTTTGGAAGGTATGCGTACCCGTTCGCATAATGGCGAATCCAAACTTAGTCCGGCCACTTAGGTATGCATACCCATTTGCATACTTGAGTAGGTTATGTTCTAAAATCGGTTTTTTCATGAACTAATACATTTATATAATAAGGAATGCAATCTTTTGCAAACCGTGGCTATTATGTTCATGAATTGATTCGAGTGAATCAAAATCGATTTTGCTTCAATTGTGTCTTGTATACTTCTATGAGAATATAAACAATTGAACAACTCTAGAACTAGTTTCATTTGAGTCATTTGATTTAGTTATGGTTAAGATGAATATGGTTGATATGAAAGTGGTCATATGGCTAACTTCTGTTAACTATTGTTGAGTCAACAAGGTGTACACGATTAGGTACGGTTACTCATATCTAAATGAAGTCACTTTTCATTTGTGTGTAACAACCTAAATTCAATATAACGGTTGAAATATATTAGCTTGAGTCTAATCAGGTTTTCATATAACGGTGAATACTGAACGCTTGGTTACCATGGTAACATTGATTGCAAACCTTGATTTGAAGACTATATAAGGGAGAACTCTAGCAACTGGGAAACCTAATCCCCACACCTCCTTTGTGATACTAGTTGCGACTATAGTCGATTCTCCTTTAACCTTAGGTTTTTCACGAAACCCTGTAAGTTAACAACTTGAAGACTTCATTGGGATTGTGAAGCGAGACCCAACTATTTCTCTGTAGTTGCGTGTTCTGATCTTGTTATTTTCTATCGTATTGAGTACTATCTTCTCTAAGATTTTCTCGAGATTTATTCTTCGATAGGCATAATAAAAAGTAGCCACAAACATCTTCGTCTAATCGTTTGTGATTCCACAATATCTTGTTTCGCTACCGTACAATTAATATTATTGTGAGGTGATTCACATTTATAGGCTGTTCATCGGGAATATAAGTCCGGTATATCAATTGGTTCATGTTCACCTTGATTTATCAAAATACGGAACAAAGCTCATAGGTATATCTGTGGGAGACAGATTTATCAATTCAATAGACTTTTCTGTGTGAGACAGATTAGTTTATCAAGTCTTCGACTTTGGGTCATTACAACTCTTAGTTGTGGGTGAGATCATCTAAGGGAATCAAGTGCGCATAATTCGGCGTGGTTCTAGAGGTGTAAGGAACATGACTGTACCTTGATCAGTGTGAGATTGGTTAGGGCTCAACTACATTCCAGTCTGAAGTTAACTTGGAGTAGGCTAGTGTCTGTAGCGGCTTAATACTGTGTGGTTTTCAAATCTGGACTAGGTCCCGGGGTTATTCTGTATTTGCGGTTCCCTCGTTAACAAAATTTCAGGTGTCTGTGTCATTTCTTTTTCTCGTTATATTTTCTATATAATTGAAATATTACAGGTTGTGCGTAAGTTCAATCAATTGTGAATCCAACCTTTGGTTGTTGATTAAATTGATTGACACTTCGATTGCAGATTGAATTGAGAAATAGAGATATAACTCTTGGATATACTTTTCTTAAGATTAAGTTTGACTGTCTAGTTGATTCTCTTGAAAGTACATTGGATTTAGTCCATTCAGATTGCTAAGAGAAATATTGGGTGTGGTTGTTAGACCCCCATTTTTTCAGATATAAACAAGCCCGACATTATGTTCGTGGAAAGACGTCTTAGCAGGTACATGTATTGTCCTACAGAACTTATCTACAATTCAGATAAGAGGGTGTTACAATACTTGAAAGGAACGTTCAATTATGGTATTCTCTACAGAAAGGAAGGAGATGAGAATCTTGAGAGTGACACAGGCATTGATTATAGTAGTGATTTAAGTGATCGCGAGAGTACATCGGGTTATGTTTTCTTAATGAGTTCTAGTATTGTGTCTTATTTATCAAAGAAGCAATCCGTAGTTACACTTTAAACATAACTGAATCAAAATTCATTGCAGTTGTATCAACTGCTTGTTAGGCAATCTGGTTACGAAGGATTCTTGAATATCTTAATCAGAAACAAAGTGGTGAACATACAATTATTCTTTGTGATAATAGTTTTAAAGGGAAAAATAATGAAATTTTTTGTTTTTATTGGTCCCGTGCTAGATAGAAAAGTCAAAGAAGAAATGATCAAAAAAAAAAAACTTTCATTATTTTTCCATCTAAAATAATCAATTTCAAATCTTTTAATTTTATAGGGTTAAATTAAAATTAGACTGACCCTTTGGTAAAATTGCTATGCTTAGTGTGTGACTCGTTTGTTTTTTTAGTTTAGATTAGATTAAAAAGGAAAGGACGGTCCCCTAGTCTGAACTAAGAACTATGTAACTAATAACTAGCTCATTGCTTCGTATTATCGGGATCCATAGAAACGATCTATATGATTTATTGATCATATCATTGTAGCAACTGAAATCTTTTTAATATTACATATACATAAAAGAAAAACCAATCTGATCATGGATTGTGATATTAAAAAAAATTAAAAAAAAAGGATGCGTGAAAAAACGGGGGTCTAACAACCACACCCAATATTCCGTTCGACAATCTGTATGGATTAAGTCCAATATAATTCCAAGAGAATCAGCTAGACAATCAGACTCAATCAAGGAAAGATATCCAAGAGTTATATCTCTTTCTCAAATCAACAGGAATGAATCCGTGAACTGATTGGTATGATAATAACTTGAATGGTACCAAAGACCAATGTTCAAGTGTCAATCAATTTCAATCAACAACCAAAGGTTGTATTTACCAATTGATTCAACTACGCACAACCTGTGATATTTCAATTATATAAACAAATATAATGCGGAAAATAAATAACACAGACACCAGAAGTTTTGTTAACGAGGAAACCACAAATTCAGAAAAACCCCGGGACCTAGTCCATATTTGAAAACCAAACTGTATTAAGCCGCTACATACACTAGCCTACTACAAGTTAACTTTGGACTGCGATGTAGTTGATCCCTAACCAAGTATCACACCCATTAAGGTACAGTCATGTTTCTTACGTCTCTGAATCCTAAAAGGACTCTACGCACTTGATTCCCTTAGCTGATCTCATCCAAAACTAAGAGTTGCTACGACCCAAAGTCGAAGAAATTATAAACAAATCTATCTCCCACATAAAAGTCTATTCTGATAGATAAATTTGTATCACATAGATATACCAATGAAGTTTTGTTCCGTATTTTGATAAATCAAGGTGAACATGAACCAATTGATAATCCGGTCTTATATTCCCGAAGAACAACCTAGAAATATCAATCACCTCACAATAACTTAACTATATGGTAGTAGAAGAAGTTATTATGGAATCATGAAGAATGAGACGAAGAGATTTGTGATTACTTTTTATATCTTACTTATCGGAGATAAATCTCGAGAAAATATTTGAGAAGATAATACTCAATACGATAGAATAAGTAAGATCAGAACACGGAAATACAGAGAAAATAATTGTGTCTGGCTTGAGAATCCCAATGAAGTCTTTAAGTCGTTAACCTATAATGGTTTTAGGAAAAACCTAGGTTAACGGAGAATCGTCTCTTGTCGCAACTAGTATCACACAGAAGTGTGGGGATTAGGTTTTCCAGTTGCTAGAGTTATCCCTTATATGGTCTTCAAATCAGGGTTTGATAGCTTAGAAACAAAGCAATCAATATTCATCGTTAGATGAAAATCCGATATAAGATTCAAGATAAGTTTGCTTAAAACCAAAGCAATATCTCTCCACCGTTAGATGGTCTTATCTTGTTACACACAAATAAAATATACCTTCATTTGGATATGGGTAACCGTACCTAAACATGTATATATATTGATTTGGTTCAATAACAGTTAACTGAAGTTAGTCATATGAACACTTTTGTATTAACCACATTCATCTAAAACTTCTAGATCATAGAGTTGTTTAGTTGTTTATATTCTCATATAAGTACACAAAAGACAATTGAAGCAAAATCAGATTTGATTCATGATTGTACAAAGTACTTATTCAAGAATCAATTCATGAACATTACGTCACGGTTTGCAGAGATTGCATTCCTTAATTTATTAATGTATTTGTTCATGAGTATGAAATCGTACTAAACCGGTTTTAGAACATAACCAACTAAGTTTGCAAACGGGTACGCAAACCTAAGTTTCATACTTTGATCTTGTCCGACAGTTCGCAAACTTGTATGCATACTGTCGTCGCGAACCTAACTCATGTAGAACCGTTCGCATACTGGTATGCATACTTGGTTCCCGGAGTTTAACAGTTAAAGCCGTTCGCATACTGGTATGGCCAACGGGAAATCAATGATTTAAGTATTGACAGACTGTTTTTACTTTCAAAAATTCGTCCATGAGAGAAAATTTCTTTTTCTTGCTTTATGATTTAAAGTTTCTAGGGTTAATGAAAAAAAAAATGGCAAAAAAAGACAACAAAGAGGAGAAGGAATGTTTTTTTTATACCCGTGTGAAGAGCTTGTGTGTTAGTAAGGATTTTTTAGACCGAGTTAGATGAAAGTATTGAGATGGCCTTCATTAGTGAGTCAACTACCATTTTTTATTTTTCTTGGATCACATTTTGATCTCTCTTTAACAAAAATCAAACCATTAGAGCGTCCACAATGGACGACCATCCTAAAACTAAAACTAAGACCAAATACTAAAAATATTTGGTTTTGAACGTGTTTCAACGTAAGGGTGGGGAGCAAAATTATAGTCAGGCGAATTTTTCAATCTCCGCCTGATACTGAGCGGATATTTAATCTACGTGCGTCTACCAGACTTATACCTAGCTAAACGCCCGAATGAGGCGTAAATCAAATGTGCGTCTGCCATCAAACGAATGTTTAAGTTACGCCCGAAAGGAAACGTAGGTTGTGTTGTCCGCGCGAGTGAGGAACGAAGATTCAAAGTCCGCCCTATGAGGCGCACGATTAAAAGTTCGCCCCAACTCATTTCCAAAACCGTGTGAACCGTCCGTGTGCGGTACCATTGGGCGTATACCAAAAGTTCGCCCCATTTTCGGGCGTAAATATTTATGTCCGCCAAACCCAAAAGAACCAGAGTCCCAAAATCAAAATGATTACACTTGCCCAAAAGAATGAAGAAACAAGCCAATAGACTCGCACGGACAAACAAGGCAGTAGAGAACTGAAGGAGTTTCAAGCAGAACCACCTCCATTTAACCCTTTAATTACTACATCATCCAGCTGTAGCACAATATTGATATTTTTGTGTTTCTTTTTTTTTTGAAGCATGAAGATGTATTAACTAACTAGCGAGTTTCCTTAACCAGCTGTATTAACTTAAACCTACATGTTTCACTTACACAAACACAAACACAAACACGAATATGTACATGAGTTTCCTTGCTTGGTGTCAAGCGAACTTTAAATGTACCCCCAATGGGGCGAATTTGTTTGTGAACGCCTGGACGGGGCGTTCTTTGAATTTTCGCCCCACACGGGCGGTAACAAAACACTTCGCCTCCTGTGGGGCATAGACAGAACATGCGCCCCATGGGGCGGTAACCAAACCATTCGCTCGACTCACGCGTACATTCAATCTACGCCTCACCGACGGCGTAATTTTTAAGTACGCGCCCCAACAAACGCACTTTAAAATACCGCCCCATTTCTAAACGAACTTTAAACATCCGCCCCACTATAATCTGTTTACTCTAGAGTATCAACCAAATTTAGTCTCGATTTCACTCTCTCTCCAACTACTCATGTCCACTACGATTGGTTTTCGAGAATATATGGGGTTTACTCCACTTTTTACCCTATGATTGTGGACGCTCTTAGTACTACTAGCAATTATGGAAGAGACCAGAAAGTAAGAAAAGGTTTGGTGGACGCCAAGACACGTAACTTCTTTTTATTTGACGTTGAATCTCTGAGTATGTGATGGTGCAGTGAAGCTTCTCCTCCTCCAACCAAGTTGGTAAGTGGTTCAATGGGAAGTGCACTGATATTATTATATCAACCCCCGTGCTGAGTTTAATGCCACCTGCTTCTTCTTCTTTTTTAGCTTCTCTTTGTTACTTACTTTTATTCCTCAATAACAGAAACAAAATTATGCTCAACATTTGTTTATTCTAATTTCGAGGGCTGTCAGCTAGACTCTACCACGAGTGGGTACGTGTAACTGAGTTATCCTGCGGTGTCGTTTCTATCGATTAGAAACCTAAATCTGACCCACCCACAGCTTCTTATTACTCCTCGCAGTGACAGAATTGGACTTCTACAGAGACTTGGCAAGGCAACAATAGCAAGATTGCTAACAGGGGTGTACCAAATTCAAGACAATGGATGTTTTGTGATTTGTGTGTTTTGGTACACTCCCAAATGATTTGGTACCCCTATTAGCAGCCTTGAACAATAGCCCAAGCGAAATACCCTCTTCGTTTTCTAGAAAAGAATTATTAAAATTTCTCTGTTGACCTATTTTTAGCTAAAATAGAAAAACAATAATAATAGTACGTAACAAACCAAGAGAAATTCCAGCGGAGCTAAACACTGAGTCCTTCCTCCTAGTTCCACCCTTGGTGGAGATGTGCAGTGAGTGAAGCCATTCATCCCAATACAGTATCTCTCTTATGGAGTGCCCTTGTAGACTTCTAGTACTCTTTTGTTAAGCTTTACAAATTTCAAAAAAAATGGTGGCCGGTGTTGCATTTTCGAACAGGTTTACACATCGGAATGGAGGTGTTGCTAGAGCACAAAGTTCTAACCGGTGGCCATCACAAAGTTCACAACCAAATCTTAATTAACTACTTAGGGACTATGGTTTTTTTTTGGGTGACCATGGTTTTATTAGGCTAACCTCCCTATATTTATAAGGGGTGTCCTAAAGTTAGACAATTACACATTTATTTTTTATTGGGCCGATTGATATGGATCGAGCTAAAATTGAAAGGAGATGGAGTCGATTTTTTATCCATACCGCCCATGCTACTTTTTTGTAAAATGAAACCTAACAATTTTATAAAAAGATTGGATTTAATTTCCCTTTGATTTATTTTTGGTTTCTTTTTCACTAGACCAAGATTATCCCTCCCTTTTAGTCCAATTATTATAACTCTTTGTGTATCCTACTTTTTCAGGAGTATAATTGGAAAGCAAACTTCAATATAACATATCTAAAAATCCGTGCCTTAGAATTTTACAAATTTTATCTCATTGGAAAGGTTATAAAAAAATCTACGCAACGAGTACAAACAACAATATCAAATTTAAACTCCATCTTTAGATTCTTCTTCAGTCGGGCCTTCCACCGTGGCAACAATTGTACTAGTTTAAATTAAAACTAACATAATAACTATATAAATTTAATCATATACATCTAATTTAAATGAGTCATTAACCAAAATCAAAAACAATAACAGAGATAACAGGGGCATCAAAAAAAATTAGTTTTGAAAAAAAATATTTCTTCTCTCTTTCCTTGACGTTACTCGTTCGATTGAAAAACCTATCACTTTTAATTCGTTTTTTATCGAGATAATTGAGTATAAATCATCAAAATATGGTTTAAATGGAAGTTACAGTGGCATGTTCGGTTAGGAATAGTTTTAAAAAAAAAACTAGTATGATAACCGAACATTTTGAAACCAAGAACACGAAGAACACTTTGGTTATCACGAATTAAATTTTTCTTAACCGAACTCAGAGTTCGGTTGGTTCGCAAAAAATATTTTTAACCGAACTCCTCTTTGAAAACCAATATGTTGTGTTCGGTTGGTTAAGTTAATTGGAAAAAAAAATTACTTTAACCGAACACTTGTATTAGAACAACACATGATGAGTTCGACTGGTTCGCAAAAAAAAAATTTTAACCGAACTCCTCTTTGAAAACCAATATGTTGTGTTCGGTTGGTTAGGTTAATTGGAAATTTTTTTCTTTAACCGAACACTTGTTTTAGAACAACACATGATGAGTTCGGCTGGTTCGCAAAAAAATAAATTGCTAACCGAACCCTTCTCTAAAAATCAATATGTTGAGTTCGGTTGGTTCGCAAAAAGAATATTTGCTAACCGAACTCTACTATGCAAACACATATGTTGAGTTCGGTTTATTTGAGAATTTTTTTCTCCTAACCGAACTTCACTCTGATATTGAGTTCAGTTTAGTCGAAAATTAATGTTGGAAACCGAACATTACTCCGTATACTCTAGAATAAAAGTTCGATTCACTGTCCCAGATTCTGTTAGCCGAACTCATCAAAACCTCCATTAAAAGCGAGTTCGGTTACCTGCGTCTTAGGAAAAAGTAGCCGAAACTACACTTCCAAATAAGTTCGGCTACCTGTTCTTCAGATCTTATAGCCGAACTTGTTTGACTTAACCCAATCCAAGCTATAAAATTTCTTATTTTCAGAAAAATTTGGCCAATTCAAGTAACAAAAAACTAAATATGAAGTATGCTTGGTTTTTTGAAGGTTCATATTCAAAAATTAACAAAATAATTGAGTTTTTTCAACTCCTATAATCTCCTTCTTCTTCCCTTTCAACTTAATTTTAAGAAAAATAATATTGATTTTATCTTACGCTAATCACTAATTAACAGAATTTAATTACACTAACTATTATTAACACTAACTAATCATTACACAAAATTAATCAGGAGGGTAATTTTGGTATTAATATAAATGTTTAGATAAGGGGTGGCCTAGATTTATTTCTAATATCTTACCCAAAATAAAACAATGGTCCCCCAATAAAGAGGGTTGTTTTTTAGCATACCAAAAAATTATCGGGCATACATTTTGTCTAGGTTCGGCTCACAACTTGTGAGCCGGACCTAGCAAACCTAGGCAAAAAAAAAGTTGTGAGCCGAACCTTAAGTATGCTTGGTAATTTTTTGGTATACCCAAAAATATGTCCCAAAAAAGGCTGATCCCAAAAAAATCGTTCATAATTTTTTCCTTGTTGGACCATAAGGAGTGACCAGGCCCAATATATCGGTGGAATCATCAATATTGTAAGAATACTTGCACCATCCTTGGCTCCTGCAATGCATATAATACTTGCACTACGTAACCTCCAAATTATTAAGAATTATTAAAATGATTAAAATCAAAGCTTTTATTATCATAATCAAGCAAATTAAAGGGAAATACACATTAACAGTTGTTGATCACCATATAACCATCAAATCTGTAAATACAAATTTTAAATAAGATCTCGTAAGCAGCTACTGCTGCTAATATTTATTTTCTTAACATAAACCAACACTAATACGTACATTGCAGTAATTAAAACTTCCATGCATGTATTTGTGTCCTTGCTTCATCATCATTGCCTTAATTTGGGAATAATTGATTTGTGGTAGCTAGGAGTTTATTCATGCGAAGCAACATGAGCAACCAGTTAGATTTACTCCAAGGAGATTGAGGACACAAGCATAAGCGTCAACTTTCAAGTGTGGTGGGCAGCGTGCAGTACACACACTGAAACAGTTATCAGTGGGGCAGCGAAGTATTGCTATATTCAGTGCCAACCCAACTCTGCATGAAAGTCCAACCGCGGATGCCATCTCTGCATTACAATGTAAATTACACAGAAAACAACGCAATTAGCGCCTGTTAGACGGTCTATACGTAAACGCGAATAATAACAAGCTTAATAGAGAGAGATACATACCTAAATTTGCAGAGAGGATGACCAAAGCGAAAAGTAGACCAACCAACATAGGAGAAGATGAACTCTTGAAGGCCATGATGATGCTATCGACTGATGGAAGATATGAATTCTACTGTGTTTGATATAGATCACTTGGATGATTGGTGAGGATTCATTTCTACACTACTTCTCTATTTATAGTAAGATTCTCGGTATAGCTACATATACTATTTTATTGTTTAGTTTGTTAAACAGATAAGAATTTGAACAGAAATTGACATTTTTTAATACCCTGAAAAAGGGAGGATTGTTACAAGTTTTAAAGATCATCCATGGTTGTGACATGTACCATGTGAACTAGTTTGAAAATTCATCCACGCCCATGTCATGGATAATTGCGTTCGGTGGTATGTGCCCGCGCATTGTTCATACTATGGCTCAAACAAATAACTCGAACAAAAGATTATGCAAGAAAAATTGTTCAATGATTTCCAATCGATGTCTCTTTAGTCAGTCAAAGAACGCTATCCATGAATTGAATTGTTTTACAAGAAAAATTGTTCAATGATCAAATGCATTTAGCATTCGAGTTGGCGCTGTAGTGTGCTACAGATACACCCCACTCTTGACATAAAATTCAAGAAAGGTTTTGCAAGACGTTGGCCTTTGGCAAGAATTACCGAGTAATAACTAACTTATTGATATTGGTTTGAGTCCCTAAATTACCATGTAACGGAATTGTTAGAAGTTTTATCATCTGGTAAAAAAATATATCATGCACCTAAAGTAGTATCCCAGTGTTGCATTTTAGAATAGGTTTACACATTGGAGTTGTGGTAGAGGCCCATCCTAATTAAACATTCAGGAGCACCTTTAGCTTTAGCAACCAAATGCTTAATGGTGAAGGTGGTGGTGGGGGGATGAACCGCCTTTTCGATGCAATACAACTCCTGTGCTTCAAATTTTTACATCCATTATCTGAATTACAAAAAAACTTCATTGTCTTTCTCCATATTTAACAACAATTGTATAACACTTTATAACTCTGTAAGGAAAAAGAAAAATCCTGGACATCTATTGGATGACTTGTTTTGAGGGTGTAGAATGTTGATACTAAAAATGTGTGTTGACCTTGAGTGAATTTCGAAGCTTTATTATTTACGAAGATGATCTACTGGTATAGGGTAATCTTCCGAATTGAAGAGGTGGATCCATGGTTGTTGTCTTCTTCCTTAGTTTGAGATTCATAACATCTCTGAACCAAAATGCTGATGCTTTCGGGATGCGCTGCATATCGGTGTAGTTGACATAATATAGTCCTAGACGGAATGGGTAACCGCTGTCCCACTCAAAGTTATCGATATATGACCATAACAGAAGGCCCCGGACATCAGCTCCCTCACTGCATCAAAACAAGAAGAAGTGACACTAAAGTTTAAAATCATAAAACATTTCGTAAAACAGTGAAACTGATTATGCACCCAAGGCACAGCCATAGAGCATTTATTATGTATGAAGACGAGCTATGAGTGCCAGTCGTGTGTAACTAACAGTTCCCAGCACGAAGTTGGATCTGAACTTCACCGCACCATATTGTGCGGAAACAAATGTCAGATGAGATCTAACATAGTGTTCGTACTGAAATCGCAGCTCTAGAACTCATTCCCCACCAAATTGGTCACAATGTAAAGTATTATGGATCCCCAAAATAGATTATGTGCCAGTGTGTGCTAAAACTTATATATGTATGAGATAGCCTGCATAGGCTTTGTTTACCTCATAGACTCAAGCGTATATCTTAGAGAATCCTCGATAAACTGAATCCTGTCCGTGTCGTTGAGAATGCTTTCGATAGGTTGTCCTTCGTCTAAAGCCACATAACCTGTTTATAAATCATTTAAATTGTTAAAGCTGTAAGCAAAAAGTTCATTTGAAGTAGTCACTAAATCAAACTGCGAAACTCATGTTAGTCGTTTTTGATTTTTGCATACCTATTTCAGTTACATAAACTGGAGGATTTCGGTAATTTGTTTTGATATAATCCAGAAGTAACTTTAATCCTCGAGGATATGCTCTCCAATATATGACTCCTCCTTCCTGCATTAAACCGCAACTAGCAATGAAACATGTTTGGATAACTGTTTGCAGCTTAATTTTTATGTAACCAACTGGGATTAGCTCTGTTGGCCAGGGGGGATGACTCTCATACTTGCAGTCAGTAATTTGAGTCCCCGGGCTAACCATTTTAATCATAAAAACAAAAAAATGTAAAATCAGACGCCATAATTTTATTTTATACTTACACTAGGTCCAATCTCAGTTCCATTCTTCCTACCTGCAATGCATTAAGACCTCGCGTTTAAAAACATACTAATCTGAGAAGAATTTACAAACAATGTTATCACAAACTAAAGGAGAAAATGTACTTGTTGTGATGGCAAAAGTATCTGGGAGTTGCGGGTCGTCAGGTGTGGGATAATCGTCGCTTTCAGATGGAGGAAGGGACGTAGAATTGTCCATGACATAAACTGTAATATAATGATTCACCCCAATGAAGTCGAAAGATCCTGTAATATCAATAGATTCTTGTTTTGTAAATACTGGCAACCTATCTCCTACAATTCGCTTGACTGATGAAGGGTAGTCACCGGACATTATCGGGTCCAAGAATCTGTGACATGAAAAACACACTGTCAGTTATGAAGAATCAAACTGGTATGCCAAACTATCCAAACACAAAGATAAAAATAATCTACGTACAGGCCTAGTGTGTTGTCGATAACCCTCTGAGTTGCATCAGTATCCAATTTAGAAGATGAATATGGCATATACCAGTCCGAGTGCAAGGAGATACCAATACTTCCCTTTTGCATTTTCTGTTTAAAGAAGCATCATCTCAGAAAACTTTTATAGTACAAGTAATATGCACATCAGTCAAATTATATGAGAACACACATACTTCATATTTAGATCGGTAGATTTTGACTGCACGCGTATGTGCAAGCAAAAGATAGTGCGAAACAATGTAAGGTTCCCTTGCGGAATCCCCTTCCGTGCAGTTTCCAAAATTTGGTGAGCATCTCCCAGGAGCATTTATACCATTTTGGTAGCCATGAGTTGCAAATATTGATGGTTCGTTTACTGTCACCCACTTCTTCACTCGGTCGCCAAATTCTTTGAAACAAAAGTCTGCAAACTCGCTATAATCATCTCTGGAGTAAATGAAACAATGACAATATAGCCGCCAATTAGAACTATGAATAAATGAACAAACTTAACCAGCTACAACTACTAAATGTATCAGTTGTCAATCTTACAGGATCCGCTTGCTTCTGAAACCTCCATATTCATCCTCAAGAACTTGCGGGACATCCCAATGAAAAATCGTCACCATAGGTTCAATACCTATTAAACAAATAACAGATTAGTACTATTTGAGAATTTGAGATAACAATCTTCTATTACTACTACAATGTCAATCTATACCATTTTGAATCAACTCATTTATGAGATTGTTGTAATACTGAACCGCTTTGGGGTTCACTTGTCCATGTCTTGTAGATCCTCTTGGAAATAATCTAGACCAAGATATCGAAAACCTGTAAAGATTTGTCCCCAAGTCCTTGAGGATTTGTACATCTTCCTGAAAATTAGAATGCACGTCAAATTGGAAGCTTAGTTGGTATTGCATCCAATACTGGAGTCAAATGCAAATGTAAGTTTGGGCTATCACACCTTGTAACGATGATAAACATCAGCTGCTACATCCCCAGTTCCTCCTCCAACAATCTTTCCTATAAGTTGGAGTAATTCACAAAACAATACAATTAGTGAAAATCAAAATGGAAAACATTTGCTTTAGGATGAATACCCGAAAATATCTTTTGGAGACGTGTGGCTTGATTTAAACTGTGAATTTAATGGCTCACCGAACCGACACGTTAAAACCAAGTTGTCCAGGTAATCAAACTGTGCACATATTCACAGGATAGGTATATACCAGGAATTGAACAAAAAGTATCCCAGATGCTAAGTCCTCTTCCATCTTCATGAGCTGCTCCTTCAACCTTTTTTTTTTTTTTATATTGCATACAAGTAAGAAAAATAATAAGAAAAATGATGTTGAAAAATAATGAATTTAAGGTACCTTTTATGTAAAATGATGAAGTTTGAAGCAAGTACTTACTTGATAAGCAGAAGTACTGAAACCAATACCAAATTCAGGAGGAAATGAGTTTCTATCAGGATTAGTAGTAACACATTGAACGCTTTTGAGTTCTAATACTGCTAAGAAAAGAAACCAACTCAAAATCATAAAAACTAAATCCTTATTTGCCCTTGCCATTGCAATCTCTCTCTCTCTCTCTGTACCAAATTTAGAATTTAGAAGAAGAAAGGTGGTGGGTGGTTTTAATAAAGACAGTGTCAGAATTCTGAATGAGATTTTGTAATTATCAACTTCATTCTCAGAGTACCAAGTTCCAACAGTTTGACTACTTAAAATCAGCATGGATGTCCAGGATTAAGCTTTAAATGACTGAAATATCCTTAGCTAAATGGAGAGGTCTAAGTGTGGAAGCATTCACGGAATGTGGGTAGAAAGTTATTAGAAGGGGTGTAATTGACATTATTGAAAAAGCAGCATGCGTCTCCTGGGTGCGTTACACGTGAGCAGCTTAAAACAATTTAGCAGTCGGGAGTGGACTCCGGATGCAGCAGACTTTCCATGGTCATTCGAAGGCTTTTTTTTTTTTTTAACATAGCCGATGTTTTTATTAAATATAACCCTCATTTGGGGCAGACCCAAAAAATTTGGGGCATACATATAAGACAAAAACATGAGTGCTAATAGTATTTCAAGGGTGGCCCTTATCCTAATTGTTGTTAAGTTACTATAATACCCCTTTCTATTTTAAATTACATTATTACCCTTCTACTTAATTAAATTCTCATCCTAAAACAATCTCACTAATTAACCCATTACTCTTCTTCTCCAAAAACACAAACAAAATTCTGAAAATTTCTTTGTTCGATTAAGTTCTCGATTAAACACATTAATGACACCTCGTGTTAAGCGATGCCCTAGAAATATGGTGCTGAATCCTGGTATTGTCCGTAGCATCTCAATCAAGGGTTTTTGGAAAAGATGGTGATGAAGAGGATAGTGGATTGATTGGTGTTGAGAGCGAGAAATAGAGTCTGGTTCTTTAAAATTGCACATAGAAAGGTATTTCCCACAAACCCATTGTTGGTTTTTCAGTATTTCGTTTATTTGTGACATGTAATCGATGATTCCTCCGGGTTTTGGAAGTTCCGAGTAGTGTTCTATAGAAATTTAATTAACTTTTTTTTTTACAGCGAAGAACAGTTTAAATTTTTTATGTTTTGAAAATCGATTGCACCAACCTTTGTGTTCGCTAATACCTTACTAACCTTTCCTACGAACCTAACAAATGAAATTTACCTGTGGTTGTGAGTTCGGTGATCGATTAGATTACTTTTAAGCCGAACTTATCTCTGTAAACACTTCCAAAATCTTGCTTTGTAGGCTCTGTGTTCGGCTAACTCGTGATGATGAGTTAACCGAACTTATCTCTGTACTCTCAAGTTTTTATATTTTATTTTGGCCATAACTTCTTCGTACGATGTCGGAATGGCCTCATTCTTTTTGCGATGTTTTCATCTTTTCATTCTCTTGAAGATGACGATAATATATCATTGATTTGAATGAGTTTAATTTGGACGTTGATGTTCTCCATTAGTAGACTTCATTATCATTTGGGGTTGGGTTCGTCTCATTCGCAATACTATTTGAAAGTCGATCTTTAAAGTTCGGCTCATTAGCACATCCTCTTTAAGCCGAACCATGGAATTTATTTGGTGCGAAAATAATTCTATGACAATTCGGCTTATAAATAATTCAATCGTACAAACCGAACTGTTCTTATTTATCAACGTTCGGCATACAAATTATCTCATTAACCTAACTGTCACAGTTAATTACATACAAAAAAAAAAAAATGGTGAATTCAAGCTACAAAAGGGCATTGATATGTTAGCTTTACGTGATGAAGATTCACCTTTCTCACTCGAATTTGTATCACACATCTTTCAATAATCACAAAGATCACAAACAAAGAAAAAAAAATCCTCCTCTCCTTCTTCTTTTTCTAAAATTATTCACTAACAAACTATCTTTAAACAAAAAATTATTATCATAAATTAACACTAAACTAATTTTAATCATTAACAATTAATTAATTTTAATTATCACTAATTAAACACTAATCAAATGAGGAGTATTTTAGCATTTCTGAAAAATTGAGGATAAGGGCCACCTTGAAATAATATTGGCACCCATGTTTTTGTCTTATATGTATGCCCCAAAAAAATTGGGTCTTCCCAAAATAGGGTTCTTAAATATAACCCATTTTATTTATAACCCCACTTCTTTTTTTTCATTTTATTAATGATAACTCATTTCATAGCCCATAAGAGTTTACCGAGTTCATGCTTTTGTTATCCCGTTTCAAAACCTATTCAACTTAGATCCCCAACTTATTCCCACCGATTTCTCAGTAAAAATAGAAAATCTAAACTACGTAGGGAAATACTTCCTTACAGGGGGTTAGTCGTGAGAGAGTTTGAGAGATTTTAATGTATTTAAATCTCTATGGATTTAGATGGAGTGTAAGAGAGTCTAGACAATTTGGGGGAGTTTAACCCTAACTCCCCAGAATTCTATTGTTTTTTGAGATATTTTGTCCAAGCACAAAAACATCATGAATCAAACTCCCCCAAATTGTAAACTCCCTATGACTCTAGTGTTTTACGACTAACAGGGAATTTAAGAGATTCTAATCAAATCTCTCACCACTAACAGGGGAGTTTAAGGGATTTTCAGGTAGTTTTAGAAAATCCCTAGAAATCTCACCACTAACAGATATTTTAAAAGATTTTGACAAACTACCCCACGACTAACACCCCGTTAGTTAATCAGTTTTGTTGTTAGCATTATACGTCTAACGTCGCATGATTTAGATTTGTTTATTAACTCCTAAAATCTAGTACTCATTGTTCCTACATCACTAATTCATAATAATCAAAATATTAGGGTTAGTTTTGCGATTTTTACTGTCCTAATTAATTAAACCAATTCTACATTGATAGTTCTGTAATATAAAATCAAACGGACCTTAATTCTACATTGATGATGGTTTATTTGATCAATGCGTCTTTCTTTTGATTCATTAATTTAAGGATTCCTAATGGAAGGATGGGTCGTATGTGATTAAAGACGATCTTTGAATTCTTTTCAAAAAAAAATTCGCTATCAACTATGAAGTGGTAAAAGAACAAAAATGGCGGCAGTATGAAAGGAGTGTTGCGCTATGATATTCATGGCTAGGGCTAGCTGATCATCGTTTTGGTATCTTCGATATAGTATAACAGATTATTCCATTACTAAGATTCAATGAACACAGGTTCTCCAATTGATTAATCAATTGTCTTTTCTTACAGACTCAGAAAGAATTAGACCAGGTATTTAATTAACCATACAGACAGCCTATCAGAAAAGTAAAATAAAGGACTAATGGAAAACTGACAACTAGACAAGACAGCAAACAATGATTAGGCAAAAATAATACAGGCTGTCACTTAGGTACAGGGTGGCACAAATACTGACATTAACCCCCCCACAAGTTGAAGGTATGTTGAAGGAAGTACCTTCAACTTGTCCCCGAGCAAAGCAAACCTAGGCCATGCAATACCCTTAGTGAAGATGTCAGCAACTTGTTGAAGAGTGGAAATATAATGGACATGACAAGCCTTATCCTGAACAAGCTCTCTGACAAAATGAAAATCCACTGCTAGGTGCTTCATCCTGCTGTGAAAATCTGGATTTGAAGACAGGGAAATAGCACTCATATTATCACAATAGATATTAGGTGGGAGAGGTAGAAAGATGTGTAAATCATTCAGTATTTTACATAACCAAACAACCTCAGCTGCAGATTGAGATAAGCTTCTATACTCAGCCTCTGTGGAGATTTTAACTACTGTTGATAATTTCTTGCTTGACCAAGAGATTGGATTAGAACCAAAGAAAATGCAATAGCCTCCAGTGCTTCTTCCAGTATCAGGGTCACCTACCCAGTCAGCATCACTAAAGCCATGGACAACTAATAGACCTTTGGAGAAGAGAATTCCATAATCAATTGTACCTTTGATGTACCTCAAAATTCTCTTAGCAGCAGTAAAATGTACATCAGTTAGTGCCTGCATATGCTGACAGACTTGATTAAAAGCATAGCTGATTTCAGGTCTTGTCCATGTGAGATATTGGAGTGCACCAACAAATGATCTGAACTCAGTAGGATTTGGTAATAAGTTTCCATCAGAAGCACTGAGTTTATAACCAACTGGAACTGGTGAGTAACAAGGCTTAGCACCTGACATATATGTTCTATCAAGGAGATCAAGTGCATACTTTGTTTGTGATAGAAAAATACCAGCAGAATTTCTCTTGACCTCAAGACCCGAGAAATAATGTAAAGCTACTAAATTCTTGATAGGAAAGTGAGTCCCTAAGGTGCTAATAAACTCAGTGCAGTAGTTGTGACCATTCCCAGTTATGAGTATGTCATCTACATATACTAGAATAAGAGTAATTCTAGTACCTACTTTTTGAACAAACAATGATGTATCGGCTGTAGAGGATTTAAAATTGTAAGAGAGTAGAACTTGATGAAGTTTTTCATACCATGCTCTTGGTGCCTGTTTAAGGCCATAGATTGACTTGTGTAGTCTGCAAACATGATGAGGTCTTTCTGGATCCACAAATATAGGGGGTTGAACCATTAAAACTTCTTCTTGAAGGTCCCCATGAAGAAAAGCATTGCTGATGTCAAGTTGAGTAATATGCCAGTCAAAATGTACTGCTAGAGAAAGTAAAATTCTTATGGTTGTGGGCTTATCAACTAGACCGAATGTCTCAGTGTAATCTAGACCTTCTTTTTTATGATACCCTTTGGCCACTAGTCTTGATTTAAACCTTTCTATGGTACCATCTGGATTTTGTTTAATCTTAAAAACCCACTTGCAACCTACCAAGTTCTAAGAAGGATGTGGTGCTCCAAGAGACCAGGTACCAGCATTCTTATGAGCAGTAACTTCATCAACCACTGATATTCTATATTGTGGAATTTTATTGGCTTGAGTAAAGCATGTTGGTGTTGTAGTTGGAGCTAGAGCTATCTGAGTAGCAGAAAGAGCATGCTTAGTAGAAAAAACTTTCTTCTTGAAAATCTTATTTTTACCTCTTGTAATCATCTTATGAGCATTGACAACTGTTGTAGGTGATGTGGTGATTAGCTGAGATGGCTCAACAGACCATGTATAAGATGAAGCAGGAATACAATATGAAGTAGTAGGAGGCTGTGATGTAGCTGCAGTATCAGTAATAGCTAAAGTGGAAGAATGAATAACTTCTGAAGCAGGAAATACAGTATCTAGAATAACATCAGTTGACAATACTTCTGCAGTAGTTGGTGACATAACTGAGTCACTAGAAGACTGTGGAGGAGAAACATTTGAAGTTGTGGAAATATCAGAATGTAGAGAAGTAGCAGCTCTCAAAGGAAAGTAGATTCATCAAACACAACATGTCTTGAAATAAACACTCTACCAGTCTTAGGATTAAGACACTTGTAACCCTTATGTTGAGGACTGTAGCTTATGAAAATACAAGAGATACTCATGGATTCAAGTTTGTGTTTAGTGTATGGTTTAAGCCATGGAAAGCAGAGACAGCCAAAAGACCTCAAAAAATCATAATCAGGTTTTCTGTGAAATAAAACCTCAAATGGAGACTTGAAGGACAATGATTTAGTTGGTAATCTATTGAAAGTGTAATTCGCTATCTGAAAATCCTCAACCCAAAATGAATCTTTAAGTCCACATTGAATAAGATAAGTTCTTCCAATATCCACTAAATTCCTATGCTTAGATTCTTCCACTCCATTCTTCTCTGGAGTGTGTGGGCATATAAATTTCATGAACAATGCCAGTTATTGACAAAAATGTTGATAATTTATTGTTTAAAAATTCTCCACCACCATCTTTTCTTATAACAAGAATATTGCATTGTAGCAAATTTTCAACTTGAGCTTTGAACTGAAATAATACCTTCTTAAATTTTGATTTCTCATACAAGGGAAATATCCAACAGTACTTGGAAAATTCATCAATGACATTCACATAGTATCTGAAACCAGAATTAGAAGCTACAGGAGTTGGACCCCACAAATCAAGATGTAAAAGTTCTAGTGGTTTGGTCCTAGTAAAAGTTGAAACTTAAAAAGGCAGCTTATAACTTCTACCAAGTTGACAATCATGACAAAATAATGGTTTGTTAAGAACATTTTTCAGTGAAATTTGTCTACACACATGTTGTAAAGTTTCAAATGATGGATTTGCAAGCCTGCTATGCCAAATATGAGTAGTGACTGGAGATGTTGATGTAGATGCTGACATTGTTGTTGGAGAAGATGTTGAAGAAGAAAGCTTGGAAACTGATTGTTAAAAATTGATAGGATATAGTTTATCACATTGAGGGCCTCTCAAAGTTGCTTTCCCAGATGAGAGATCCTTCACACAGAATCCAGAACAATCAAATGTGATTGAGCATTTGTTATATTTAGTAAATTTATGAGCAAATAGAAGATTGTTTGAGGCTTGTGGTACTACTAAAACATCATTAAGAGCAAAAGTATGAGCAGAAGTAGTTTTAATAGTAGAACCAGTATGTGTAATTTTCATACCTTCTCCATTGGTTGTATATATATCTTCAGAACCATAATAAGTGGACATCATTTGTAACTCATTCTCATCAGAAGTTAAGTAATTATTAGCACCAGAGCCAACATACCAAGGATTTTCTCCTAAGATATTTACAGTTGCAAGCATGGCACTCATATTATTGAGTGTATGAGCATTTTGATAAGCAAAGTTGAGCCCGTGTATACAAGCAGGTGTTGTATGACCAGGCTTATTACACATTTGGTAAGGTGGCTCTGTTAGAGGTGCAGAAGAAGAAGCAACACTAGTACTTGGAGCAGAAACTGGATAGGATGAATAAGATTGTGTAGAATGCATTCTTGGTGGTAACTGAAAAGTACTCCTATATTGTGGTGAAAACCCTCTGTAAGTAGGTGCAAAAGAGAAATTACCTATGCTTCTTGGTATGAATGAAGTACTGGAATGAGAATATCCATACTAAGGTCTTTGTTGAGAAAGAAAAGCTTGTTGAGATTGATAAGAAGAAAAATCTTTGTTATTTGCTTCTGATAGCAATGACTTTGATCTTTCTTTAACCTCAATTTCTTCACTCAATAACAAATTGTGTAACTCATCAAAAGTAACAGGAGGACTACGAATCCTAATTGAAGTACTGAAGGAGTTGTATTCTTGACCAATTCCAGTAAGTATAAGAACAACCAGTTCATCATTAGAAATCTCAGATCCAGATGCATCTAATTGATCAGATAACTTCTTGACATCTGCTAAATATGTAGACATTACACCGAATCCTAGTCTAAGAGATTGTAATTGAGTACGCAATTGTATAACATGAGTAATAGATGTTCTAGCAAATATTGATTTAATATTTGTCCACAATTCTCTAGCAGAATCAGCACCAACAACATAAGCTACTACCGATTCAAAAATAGTTGATTGTATCCAAAGAATAAGCGTATTATCATCATCACACTAAGCAGGATTAACATTAACTTGCTCAATATCTTCTTGTGTGTGAAATTTAGCAGGACATGGTAAAGATCCATCCAAGAACCCAGAAACTTTGTATCTTTTCAACAAAGGAAAAATTAAACTCTTCCAGGTTAAGAAATTATCATTTTTAAGCTTGTATTGATTGATATTAGAGATCTGATTGAGTGTAATGTTAGAAATTCTTGATTCATATGGTACGGCTGCCATTTATTTGGATGAAAAAATAGGAAAAGAAGTGAAAAATAAGAGACGAATTTGTTGAGGATGATGAATTACTGAAACTCCATTAACGATTTGAAAACAGCGTAAGTAAGGATCGATTGGATATCTGACACCATAATATAACATGTTATTCCATTACTAAGATTCAATGAACACAGGTTTTGCGATTGATTAATCAATTGTCTTTTCTTACAGACTCAGAAAGAATTAGACCAAGTATTTAAGAACCATACAGACAGCCTATCAAAAAAGTCAAACAAAGGACTAATGGAAAACTAGGCAAAATTAATACAGGCTGTCACTTAGGTACAGGGTGGCACAAATACTGCCATTATGACATTCATACATAACGTCAAAAAAAGTGCAATATGAAAGCATTGTTGCGCTATGTTTGGAAATTCATAAGTTAAATAATCAACGATCAATTTGATTTTGAAACGAGTTCATGGTTCACCATGGATTCAAAAAACGATCTTATTGGATTACCTATATATTGTTTTCTGAACTAATTTTACTAACTCAATGACTCAGTGCATTGCCTACCTAGTTCATGGGCTATGGATATGAATCGAAAAAGGTCAAACTTAAAATTTCGGTCAAAAACTACTAACAAAAGTTAAATGGGTTATGGTTAATAAAAGCATGAGTTATATTTAAGAGAAGCCCCCTCAAATAGCTAACTCATATTTCAGCCTAATTTTGCAGCAGACTTTTGCGGCTGTGGCATTGTTATAAGGGATTTTGCAGCTGCACATAGATTGTGGTGGGCAATCAAGGCAACTTATTCCGAAAGTACAAACAACACTTCTGCTTGAAACTTCTAATGGGAAAAAAGGAGCCTACGACGGTTTCTTATGGAAGGAGACTGCGAGGGAATAATACTACTCTCTTCGTTTCATGAAAGGTGATATTTTCACTTTTTATGATAGGGAGGTAGGGACGGTATTAGGGGTGGCTTACCCAGGCTGCATCCCCCCAAAATACGAGAAACTCATTTTTAGCCCGCCTATTCGTAAGAAAAAAAATGAAAAAATCCTGGTCAAAATTATAGTTAGCCCAAAATAAACTCTCTATCTATACAAAAGTGAGAAACCACACACCACGTATCCCACTAATAACTCCCTCCAACCTTTTTTTCTTCTCATCTTGCGGTTCTTTTTAGTTTCTAGGTTAAAACTTGGATCTAAAGCACCAGTAACGGAGGTGAGGGTCAAAAGATTCATATAACTATAGATTATCCCAGGGTAAAACTTTTCGTTAGCCCATTAGTATGACATATTCATATGACTTCTTCCCAATTTAATTGTTATAATGTTGCGTTTTTTACTTCTTTTAAACTTTTGTGTCCTCTTCTGTTTCGGTTAGTGCTTAGAAATTAAATCCAACTGTGAAATTTACTCCCACTCCATCACAATTTGATCTATCTAGCCCATATTGTTTCCAAATATTTACTAAAATTTGGTTCATGCGTACGTAATCTAAAAATTAACCCAAATATCAAAATCTACTACATAATATTTTCCTCCTTTTCTTTTCTTTTCTTTTAATAAACAATGACAAAAATTTCACATTTAAATGTTCTGATGTATCGGTTTTTAATTTCATGAATTGATTTGAGAGCCATACAAAGATATAGAAGTAACATTTTAAAATTTTAAAATTTGGGTCGGCCTTCGGCCGCATTTCAGATAATAATATATATTTTATTATATATATATATATGTTGTCTTCGCAATTTAATATTATCACTGAGCTGAACCTTACTATATAGAAAATGATAAGCAGCATGCAGTGTTTTTATCACTGTATTTAAATTTGAGGCATTTAGATTGCTATAATCTGGGTGTACGAGAAAAAAAAATAGCCTACCCGGACACAAATTCCTGGTTCCGTTGCTGTAGGGAGGTAGTATTTTTATACTCTAATGTAACATGCAATTAAAAAACTCTTCGCTCCAGGATGCAGAACTGCCAAAACTAGAGCTGTCAACGGGGCAAGCTAGGGTCAACCCGGCCCTAGCTTGTGAACCCGTTGACAAGCTAGGGTCAACCCTAGCCCTAGTGCTATTCATCAACAAGCCCAAAATCCCAACCCTAGCTTGTCCGCGGGTTGGCTTGTAGGGTTCACGGGTTGGTTTGTTAGTTATCATAACAACCAAAAAAAATGTTGAAAGTTAAAAAAAAAATGTTTAAAATTACGCTGTTAGGGAGGATTGAACCTAGCTCGGCTAGGTGTTCACTTAGCATAACAACCACTCGGACTACAAATGAACACGTTTTATTAGATAAAATCTTTAAAATAGGTAACTAACAAGCCAACCCGTGAACCCTTGGGTTGACCCTAGCTTGGCTTGTTTTCTACTAGGGGTTAGATATGCCAACCCTAACCCGGCTTGTTTAGATAACAAGCCAAGTCGGGCCGGGTTGAAACAAGCCAAGCTAGGTCCAACCGCGGGCCGGGTTAGGAATTGACAGCTCTAGCCAAAACAGATCTGAGATGGCTGTATTGGTTTTTTGGAAAAAAAAAATCTTTGCAACCGGGAATGGAAACGAAGTGGCAGATATGGTAGAAACTAAAAAGAGATATCGTGACTTGCATTGGCAGATATCATGAGAAGACAATTATGAAGGCAGTCACCTTTGAGCAAAGTGCGAAAATGCACTCCAGAAAAGAAAAAGTGTGAAAAATGCAATCCAGCTATTTGCGAATCAGTGTGTTTTAATTTCCTTTCTTTTATAAAATTGTTAAAAATAAAAATCAAATACAACAGAGATTTACAAAGGATGTCTTTCATCCTTTGATTTACAATGAAAAATCTAAGCAAAACTATTACAAAATATTTACTTATAGCCTCGTACATATATATGTACACAAAGATTGGTAATTTCTAGCATACATTAACACTGACCTCTATAACCCTTCCCTAAACCATCTTGGCTTCAGACTACATTTTCTTCTGTGATCCTTCCGTCTACCTTGTTTGGAAGTTCAAAGTTTTGATGCAATATGCATACATGAATGCAAAAAAGACTGTGAATCCGACTAAAACACCCGCAACAGGTCCCATGAAATCGGTTTGATATCCAAAGTGCTCTTGAACATAAACGTTAATAGCCTTAGGAGTTGATTCTCCAGGGATTGTGATTGTATCAGTAACATCTCCATATTGCGATAAAATAAGACCGTAAACAGTCCATGCAACCGGGCAAATCCAGTAATACCATACCCAGTACTTGGGAATTTTCTGCATTTTTGACCAGTTTAAATATCATTAGTAATCTTAACTATTGATATCTAGATACCATTTGTACGAATTTAGTAAAGGGTGAGTGAACTTACAGGTCTGGGAATGAAGAAACCGGAGAAGAGATTGAAGAGTGAATAGAAAGCGGCTGCGAAGATTGCTGCAACTTGGTGGTTCGGTGTGATTGAGACTGTCATCATTCCGTAATAAGTGAAGTAGAGGAACGAAAAGAAGGTTACAAAGTAGAACCAGAAAAACTTCGCTACTGTCCACTGAAAGCTGATCATTGCATACACAATAAGTGTGTAATATGTAGTTTGAACCAGTACATAAGGTATTTCAGTAACAACCTGCATTACAACATCAAAATCTTCAGGACTGAAGCACAATTACGCCTAAAAATCGAACATAAGCTATTTTGACTTCTGCACACCAAATTACCTGTGAAATAGCATATGGTAGTGCCGAGTACATTCCTGCAGCTCTTTCTCGATAGAAAACTGTTCTTTCAATGGCAACAATTGGTTGCACGGTCGAACAGTTGTTGATACCAACAAACAATACAGCAGCATACATGGCGCCAACAATGATATTCAGATCTGTCGAGGAATCCCTATGTCATAGAAAGAGTGCAAGTTTAGCTCCAATGTACAGGTACATAACCATTTAACTCCTATATGTCATTCTACTGTGTTTAAAGTTGGGCCAACTGACATATGTGCACTGAGGCATACCTTTTGGTTCCAACCTGCCAAAAGACTGTCCCGAGCAGGAGAGCAGCAGCCAAGGTGAAGAAGTATCTGACAAGGTTATAATCTGGACTTCTCCAGTAAGTCCACCATTGTTTCCAAAGGCAAGATTTGAACTGACCCCATGTTGATTGAGAATATTGAGTAGGAAAATAAAGATCTTTTGATCCCGGGGGTGGTACACTTAGCTCCTTCACCATTTCCTTGGTTCGTCTGTTCAGAATCCAAAGAGGCAAGTTATGTTATATTTCAGCCTGAACCATGTGATGAGCAACATAAAATTCAGTGTTATAACTTTTCTACCCTGTTAGAAGGTTGATTTTGACTTACCCAAACAGTGCAGATGATCTATAGTGCTCAGCGAAATCCATCCCAAGACGAACTTCAGCTGCATTATTGCTTACTTCCAGCATCCATGTTGCAGGGTTGTACTTATCTTTGATTTTTGGAACACCAGGAATAGCCTGAGATAAATGAAAATTGGAGGCCGACATTAAACACTGTCTAAATTGCATATCTACAACAAAGTTAAGGAGAAATGAAACATCTGTGTACCTCAAAGTATTCAACAATCTTATGGGAATTCTTGCCCAAAGGTCCACCGTAAATAACTTGACCTCCTCGCTTCATCAATAACAGCTGTTGCAACAAAATGCATTTCATTAGATTACGAATTCCTGAGAGAGAACTTAAGAGAAAGCTTCAAAGAGAGAGGAGTTAGTTACCTCGTCGAAAGATTCAAAGATATCGATGCTAGGTTGATGAATGGTACAGACAACTGTTCGTCCAGTATCAACGGTGTTTCTAACAGCTCTCATAACAATAGCAGCTGCCCTTGCATCAAGACCAGAAGTTGGTTCATCCATGAATATAATAGAAGGGTTAGCAACAAGCTCCACGGCTATTGTCAGTCTCTTTCTCTGCTCTGTTGAAAGTCCTGAAACTCCTGGAAGCCCAACTATAGCATCCTTCAAATTCTCAAGTTCTACAAGGTCCATTACCTCATCAACGAAGATCTGTGAAACATTCCAAAGGTTAAATTTGAATCCGGTGCTCAAAATTCAATATAGGCCACGCTTAATTACAAGCTGAAGTAAAAGAACACTATCTTACCATCTTATCCTCAGCCTTGATCTCCTTGTCGAGACGCAGAAATGCAGAATAGATTAAGGATTCTCTGACAGTAACTTGTGGAGAGTGTATATCATTTTGTTCACAGTATCCTGATATTCTTGCAAAAGTCTCTTGATTCTTGACGTACCCGGAAATTCTGACATCTCCTTCAATGTAACCACCAGTTTTTCGTCCAGCAAGAACATCCATAAGTGTTGTTTTTCCTGCTCCACTAACTCCCATTAGTGCTGTTAGGACACCAGGCCTAAAAGCCCCAGTCACTTCTCTTAGCAGTTGTAATCTGTCTTCTGGAACTCCTTGCGCTTTCATTTCCTGTAAAATTTGAAAATTTCTTAGTCAGAGTTTATTCATTTTTAAGTTTTAACTTCAAAAATTATGTCAAAGATCAAAAAGTTTTGTAAGAAAATATTAGTCTTACAGGAGGCATGTCAACGAAGTAATTGACGGCATTGAAGGACATCGCTAGAGGTGTGAATGGAAGAACCATTCCTTTCTTTGCTGCAACACCGTTCGCTCCGTCAAAAGAATCAACATGTCTACTACCATTCCCATGTGACCTCATTACGCTGCTCATTCTTTGTAGTGCCATCTCTCCTGAAAAAGTAGAAAATCATCTTTATGCATGAGAATTTTCTGCTCTTCCTGACAGACCCCGAGGAGTAAATCTAGTCATTTTGGTACTTACTCGAATTGTTTCCATCCGCTTCCCTCAAAGATCTAGGTACAGCATCAATTTTCGACCGAGACGGTTTGAGCCTTGGTTCTTCTTTTGTTCCTTCAGGGATTGTTTCCATTTCGTCAGCTGTTTCATCGCTTATTATAGCTTGAGGTCCCCCAACAGCTGTTACATGAAATTACATACGAAATTGATCTAAGTAAACATTACTGATTTCGGATACTCCAATTCAAGATGATGAAAAGTTGAACATTCCAAAGATATGAGAAAGCACTTACGATTGAGGTACATTAGCGCGAGCGTGAAGATAATGTTAAATAGAACAGTGAACCCGAAAAGGGCAGCAGCACCAATCCAGTACCAATACTCCAATGGGTAGACGGCGAAGTTCTTAAGAACTTTGATGCCCAATGGAGAGCCATCAGATCCCTGTAAATTTCATTCAAATACACTTGTTGGAAACTACGTCTTGATTTTCAATCCAAAATGGAATGTGCTGATATACATTTCGACGATGAACATAAACTCATTATAGGCAACCTACCAGTTTGTTCATCCACCTAGGGGCAAACATTTCATTAACTGCCAACGCTTTCACACTGTACGAAAGAGGCGAGACCCAGTGACCCCAAATCCACCATTTTGGTATCAAGTCTGTTACATAAGAAGGAAAAACACCATGCAAATACTAAGTAAAAAATCATTTGTATGTGATTTTATATAAATCATGAATAGTGACAAGTAAAAATTCACTTACTCTGAGGAAGGATAAAACCACCAAGCAGAAAGATGAGAAGAAGAGAAAGAGCTCCTCCGGTATTAGCAATCATCATACTCCTTGACACTGCGGCAGTGGCTTTGAAAAGTCCAGCAGCCATTTGTTGAATCAAGAAAACGAGCAAGAATTGCTTGAAAAATCTGCAAAGAGTTAAGGAATTAGCACCATTAAACAGAAAAATCTGCAATGTCAGACTGGAAAATGAACTTCTAAGATGTTGTTCAAGTTAAGTACCTGCTAGCTTCGGGTGCGAACCCAATAGTGAAATATGTCATGATCATCCAAACTAGGGACTCAAGTACTGAAATTGGAATTTTCAGTAGGAAGTCGGGGAGAGTGTAAGTCCATGCTGGATAGAACAATAGATCTCTATGCTTATAAAACACTGGAAGTCTGCCAATGACTAGTGAGAGCTCAGCAAACCCATTAAACATATTAGTGACCATTCCAAAGATAAGAGCACCGATGAAGAGTGCACCGTCCTCTTCGTTCCTTGTTTTCATTCTAGTCCTTAAGAACACAGTCGACGTGATGAGGGCAACGATGATGATTTGAACTGTCTTAAAAACATACACGAATGAGTTTCTTTGTAGAAGAAGCCATTCTCTAGCAAAATTTGCTCTGAGGAGTTCTTTAGTAGGGACTGAATCTTTGTTGAAGATTAGAGCTGCTCTGTGGCTGATGCTCCTGTCATAAGGGATTGACAGCTCGTTTTCTAGACGTAGCCCGACGTGGAACCTCTTGAACCGGTTTGCAAACTCGCTAACGGGTATGTACCTGTACTGTTTATTCTTGTCTACCCAATATTGTTCTTGATCTTTTCTTGATGTTACCTCTTGAAGAAAATCAGCAGTGCCCTTCCTTTCAGGACACCGGAAGCCACATGATTCGAAGAACTCGACAACGTGTTCACGTGGACCCTGGTAAACAATCTGACCTTCAGATAACAAGATAATGTCATCAAAAAGTTCGAATGTCTCAGGCGCAGGCTGAAGCAGTGACATCAAAATGGTGGCCTCGGTCAAATGTACAATTTGTTGCAAGCACTTGACTATCTGAAATGTTGTTGAACTGTCCAACCCTGTTGATATCTCATCCATAAACAATGTCTTTGTTGGCCCCACTATCATTTCCCCTGTAAAATGTTGAAATACATTTAGTTAATTTATTTTGTTAAAGAGTTATTTAGGCGCTTTTTTATTTTATTGTATTGATAAAGAATTTGGTGCCGACGAGTTTTAAAGTCATATTAAAGATACCATCACTTCCAGAGTTATTTAGCTTCTTTACTACAACATCATGCTTCAGATAACAAAATGAATTACGTCGTATGAGTGGACAAACTGCGCAACAAGTCGCTTTTGAAAGGCAAATCCCACATTTTACTTATGTTTTTCTTGAAATTTACTCTTAAGATTATAATTGGATTAAACCTTAATCCAATGCCTAATCAACCCACTTCTCCTAATCCATATGTCATAATGGGGTCCCAAAAACCAAATGACAAAAATATTCTGCCATCATGCTCCATGATTTTTGATAATGTTTTGAGGACTTTAGTTAAAGTTTCCTTCAAAAAGAAAAAGCTTTAGTTAAAGTGGAGCAGCTAGCTATCATGAGTGGTTCATTGTATTTTTAGTCTAAAGATTTCATTATTATTTTATTTAGTACTCCCATTTCGAATCTCTCCAACTAGACTTCCATATTACACTTCTTTAATCTTAATTTTTGGAAAAAAGAATTTTCTGTCTACTTAAAGTTTATTTATCATAAAAGGAAAAATGTGGAAGTAGGAAGAAAATGAACCTGTAGTGACTCGCTTCTTTTGGCCGCCGGATATTCCTCGAATCATTTCGTCTCCGACGATGATATCCCTACACCCTTCTAGCCCCAGTAACTGTAAAATTTTAAGCACATTAGAAAAATTACAATGTGAATTATTTGCACGATATGAAATACTATTTTCCTTTCAGAAAAAATGATAATTTCTTTTATGATAATGTTAAATAATACGGTACAATTTATAATGTAAATAATTATAATTGGTGGCTGAGGATGATTCAGTGAGAAAATCAGTTTGTTCACCAACTTTTTATGCTTCAAGACAAGGAGAGTAGGGTCCAAATTATCCTTTGCAACCAAACCATGGAGAGAGCTTGGAAATTTAAAAAGTTTGCAAATTCAGAGAAAAATACAACTTAAAGTCTGAAATTGTCAAATCATTCTATGTTTCAAAAGTCTCAAGTGTCTGAAAGTATTTTTCAAAATATCTGGAATAATTAGATAATAAAATGAAGATTAATTTAACAAACTTACTTTTAGAGTGTAATCAGTTATAAGACTGCTCTCAGCTCCTTCAACTGCCGTAGCCTAAAAAAGACAGTAATTTTAGTTGTCTGCAGTAAATAACTTATTTGGAGGCAGTAAATTTCCTTAAACTTTCATTTTTTTATTACCTTCATGAAGAGATCAACTTCAGCCTCAGGGAATATGCCTGCATCTTTTTCTCTCTTCGCCAACTCGGTTAATAAATCTGTTTATGCAAAGACCAATATGATTAAAATCGAAATTTTCAAGTAAAATGTATGTAAGACAGAATGGATATTGTGTTAAGAAATTTTGAAATTAAATTTACCATATCGTGACCCAACCCCTTGACATCTTGCCGAAAAATCCAAAGTTTCTTTAACAGTCATTATTCCTATATGCACATCATTTTGGCTGATATAAGCTGATGTTTTCTGTGGCACAAATTCTTTGAGTTTATGCCCGTTATAGGTTATCTCTCCTTTTACCTGCGTTCAGTAAAATTAATACATTTGAGTCAATAGCTAGGTGCCTAAATCAAATTGTGTCAATGTCATGGTACCAGGCCTATGTTAATAATGCAACTAGCTAGTACTAGATTAGTTAATTAATCACACACCTTTAAAGCAGGATCGAGCTTTCCGGCCAACGCGAGCAACAAAGTCGTTTTACCGGACGACGGAGGACCTAACAAGAGTGTCATCCTTGATGGTTTTAGAATTCCAGAGGCATCTTTAAGAATAGTGAGCTTGGTTCTTTTAGTGAGACTGATTCCAACTGTATCAAGAGCCGATTCAGCTATGTTTCTTGCTGTGTTTATAAGTGTTGGAAGTGCTCTACTCCCAACATGACAATCTGCTTCAATTCTTAAATGCTCATATCTTACTTCCACTGTTGGTAACTTGATTCCAACCCTGCATTTCCACCAAAAACCAATGAAATCACCAGTTAATCAAATCGCTCGAGCTCGTCATTGACTCAGTTAACTCCCATTGACTCGGTCTTGGTTAGTGAGGAAAATGAAGACAAATTTATTAAAATTAACACAAGTTGTAAATTGACTTCCAGAGTAGAAAACAAAATTTAATTATTAATGCTTAATTTTTGTCAAGGTCACCTAACTTGGAAAATGAAGCAGATAAGAGTTTGATTTTCAGTTCAAGAACAGTCACTGAAAGCTTGAACATTACATAATATATGCAATCCGAAATAATAATAATAATTTATTTAGAGGATAATACTAGTGATCTGAGTTCGAGCACCGTATATTTTATCTATCAAATAAATAAATAATGTGTATATTTATGCTCGAAAAAATGCAAAAATGACTCATGCATTTCATGAAAAAGACCAGGACATATACGTACTTATTAATATTTAATAATTTTGTATATATACTCACCTAATTAAGCATGTAAGTGGGAAGAAGAATACCAAAAAGAAAAGACATGCAACAACTCCAACCATTACAAGAAAAACACAAGAAGATGATGATAATGTGCCAGAATAAAATAAGAAAAGATGATCGTCATAAAGTAAACCCAAAATGATACAACGAAACTTCTTAATTAGTCAATGAATTTCCATAAAATCATGTCCAAAAATATATACTTTGATCGTTTCAACACGTTTTCTAACATGTTTGGCAATTATCATATCACCCATTGCAGATTTTTTCCCTATAGTTAGAAATGTTAAAAAAAAAAAATTATCTAGTAAAATGGAAAATACGTTTTCTTTTAAAGGAAAAACAATGAAATTTCTTTTTGCCGATCAAAGAAAAAGAAATTGCTTAAACTCATCAAAGAAATTCTAACAAAAATTGGAAAATGGACTTACTTGTCAATACGATTTCTGAATTTCTTCAAGAACTTTTCATTATCTTCTTCAGCAACTTTAAAAATCCTTTCAATAAAAGCTAATCGCTCATTAACATCCAAATTACGAACATCCACTTCTTTATTAACAACCTGCTGTCGATTATTCTGATTCTGCTGCTGATGTTGTTCATTGTCGACATACGATTGTAAAATACTAGTTCTTAATCGATCATAAGTCGGTAATTTCTCTAAAGCTGCCCATCTTAAGGCTTCTTCATCATCATTTACATGTCTATTTGACATTGACGATCTTGAAAACACATCTTCCATTCCCCAATTCGTTCTACTCATACTCCTACTTATACTTCTCCCTAATCCGTCCATCTTTATTTCTCCAAAATCAAATTAATGCAGAATTAATTATCTCTGAAAATGTAGTTTGTTTGGGTTGTTGAAAGCTCTGGATCAAGAAACCCAGTCTTTATAAAACATAAATTTTTTTAGGTAATGAGTTGAATCTAGAAAGTTGTTGAAGAAGGCTGAGAAGGTAAGCAAACTCGAGTTGAAAGAGAGGAGAAGGACCAGTTCTTAAGTTTTTGTTGTTCAGAGCTGCTTGTTGCTGTTTTGAAAAATAGCTCTCGTTCTCATAATATTTTGCTTTGGGTTTCTCTTTTTGCTTTAAATAGGGGGGGTGTGGAAGGGATATGTTGGGGAAGATGTGTGAAAAGGAGAGAATAAGTAGAGTTTTGTGATTGGGATTTGGCGAAGGGGAATATGAGGAGGTGAAAGGGAAAGTGGTGGTCTTCACAAGTTGGTGGTGGTGGTGAAAAAAATATTTTTGTTTTATGGGCCGACACCCTTGACCAGTGCACCCAAAACTAAACGTGCCTAAATCTTTCTATTTCCTCGAAGAGGCAGTGTATTTGTGTGCTTCTAGCAATAGGCCATAGTGCTCAAGTGACGACACACTTTTCCCCTACGGCTACAATCCTATTGAGCAATTTTTAGATAAGTGCATGGAATTATCAAGGGTGATCGTCACATGCTAAAGGATATTCGTGTTTTTTTTTTTTTACGTAAAAAATAGATGGCTGCTATAACCATGGGAGTCGGACAAAGAACCCGACTTCTCGGTGAACAAATCATAAGATAAAAGAAGAAATTCTTTTAGAATCGGAGCTGGAGCTGCTACACTCACCGATATTATATCCCGAGCTATATTCTGAGAGTTAATATGACGGTCCCTGGAATGCCCTCTAACATTGAACGGGGTGTGGGTAAAAGTGGGTCCGTTTTTTCATCTCTTACGGGATAACAATCGGGAGAAAATTTCGGTCAATTTAGCATTTCTCTCTTTGGATTGGTTTAGAATCAAATTAGAGTAATATTCTAATCTTCTTTTTTCTATATCTTAGACTAATGGTCTCTAGGCTACTTCCAAACTCCTTAAATTGAAGCAGATTCTGACAATTACGGGGTTCGAATCCCCACCTCCACAGTGGGAGGGAGCATGAGAACCATCAGACCACTTGATGATTCTCAATATTTTAATAAATTATGATGAAATTAAAGGATTGTTGAGAATGTTTAGAACATTTTGGATTCGCAAATCCGCATCAGTGGATAAATAAATGATGAAACTATTCCTTAGTTACACTTCTGATAACTAATAATGTATATCTATAGTAATTGTTCTACTGATTTCTCATACGAATATGAGGTAGTGATGACGATCTGAGCAATGATGAGTGTCCGGTGTTGTAAGCACATCAGATATATTTTATAGTTCTTTACTTCACAAATATGAATTAGAGTTTAGTAACAAGACTAACTTCGTTTCTGTAGGAGATATAACTATTTTTTGACAAGTTATGCGAACATGAAATTTTGTTTGTGATTTAAACAAAGTGATACTAAAGCGGGGAAAATATTTATAAACTATCAGAAAGTGGTGAGTACGGGTTAAAAGGATTCATCTTCCATCATCCATCATGTTATCAACCGAACATACTCAACATTATAAGAAATCATCAATCCGGCCAAGTCTGAAGTGGGTTATGAAATATGTTAAAAGGAATTTTGATTTTTTGGTTGGCAATGTGGATTAAATTTTTGTATGGGGTGATGCTTGGATTAAAGATAAACCATTAAGTGAATTATTTCCAGAAGTTGAGTATGTGAGGGAAACAAAAGAGATGAAGGTTGCAGATTTGATTGTAGACCTCAGAGGATACTCAATTGGTTTTTGGCTAGTGAATTACCAGTCATCATAATGTAAGAATGAGGATATGGAGTGGCACTATTGTTAGAGCAATGCTCAGTCGAACTCGCATGCATTGCTATCTCAAGCTTGTTTGTCAAGTTTAGTTGATTAAAACTATATAATTGATTTCTAGTCTACTTATAACTATGTCTCGGATTAGGATAGAAGTGTGTAGTTGAGCTTTAGACTTCACGGCATTCACCAATTGAAGAAGAAGATCTACTGAAGAGCTTGGAGGAACTTCATCAACAAAAGTTATGTGGAGACTAAAACTTATCTATCACTCAGAAGTCTTTTCTATTTTATCTTCTAAAGAGACTAAGTCGTATAGTTATATAGACTTTTATATTATACACACTTGAAATTTCGAGCCAAGTTTATCTCGTCTATATATTTCTCGAAATACGTGTTGGAAACTTTTAGCTTTAGCTAAAGTTCATCATCTACTTGATTTATTTTAGTTGGAGACAATTTATTTTGTTGAAAACTAAATATTAAGTCAAGATGATCATGTGAAAATTACCTTGAACATCTTACATTATTTGTGTGAAACAATCATTTGATGTAAACTTGGGAAGTTCGTATTGATCGATTAATCACTTTAAAATAACTTGAAGCAAGTGGTATGTGTAGGATTACCATTGTTGTCTTCTAAGGATATTTCAATGATTAAATGAGAGTTTAAAACTACTACCAATGTCTGAATATAACACAGGTTGTATACTTTGTATGCTAACTGTGAATTTCTAGTTTAGGTCCGTAGCTGTTATTTTCGAACTATGTTTGCGAACCGGATTACCTATGAAAGGTCCGGAACTGTAGTTCGTGTACTCTGTTTGCGAACGGCTAGACAAAGCTAAGTCCAGAACTTTGGTTCGCGTACTGTGTTTGTGAACGGCAAGACTAGGCCAAAGTCCGGAACTGTGGTCCGCGTACTCTGTTTGCGAACACAGCGGTTAGGTTCTAAAATCGGTAAGTGAAAATGCGGGGGTATAACAACCACACCCAATATTTCGTTTAGCAATCTGAATAGACAAACTCCAATATACTCTCAAGAGAATCAACTAGACAGTTAGACTCAATCTAGAGAAAAATATATCAAAGAGTTTTATATCTCTATCTCTCAATTCAATCTGCAATCATCAAATAGGAATTTGCTAGACCGATTGAATATAAGAGAAATAACTTGAACGGTACCAAAGACCAATGTTTAAGGATCAATCAATTTCAATCAACAACCAAATGTTGGATTTCCCAATTGATCGATTCAACGCACAACCTGTGATATTTCAATCAAGAGTATAAAGTAGAGTTTGGCTAAGTTAGCCTATGTAAGTGGTGGTTGCGATTTACTCTCCCAATACATAAATCTATGGATGTAATTTTTCCTCTTAAACTATCATTTAGTGACCCATTAAGGAAAATATAATATAATAAATGATTAATATGATAAATGCCTAACTAATTAGTGTTTCATACTAATTGCTGATAATAAATAATTTATTTATTCCTCATAATAATGTATTTTCACTAATTTCTCATGACAAATGATCTGTTAATTTTTTTCATTATAAATTTTCCCTTAATTAAATTAATAAATTTGTATCTCCACTAATAAATAATTTTAGATTAAGGATCTAGAATTTAAGATTGAAGATTTTGAGTAAGAAAATGTTAAGTATTTGTGGTTGAGAATGGCGTAAATAGTGTTGTGAACTTTCATGCATGGTTTTGATTATTGTATATGTTGCATTTGTTTGTTTTTTGATACACTCTATTATTTTTGGAAACTTCCTACTAGGCTGCGGTTGATCTCTCATTTTCCTCCCTTTCCACAGAGAACGAAGAAAGACTACCTGACAAAAAAGTATTATATATCACGCAGATTTGGGTATCGCGTTTTAAATTTAATCGAAGCGTTATTTTGTTTTATTTTGATACTTTTGATTTTGTAATTATTATTTGAAAGTTTCGTAATTTTAAAAGTAAGATTACATTTCATTTAGTAAATTTAATTGAGCTTGAATCATTGATTTTAATTATTAAAATATTTTAAAACGAAAAATATGGTCCCACACGAGTGGCGGTCCGGAATTTTGGACTTGCTAGCTGGATCGGACCCGACCCACAAGGTCAAACCTGTGTCGGCTAGAAGTCCTAAAATCCGGGTTGTCACACGCCACCACAACAAAATCACCTGATACCAACGTGCTTTTAATTTTTAATCACAAACGTCATGTATAAAGCTTAAATTGAAAAAACTTTAAGACTTCAATTAATTTTTTCTATTTTTTGTTGTTATTATATTCTCTTTTATATTGAAATCTAATATATTTTATTTTAATACAAAAAATCATAATTTGGCTAACTTTGCATGTGTTAGTGGTGGTCCATTTTTATCCTGGGGAAAGATAAATCAATGGCCATGGTCATCCAGATCACACTCATTTTCTGCATGTGTGCGTTAGGTTTTAAGGAGATGGATGAGTCACGTGGGTGCTCAATCGTTTTGTACAGGTACCCAAAATCCTCTATCCTAGAAATCTTGATACCCCAAGCTTCATTGTAGCAAAGATTCCTTCGCTCCCTACAGCACCAACTCCAACTATATCTGCCCAGAATACCGAAATCATCCGCGCTGAAGATGAGACTGCGGTCGATAATGATCCACCTCACAAGAAACCCTGCCTTCAGAAGATGACCTAAGGTTTATCGACATCTACCATTGCCGAAGATTAAACATTACGAAGCCTTGCACCAAATAATACAATACCTGGGAATAGTATATCATGTTTCTTTGTACGTCTGCAATTTTTTTTTATGTGTTTCCCTTTCTGCATTTTATTCTGTTGTGTTTCACGTACTGCATTTTGTACACGTGTAATTTCCTCTTCTTTTTTTTGGCATTTCAGTATTAATCCCTTTGGTCATGATCTACAGTGGCATTGGTGGATCTGATTTACCCCCTATATAAGCATGTTGATATGATAATCTAATTTATGTTCTCAATCTTGATCTGAATCCATCGTGGTTTTGAAGGAAATTTTCTGACACTGGCATCACCAAGCTAACATATTTCAACTTCCTAAGTAGATGATTTCACTTTTGGAAAAAATTAAATCAATAAGATTGCACATTTATCAAAAATATATAATCAAAGACGCCAGCAAATGTTATGGTTTCGAATAATGCACCCTGACTTATGTGTTTTACTCTACAATTATTCGGTTTTCTTGAATAGGTTATAACTTCTCTGTGTTATACTCTTCTTATTGATAACAATTCTCCGAATTAATATGCGGTAAATAATGAAAAATCAAACACTGTCGTATATGATGACCCTCACGAATGCTGGCAGATCAGGTTATTTATAATTTGTTCTTTCAAAGTGTACAAAAATACCAGAGGTAGTATAAATTAAAAGAAGCGAGACTGCACCAATTCGTCACCAGACTGCTCCACATTGAAAAGATAGAAGATTGTTATGCCATACGCCTACCAAAGAGGTTGACGATTCTAGAGGTGACAATGGGCACCTATTGGCAGGTGTAAGAGATGACCGAATTGTACGAGCGACTTTGCAAGGTAAGTATATGGTCTTACGAATCATCTCAGGAATAAAATACATGTACTCGATCATTGAAAGATGCATGACAATAAGGTAACTTCTATCTTTCCGCCCCGATTACATATTAGTCGGTTTTGAAATTTATTTCTCTCTAAAAATATATATATTGCGATTAAGCCGCATACTCCTCGACCATAAAAAGCCATGCAATGGTTACGAAAAACAGCTGCCAAGGAGGCTGGCGATTCTGGAGGTGGCCATACCCACTTATTTACCAAAGAGACTTCGCAAAATATATATATATATATATATATATATATATGCTATTACAAATCAAGAGATATATCACCTGAAGTAAAATTTCAATAGCATATATTCCAATAAGTAAATAAAAGGTCCGAGAAAGTATAGATTATGTACAGATTTTTAAAATCGAAAATGGAGGAAGGAAATAAAAAATCACGGAGGTGAACTCATTTTCTTAATTTATAATATTAAACGCGTACAAACTCCCTTTAAAATTATTTTTAGTATATACTTTTCTAAATTTTATATGGAGACAACGCGTATAATTTTAGAAAGCATTTCTGATTTAATGAAGTGTGTTAATAACATTAGTTATTTACCCGATAGAGCAGAGAAAACAAAACAGGGGATATCCCTACGATATCTATGACCAAGCCATATTTAACATACATCGGACCAGAAGGAGTTGATAAGTATTCGGGACACATTTTATACGATATTAGAAGTGAACTAACATCAAGGCCCGGGCCATTACAACACGGGTTAAGGGCTATTATATAACAAAATATGATGCGGAAAGAAATAAAACAGACACCAGATATTTTGTTAACGAGGAAACCGCAAATGCAGAAAAACCCCGGGACCTGGTACATATTTGAACACCACACTGTACTAAGATGCTACAGACACTAGTCTACTACCAATGAATTTCAGACTGGACTATAGTTGAACCCTAATCAATCTCACACTGATTCAAGGTACAGTTGTTCTCATTGCGTCTCTGATCCCAGCAGGATACTACGCGCTTGATTCCCTTAGCTGATCTCACCCACAACCAAGAGTTGCTACGACCCAAACTCGAAGACTTGATAAACAAATCTGTCTCACACAGAAAAGTCTATTGGAATAGATACATTTTTCTCCCACAAAATACCTACGAGTTTTGTTTCGTCTTTTGATAAATCAATTGATAAACCGAGCTTATATTCCTGAAGAACAACCTAGTATTATCAATCACCTCACAATAATAGTAATCGTATGGTAGCAAAATAAGATATTGTGGAATCACAAACAATGAGAAGAAGATGTTTGTGATTACTTTTTATCTTTCCTATCGGAGAATAAATCTCGAGCCAATCTTAAAGAAGATAGTACTCAAAAATGATAGAAACGGCAAGATCAGATCATGCAACTACAGAGAATATAGTTGGGTCTGGCTTCACAATCCCAATGAAGTCATTAACCTACATGGTTTCGTGAAAAATCTAAGGTTAAAGGAGAATCGAATCTAGCTTATACAACTAGTATCACACATGAGGTGTGGGGATTAGGTTTCCAAGTTTCTATAGTTATCCTTTATATAGTTTTCAAATCAGGGTTTACAATATAAGTTACCTTGGTAACAAAGCATTCAATATTCACCGTTAGATGAAAACTTGATTAGATACAAGCTAATATCTTTCAACCGTTAGATCGAACTTAGATTGTTATACACAAATGAAATGTACCCTCATTTAGGTTTATGTAACAGTACCTAAACGTGTACACCATGTTGGCTCAACTGTAGTTAACTTAGCTATATGAACACTCTCATATCAAACATATTCATCTTAACCATAACTAGTTCAAATAACTCAAATGAAACTAGTTAAAGAGTTGTTCAATTGTTATATTCTCATAGAAGTATACAAGAACACAATCGAAGCAAAATTGGTTTGATTCACTCGAATCAATTCATGAACATTATAGCCATGGTTTGCAAAGAATGCATTCCTTAATATATAAATGTATTAGTTAATGAACAAACCAATTCTAGAACTTTAACCACTCAAGTATGCAAACGGGTACGCATACTTAAGTAGCCGGTCTGAGTTTGGGTTCGCCAGTATGCGTACGGGTACGCATACCTAAGTACACTTCCAAAACCCAACAGAAAGTCCCGGACCTATACCATATGCAAGTATGTGTACAGGTATGTGTACTTGGTACACAAAATTTCATAACTAAAAGTACGCATATGAGTATGCATACTTTAGTTCCGGTCATGGATCACATATATGCAAGAATGCACACTATGTTTATAATCCAATGATGGTTAAGTATTCTAAACTCTATTTCAATCATTGAAACTTTCTTAGAGGAAGACAATATCCGTTTTCACACACTATTAGCATCAAAGCAATTTTCAAGATATTGAAATAATCATAACGAAATATTCCAAGTCTACACCAAATGATTGTATCACACAAACCATGTAAGATGTTACTCGGCTATTTTCACATGATCATCTTTTGAATCTTCGTCAAGAATATAAGAAGAACTTGGTTGAAGCGAAAGCTTACCAACACATATTCCGAGAAATATGTAAGCGAGTTAATCTCAGCTCGAAATATCAAATGTGTATATTCGAAAACTATCATAATACGACTTTTGTGTCAATATAGGAGATAGAGTATAAATAGACTTTCCAAGTGATAGATGAGTTTTAGTCTCCACATACCTTTTGTTGATGAAGTTCCACAAGCTCTCCTTAGTAGTTCTTCATCTTCAATTGATGAACGTCGTGAAGTCTAATGCTCAACTACACAATCTATCCTAATCCGAGACATCACTATAAGTAGACTAGAAATCAAGACTTATAGTTTTGATCACTAACATTGACAAACAAGCTTGAGATAGCAACGCTTGCGAGTTCGACCGAGTAGTGCTCTAACAATCTCCCCCTTTGTCAATTTTAGTGACAAAACTATCAATACATATGGATTACAAAATAAATAAACTTTGTAGCTTCTCATCCAAATGCTTGATCTCCTTGGTTCTTCAACGTTACTCGAAATCTTCGTCACTTCCAAGTATTCCAATTATTCCAAATGTGTTCAGTTCTGTATCATTGTTGTTGAAGATCCGTAGAAATAACAATAAGAAAACCGTTGCTCTCAATCATTGTTATATAGTGTCATAGTATCATTATACAGCATCAAAGTTCAATTGTATCACAACTTTGACAACAATACTATGGCGATATGTATCACTCCCCCTTAGTCACTACTTCATCTCACATGAAAACCACTCCCCCTTACATAATTACCCATAAACCATATATATTTATAGTGTGAACTACGCATTAAATCTCCCTATTTTTGTTAATAAAAATTGGCAAAGGTACGAAAACTAGTGGGATCCTCATGAAATTTCCATATAGATACTTCAAGACCAAAAGAGAACAACATATCAACTTGTTTATATGCCATCAAATATCCGAAACTAAATGCATTCATCAATGAGTTCATAAAGATACAAGATAACCCATACAATATTCCACAGCCGCACTCCCCACAAAGACTTGGCAAGTAAGAACAAGTCCAATTAAGAACTCTCCCCCATCAAATGTCATTCTCGAAAGAACAACAAGAGCGACTTTACTTTTACAAGAAAATAAGGATTCCTTTGGACATTAACAAATCACATGAAACATGAATTTGTATCCAAAAATCTCAATTAAAATAACCACAAGGAAAATGATCAATTCAATTGGTCATGCTTAACATAAAAGAACTTACGGAGCAACACAGTACATACACAAAGATGTGGATCATGGAAAGACCAATACTGCGGAATAATCAAAGATTCATTTTATTTTTCATCACTATTTGCACAATATAATAGACTTAATCATTTTAAACAAAAGTTTATCCTTTCTTCCATCAATATTTGCATAATGGCATAAAAGGCTTAACTTTTGTAGTCAAAAGTTCATTCTATCTTTTATCAATACTTTCATACCGACATATAATAGAGTTAACTTTTGAACAAATATGGGACAGTCAAGGTTCACGGACATAAACAACATATCCCATAACAATTTGCAATATATAAAACCATAAATATTAATAATGAAAAATCATCTTCCAAATCAACTTTAGAATTTAAGCAAATAAATCTAAAAACATTGCAAGATGAAAAATGTTGGCAATAGCTATGTGTACTCACAATAATGGCTATTACAAACCCTAGTTATCCTTCTTAAAACACAAGAATAAATTCTCATAAGAAGTTTACTATATATTTATTAAAAAGTAACAATCCCCATAAAACATTTCACTTACGTTGAATGTTCTTCTCATATTCCCTACATTCTTTAAGCTCATCTTCGATTAGATCAATCCTGGATTCAAGGTTATCCATCTTTTCTTCAAGTCTTTTGGAAGAAGATTCAAGTTCACTCTTCAGGGCACTTATTTGTTCCAAGACGAGATTCATGGTTAAAGAGAGCTTATCAAGAGGAGAGACAGAGGGATTCCCATCAAGAGAGGAATCGCATTTGTCAGAGCATATCTCACTATCAGAAGAATCAAAGTGAATCATCTTAAAGGGAAAGAGCACAGTCCAAACATCACTTTCTTTGCTTGAAATACTTGATAAGGACAAGATATAAGAGATAAATGAAATTTTCTCTTTTAGAAGAAATCTTCAACTTAAAAAGAAGGAAGATATGGGATAAATTTCCAAAAATACCTTTAGACCAAAAACCCTAACAGAAATTGGTTATCCATAAGAAAAAGTCTTGCAGGAAAAAACGTTACCTAAGAGGTAGACAAACGAATAACAGAAACAAACCAATGAAACAACAAAAATATTTCCTCACAACCCTCTTAAAGAATATGGTTCTTGTTTAAGAGAGAAAACAACAAGAACCATCTTATACCTTATTACAAATTGTAACTTTTCCAATCCGAAATAGGACTGGGCAGTTTTTTATAAGGGGAGACAGTGTTTGTTGTTCCTTGTTTCTATCTTGTCTCTAAGAAATAAGAGCTACGTGCATCATTCTTTCTTTTCAGCACAGTTTTGAATACCTTGTCTGTTGATTTTCGTAAACTATGAATGATTCTGGAAATCTTTTTTGAAAGAGAAGGTTTCTTAGGAGATTTCACTTTCCTCTTCTGAAAACAAGGTTTAACAGAGGAGAGATTTTCTTGATGCTTTGTGGAACTTGTATCTAGATGATCCTGATTTATACACAAGAGAACCAAACCATTTGGTGTGTCTTTGTATTTTTCTATATCAACAGTATGACTTGAGAATGATATAGTTTCAGAAATAACTTGCTAAAAATGCCTAGAAGAATTGATCGAAGAGGCTCGATGTATCTTAGAAGAATTATAATTGCGAGAGACGGCAATTTATTGTCTTAGAATCCGCAATTGACATTCCAGATCATCAATCTTTTTAATTAAAGTTTTCTTTTCCAGTTGAGACTATTCTGGAGAAGTAAGATTGCATATCATGGAATAATCAGGACTATTAGGAGGATAAGACTGATTATCAGAAAGGAAGTTAAGAGAACTTTCACATATATTCTCCTTGGGACAGTAGTCAAGAGTAGCCATCCATGCTTATGTTAACTCACTAAACTTCTCATCAGAATATTTGGAAGTATCATGGACACTTCAATAGCACTTGAAACAAGTTTCATTAACATAGTTTTTCTAAACTATTATATTCTTTTCGTTGATTGAGCGATCTTTCTTTTGAGACTTTCTTTTACTCTGTCTGAGAGTCCTCTTTAATCGAAGACTCCAATATTTTGTTTGGAAATATGAATAGACAAACTCCAATATACTCTCAAGAGAATCAACTAGATAGTTAGACTCAATCTAGAGAAAAGTATATCAAAGAGTTTTATATCTCTATCTCTCAATTCACATTACACCATTTTAAGGACTTAGCAACCCAAAGTAGCAACAACACTAGTACTGTTGCGAAATTTTGTCGCTAATTTCTGTTGCTAATCAGTTACAATGGCAGATTGTTGCTGCTAATTTCGCAACGGGATATTTCTGTTGAGAATAGAAATTGCTCGGTGTTCATGCATGTGAAGTGCGCGTGTGGTTGGGAACACTTTGACTTGTTTTTACGCCCAAGTCAAAGTTTGGTCAAGTCTTCTCTTTTTTATTTCCACCCTTCAGACATATATCTTATCTTTCCTTCTTCGATTTTCCCTTGTCATTTCTCAGCCACAGAAGGTTTATCGCCTCTCTTTCATCTCCTCTCTTTCTTTCTGGAACTGCAGCTCTGAAAAACCAAAGAAACTCAATCTAAAACCAGTGAAATCAACTGCTAGCAGCTTCTACTTAAATCCGACCAGGTATTATGTTGTAATAATTGTTTCGTTTCAATTTATGGATTATCCTTTTATGATTTTAGAGATTTTGATTTCAGGGTTTCATTTGTGAATCTGTATTCGTCGATTTAGGGATTTTGATTTTATTTTTTCGTTTTCAGTTTATTGATTTTAGGGTTTCATTTGTGAATCTATTTTTTCGATTTCTTCTTTCTCTTTTGATTTTAGGCTTTCTAATACGATTTTAGGGTTTCATTTTTTGAAGAAAGAGATCAAGGGTAAATCGGAGGAGAAATAAAAGAATGTGGTCGCTATCATTGATGTATTTTCTTATTGGAGTGATTTTTTTTAGGGGAACAAGAAAAGCACCTAGTTTAGGTTATGTTGTTCAACCCTAATAAGGGTTGTTTTCATGGTTGTTGGAACATTACCAGGAACAACCAAAATGATTGTATCAATGTCTTTAATTTGTAGGTTGAAACTTTTCTGTCCTAGGGATCCAGTAAATATACCAGGAATTTAGAATGGTTTCAAACTGAGTGCTTTAATTCGGAACCAGTTTAAGGTCTCTATTATGTGATGTGTATATCTTATAGAACTGCTGAATTACTCATGATTGTTATAGTTTTCTTCTCTATGCAGATTAGATTAGCATGTTATTTTGAAGGTGTAGTGATTTTTAGGTTTGATAAAAAATTATTGTTGCAGCCTTTGTAACAAAATTGTGGTTGGGGCTTGATATGGGTAGAGATGGTGCAAGCACCTGTTCCCGACATGAGGATATGGATGATCGAGAATCTACCTCTACTCACTCATACATGGATCTGGATCCAAAGATAGAGCCATCTGCTATAGATAAGAGATGCGGAGGTACTTGTAGAACCAGAATATCGTCATGGCATTATTCTTGCAAGATTAACAACATTTCTGCAGGTGTCGCTGCGATTTCTTCAATAACACTTTGCGAGCGTCATAAAATAACTTAAAGGGTGATCCAAAGAATGATGTAATAGCTGACGATTGAAAAAACACGAGAAGAGCGTGATTGATCTGCGGTGGTTACAATGCTTGCGAGATTTCATATTATAACTATTGCGATAAGATCGCAGAACAAATCCGAAATAAAAGGAAAACTTAGCTGTCATCCACTATGTAGTTACCCTATATAAAGAGACCCAGTAGATTCAGAAGGAGGATGATGTATTTTTGAGTGTTGAGAAAGTCTTGAGGAGAGGGAAAATTCAAGAGAGCGGTTGTATTCCTGATTTCTTCCATTTCTTGTAAACATTTTCTGATAATCAAATAATAAAGTGTCATTTTTAATCTTCAAAATGTGTTAATTGGTGTGAATTCTTATCAAGGGGGTAGTGTGGGATTTCCTGCAACTACATTTTGGCGCTAGAAACAGGGAATGAAAGTTGAAAATTATAGGAAAAAGCAAGATAAAAGATCAATATTCGAGTTAAGAAGATGATTGAACAAATTGGTGAAGTAGTTGAAGAAAAAATTGAAGCAAAGGAGGATTACAGGAAGTTGGAGTGCAGTACGATAACAAAAACAATGATTAACCAATTCCATGAAAATATTAGAGGAAAGATTCATAAACTAGATTTTAAAGGAAAAAGAATTATGACAGTGGAGAAAATATCACCTCTGGAAGATTGGGAAAAGCAAGAAATCATATTCACAGCAGCAGAAATACCAAAATAAAATTTGGATCATACATTTCCATTGGTAATCACGGTATCTACTATGCGAGTGAAGAAGAAGAAATCAACAAGATCTGCAGAAGAATGGGTTGTGAATAGAACTTTGGTGGACATAGGAAGTTCTGTAGATATTATATTTTATCATACATTTAAGAAGATGGGATATAAGGATGAAGAGATGTCATGTTCAAATTATCACATTCATGGTTTTGGAAAATCTATAACAAAACCTAAAGGCAAAATAATGGTACGCATTCCGCTAGGAGAGATTGAAACACAAGTAACATTATGTATGGTGGATATGGAGGCACCATATAACATGATATTGGGGAGACCATGGATACACGCAATCAAAGTTGTAGCATCAACATTACATCAATGCATCAAATTTCTTATGCCTGATGGAATTGGAGAAATTAGAGGAGATACCGATCATGCGAAGCTGTGTTATCAAACTGAAGTGAGAAATTATGAGGAGCGTCCAAAGCTGCGAAAAGCTCGCAGAAAAATGGCAAAAAAGACAAAGAATGAATAAGAATTTAAAGTTTACATGATAAGATCAAAAGAAGGAAAAGGAATACCCAGCGAAATCTCGCAAGAAGGAAATGAACTCGCGAGAGTTGTGAAAACTGCAACACCAATGGGAGAACTTGAAGCCTGCTATACTGCAATAGAACCAACAAAAGAAATAAATATTGGAAGTAAAGAAGAACCTAAGATGCTAAAAATTGGAACGAAGATATATGCGGAAGAAGAAGAGCAAACCATAAATCTCTTGCGAGAATATAAGGACATCTTCGCATGGAATATGGATGAGATACCTGGAATAGACCCATCAGTTGCATGTCATAAACTAGAAATCAACAAGGAGGTAAGACCATTTAAACAAAGAATAAGGAAAATCACAACAACTTACCATTCCCAGATTGAAGAAGAATTACAGAAGATGCTTGATGCGGGAATTATAAGGCAAGCAAAGTACCCGGAATGGATTGCAAATATGGTAGTAGTTCCAAAGAAGAATAAAGGGATAAGAATTTGCATAGATTTTACTGACTTAAACAAAGCTTGTCCTAAAGATAGCTTTCCATTACCAGATATTCCTCAAATGGTCGAATCAGCAGCCGGAAATGATAGAATATATTCATTGGATGGGTATAAAGGATATAATCAGATCCCTCTTGCTGAAGAAGATCAAGAGCACACTGTATTTTTTTCTCCAATAGGATTATATTGTTACAGAAAAATGCCATTTGGGTTGCGAAATGCCGGTGCAACGTATCAAATAATGGTGGAGAAGGTGTTTGCAAAGCGGATACACAAAACATTAGAGGTGTACGTAGATGACATGTTAATAAAGAGTAAAGAAGCTCAGAACCATGTGCAAGATTTGAAGGAGATTTTTGACCAAATGCGGCTTTTTAACATCAAGGTGAATCCTGAGAAATGCATTTTTGGAGTAGCATCGGGGAAATTTTTAGGTTATATCGTATCAAAAAAAGGAATTCAAGTTGATCTAGAGAAAGTACAGGCAATTCGCGATATGTCAACGCCGGCAACAGTGAAAGACGTACAGAAGTTGAATGGGCTCTTAGCATCGCTAGGAAGATTTATCTCGCGATCTTCAGATAAATGCAAGCATTTTTTCAATATACTCAGGAAGGGTACAAAATTCAAGTGGACAGATGAATGTCAGAAGACTTTTCAAGGAGTTAAAGAATATCTAATGAACATATCTATTTTACAGAAAGCAGAGCCGGGAGAAGAATTATTGATTTATCTTGCGACAACATCGCACGCCTTAAGCGCAGTGTTATTGCGAATAGATGCAGGGGTATAAAAACCAATTTACTACATCAGCAAAACGTTTAATTCTGCAGAGAAAAATTATTCAAAAATTGAGAAGCTAATTCTGGCATTGGTTTATGCAACCTTTAAACTTCGCATGTATTTGCAAGCACATAAAATAAAGGTGTTAACAAAGGTGCCCATTGAATCAGTAATGAAGAACTCAAAAAGATCAAGCAGAGTTGAGAGATGGAATGCACAAGTAGGGCACTTTGAAATCAAATATGAAGTCCTATCCTCACCAAAATCACAAGTTGTCGCAGATTTTTTAGCAAAATTCCATCTAGAAGATGATGAAGTTGTGGAAGAAATGATGGACATAGAAGAAGAACGTGGAGATCCAAAAGATCTATTAAAGGAACCAAACATGTGGGAAATATTGGTGGATGGATTATCAAATGGGGAAGGAAATGGAATTGGAGTGGTCTTTATCTCGCCATAAGGAGAAAAAATGGCTTTCTCATTTCGTTTGGATTTCACATCCACTAATAATGAGACAGAATATGAAGCTGTGGTTCATGCTCTAAAATTCGCCGTAGAGATGAAGTTGGAGAATGCAAGGATTACCAGTGACTCGCAATTGGTTATTCACCAGATAAAAGGAGAATACACAACGAATGAACCATCTCTGAAGAAATACAAGAAACTTGTTGAAGAATTGTCGGTGAGAATTCCAAAAATAAAATTGGAGACATATATCAAGATAATAGACTCGCATATGCTTTTGCGTTCATATCAATTATGATGACAAACCCAGCTGCGAGATGCATAAGAATTTATACACTTGTATCACCTTCAATTAATAAATAAGAAGAAGAAAAGGCGGATTGTAGGGACAAAATATCGCAATATATAAGGTTACGAACATAGTAACAAATACAAGAGAAAAGTGTTGCAAGATAATGCGATAATAGAAGAAACACGGGAGAAGTGTGAAGGGTTTGCGAATATAGAATAAATTTACGATCAGAGGTTGCGATGCTTCGCAGGTTATATACAGTTGTACAGATTTCACTATAAATAGTAGTTCAAATGTTAAATTGGGGAGGTTCTTTAAGTGGGTATGAGAAAAAGTCTTAGGAAAGAGAGCAGAGAAAGTTGTAACTGTTCTAAGTTCCATTAACATACTTCTTTGTAATCAGTTGAGAATATTAATCAATAAATTGTCATTTTTCATCAAGAACTTCTTAAATTTTTATGAATTCTACTGAGGGTGTAGTTGTAGGATTTCCTGCAATTACATAATTGGCGCTAAAAACAGGGAACTTCAAGATTGATATAGTGGAAATTTGAAAGAATTTTGGAAATTGGAAAATCAAAATGGAGTCAGTAGATGAAGATTACAAAAGATAAGAATGTAATATGATCACAAAGATAATGATTGATGAATTTCATAACAACATGAAGGGAAGAATACACAAACGAGATTGTAGAGGAACAAAGATCATGGAAGTGGAGAAAATAACAACTTTGAAAGAATGGGAAAAGCAGAAAATCACATTTTCAGTAGCAGAAATCCCAAATGAAGACTTGAACCACACTTCACCATTAGTAGTCACAATTCTGATCATGCGAGAAGAAAAGAAAACTACAAAATCTATAGAAAAATGGAAATTAAACCGAGTTTTGATTGATACAGGGTGTTTTGTTGATATTATATTCTATCATGCACTTAAGGGGATGGGGATTAAAGATGAAGAGATCACAAATTCAGAATGTCTTATCCATGGATTGGGAAAATCTACAACAAAATCCAAAGGGGAAATAATGTTACGAGTACCGCTGGGAGAAATCGAAACACACATAGTTTTATGTGTGGTAGATATGGAATCTCCATATAATATGCTTATGGGAAGACCATGGATTCATGCGATTAAATCTGTTTCTTCGACATTACATCAATCAATTAAATTTCCTATACCAAGCGGAATACAAGAAATAAAAGGGGATCTTGATAGTGCAAAATTTTGTTATCAGATTGAAGTAAAACAGCGTGGAGGGAGAGCAAGAAAGAAACAATTTCGTAGAAAACTTGCGAAAGAATCGAAAAAGGAAGAGGAGTTCAGAGTGTATACAATAAGAGCAAGGGAGGTTAAAAGGAATACCAAGTGAGATCTTAGAAAAATAAGGAGAACCAATGAAAGTAATCAAAGAACCAACACCTATGGGAGAGCAAAGTCCTAGTTACGTTGCAGCAGAACCAACCAAAGAAATAAATATTGGAATTGAAGAGGAGCCTTTAATCTTGCGAATTGGAACTAAGATGGACGAAGAAGAAGAGAAAAGAATTATTGATATCTTACGAGAATACAAAGATATATTCGCAGGAAGTGTAGATGAAATACCAGGAATTGATCCATCAGTGGCGTGTCATAGATTGAACATAGATAACTTCGACTAAAACTTCGAATAAAATTTCGCAGAGATTAATAGAATGGGACGAACCTTTATGGCGTGAACCTTAGTTCGCGAATACAATTTCGCAAGAGGCAAATGTAAGACCTAATAGTGCGTCATATAAGGGGGTATCTCTTGACATGACTCAATGAAAAGGTTATACCGCTGCTGGAACCTGAGTTATGCATATGTTGGGGTTAAAGAAAACCTATCCAGGAGAGGGATCTTGGATTTCCAATTATATAAGGTTATACCCTGATTGGCAGGGACGGAGCTAGAAATCCTATGCAGGGAGGGCTAAATTAAAGAATAAAAATTTAAGGGGGGCGAAATAATAATTTTTTTTTTTACAATAATGGGATTTATAAGGGACTTTTAATGGATTTCAAAAGTTTTAGGGGAGGTGGGAGCCACCCCTGGCTTCTACATAGCTCCGTCCCTGCTGATTGGACGACTAAGGACCTCTTCTAAGAAGTGCAAAGTATGACCAAGGCGCCGAGGTACACGGTTGAGCCAAGGGTGCCCGGGGAGTACGAAACTACCCTGGCCATTCTTGGTAAGTCTTGGCTATGATGCACTTGGCATGAAGAAAACCCCACTTAGGGTGCAGTCTTGTAACTATAAGCCATATAGGCATAAAGGACAAGAGGTCTAAAAACAACTGGTTGTTGGTAAATCTGGATGGGAGGAGCTAGTCTTGTATGGACGATGTGCCCTCCTTGAAGGGGAAACTAGGGGGAAGATAAGGGCGGTACCCTCCATTAGGGAGCTAATAAGTGTCTAAAGACGGCAATGTCATGGGGATTTATGATCACAAGAACATTTAGGCCTGTCATATTATCGCGTGACGAAAGTTATACAAAGGAATATAGCCAAAAGAGAAAAGGTTAAGATGAGATCAATGGGTTTTTACATTTAACAAGTGTAAAGACGTCCTGCGATTTCATCGCAAGATGGCAATGTCATAAGGATTAATTCTTGCAAGAGAGTTTATACTTATCATATTGTCGCAGAGATGTTGAAAAAATTGATAAGACAAGATCAATGGGTAAATACTTGCAAATATAAAGACGTCCTGCGATTTTGTCGCAGAAAGAAAAGATGTGGCAAAATAAGACCTTTAATTAGGAAGGCATAATAAGACCATAAGATTATTGCGATAATGATCGCATAATTTATGAGATTTGCGATTCTACGCAAAAATCATAAAGTTATGCAATTATTGCTAGCGATAACATTGCTGATATTGAGGCAAATTTAATTGGATTCACAACTAATATCTAATCTCTACTCAATTTTTTCATATTGCAGATGAATAATAGAGGCAAGTATGGGAATGCATAGAATGATGAAATTATTATTCATCCATCATATAATAAAATTTCTTAGATGATACATTTATACAAATAATTAAAAGATAATAATTCTGATTGATTGATTATGTTGCAAAAAAAGAATTATATTCTAATTCATACAGATAAAAGCAAAAGAAGTTTACACATCAAGTTGGAGAAGCTCGCAGCGACGTTACGAGAAGCAAAAAATAAATGTACAAAATTTACAACGAATAAAAAGAGAAGAAACAAGACTAAGTAGATCCATCACCACCTTCATCAGGGCTCTTTTCTTTTTCAGACTTCTCTTCATTACTAGATTTCTCTTCTTCATCATTATCATTTTCATCTCTATCTACGTCAGATTTCTCTTCCTCGCCAGATTATTCTTCATCATCATCACCCTCGCTAGACTCCTCAGCTTCGCTATCAGAGATAACTAAATTTGGGGAATCAGCTGGAATTTCCTTTGCAAGATCGGGGTATATAGAATGAGGAATACCATGATCATCACAGACTAGTTTAACATCGTCATTAAGAACATGGATAAGGGCATTACTAAAATTTGAAGATGAGATTTTCAATTTTTCCTTCAATCTAGAATACTTTTCATTGCGAGAAGATAGATTTCCAGCAAGTTGGCTTTTCTCTTCTTCTAACTCATCAAATCTTTTACGATAATTCTTTTCGGATGCTGCGAGCAAATGATAACAAAGTTAATACATATAAAAATGATTCAGTTAGGAAATAATTCAGGGAAATCATAAGAGTGATAACCTTCTCTTTAAGAAATCATGTCTTTAATTAAAGCGTTTGATCAGCATGAAGACTAACATCTACACATAAATTAGTTCTGGCATTATCAAGAATCTTCGCAGCCCAAGCAAACTCATCATCTCTATTAATAAGGAGACGAGATCGAATTTGAGTTTCCCTCGCAAGAAGATCTTCATTCTCGTGGATAAGCTTATCTCTTTCCATTTGAACATTAAGAAGAGTTTTATGGAAGTTTTCTAGGGTCTTGGAGCCATTTTTAACGGCAAGATATTTCTCGTCAATAAGATCACTATTCCTTTTTCTTAATATATCTACTTATTTCTTCGAATCAAGATAAAAGCGCTTATACTTGTTGGTTAAACCTAAATTGAATCTGTGTTCAGAGATTTTTTGCTTGTCAACTGAAGCTCCAGTCTCCAGCTGCTTATTTTTTCTGCGAAGCTCAATAACTTCAGCTTCTAATTTTTATTTATCTTGACAAATATTAGCAGATTTCTTTTCATAAGTAATACGCCTATTATCTAAATCAGAAGCAACAGAAAAAGCGGCTCTTCCAACCTGCGATAGAACTATATAAATCAATGTCTGACAAAAATATCAATAGATACACAAAAAGGACGAACAATTAAAAACATACCAGGCTACCAAGTGAATTTAAAAGACTTGGAGTCAGCGATCTTGAAACACCGCGAAGGGTATCGCTGTCAGCTAGTATGGGAGCATCGCAGACATTGGCGAGGGACTGGGATATTTCATTAATAGCTTCATCTCCATACTCATTTGGGATACCAAACATATTCTTTCCAAAAAATTTGGATAAATGAGCCATCGAAGAATCAGAAGAAGAAGAATTCTTTATAGAAGGGAAGCTGTTATCATTGAAATCCTCGTCATTATTATCCTTGTCAAAATCAACACTTGGATTCTCTGGAATGGGTTGAGGAGTTGAAGAAGAAGAAGGTCGGGTCTTCATTTTCTTCAAAGGAGGATCGCCAGATTCTTCACCGTGAGGGGCAGAAGACTTCCATTTTGGAGGAACAGTAGATTTATCCTGATTGCCAGATTCTTCACCGCGAGGGGAATAAGACTTCCCTTTGGGAGGAACATAAGATTTAAACTTTAAATATTTTTCCTTGGTTCTCACGGGTTTTATTGGTTCTAGTTCTTCGATTTCCTGCGAGCACAGATGAAGATAAGAAATAGGGGCAACAATATATTGTTAAAATTTAGGAGGAGATATTTCTTACTTCATCTGTGAAAGATTTAAGAGCTAAGAAAGTGATGGGTTTCCTAAAAGTTTGATAGCTGAGCTTCATTCTATCAATCTAAGAAAGATCAAAATAATTAGCGAGAATATAAAAAACTGAAGAAGATAGTAAATAATAATAATGCAAAAAGTTGAGAGGATATACTTCTTTAGATCTTTCAGGACATTTGAAGACCCATGGCTCATACTCTGAGATATTCGCAGGTAATGGGAGAGAACCAGATATATAAGGACCTTCAAGACATAGCGTAAAGATAAACCACTTATCATCGCTGGAGTGGCGAGGGCCTTGATTGGTAGGTGTATGCCAATCAATGTCTAACATAAGAGCCTCATCATCAGCGATCTTTTCTTTCTTCAAACGGACACCCCAGCAAGTACTATCCCTTTTCATAGGAACTATCTTGTAATTTTTGAAGAAATTCTCCAAAGTATAATCTGCAGAGACAATGGGAACATCCTTAAATTGAGGATTCTTCGGAGCTTCATGATAGCGAGATCCTTAATCAGTACCGCGAGAAGCATATTCAAGCACCAATTTGATACAATCTCCACCTAATTGATATATCGCTCGCGAGAACCTCTCGTCAGATATTATTTGATAGAATAATGGGAGTTCTGGGTCATAGAGAGGAAGGGGAAGACCAGCTTCAAGTTGACCTAGCGATACTATGATTTTCTGGCGAGAGCATTGATGATCAGAAAATAGTTTGATAGAAAGTTCAGATTTAGGGCTTTGACCTGGAATTGTAGACAAGGTAAAACCTTTACTTTTGAGCTTTTCTCGCATCTCATTAAAAGCAGTCAAGTTTTTAACACCAGCAACAACCATTTTTGAGTATGGGAATGAAAGAAAAGGTTGAAAAATAAGAAAGAAATCACAACGATGACAGATGCACAATTTACGGAAGAACGGTAAACTTGCAGAGAAGTTACGCAGAGAAAGAAGAAGAAAGTAAAAAGAGGAAAAGAAAAGAATGAAAGGAGTATTTATAGAAGAAGAGGTTTCTCGAGAAGATAAACGCAATAAATGCAAAGAAAAGAAATGAACGGTCAGATCGCAGCGGTTAGAGAGGACGTGTCGTAAATTCATTAGAAGAGAGAATATGTGAAAAAACAGCTGGCGAAGGATACAAAAAACGTGTCAGAAGAAAGATTAATGAAGAAATAAGTAGTTGCGGCATTTTAAAGTTCTCATGATCTTTTCTTCTTTGCAGAAAATACATGAGAATAGGCAAGATGTAGGACCAAAATATCGCTATACCTATTCTCCGCGAGATTAACGACACTTCCCAGCGAGCATCACCGCAAGATCTTCGACTACACTTCACGAGTGTCACAAAAGCCTTCAAAAGAGTGACATAATAACTGACTATTGAAGAAAACTTGAGAAGAGTATGTTTGTTTTGCGATGATCACAAAACTTGCGAGATTTAACATTGTAACTATCACGGTACAATCGCAGAATCAACCCGAAATAAGAGGAAAACTTAGCTGTCATCCACTATGTAACTACCCTATAAATATAGACCCAATATGTCCAGAAAAGGATGATGTATTTTTGAGAGTTAAGAAAGTCTTGAGGAGAGAGAAACTTCAAGAGAATAGTTGTAATCTTGAATTCTCCCATTTCTGTAAACATTTCTGAAACCAAAATAATAAAGTGTCGTTTTTCATCTTCAATTCACAGTTGATTATAGCAAAATCTTAACAAGGGTGTAGTGTGGGAAATCCTGCAACTACAACTATTATTGAGCCAACGGTTATAAACGTTTAGGTACGGTTCATCCATATCTAAATATAGGTATATTTCATTTGTGTGTATCAAGCTAATACCATCTAACAGTGGATATTGATTGCTTAGTTTCTAAGCAGACTTAGCTTGAATCTTAAATCAGGAGTTCATCTAACGGTGAGTATCATTTGCTTTGTTACTAAGCTATATTAGCTTTGATTGTAAGCAATCCTGATTTGAAAGACTATATAAGGGAGAACTTTAGCATCTGGGAAACCTTATCCCAACACTCTCGTGTGTCCTAGTTGCAAACTAGAGTCGATTCTCCATTAACCTAGGTTTTCCAAAACCATTATTTGGTTAACGACTTAAAAACTTCATTTGGGATTCGTGAAGCCAGATCAAACTATTTTCTCTATAGCTGCATATTCTGATCTTACTTTTTCAATCATATTGAGTTTTATATTCTCTAAGATTTACTCGAGATTTATCTCTGATAGGTAAGATATAAACAGTAATCACAACAATTCTTCGTCTCAGACTCTTGTGATTCTGCAATAACCTCTTATGTTAATCAGTTAGGTTATTGTAAGGTGACTATATTTCTAGGATGCTCTTCGGGAGTATGAGACTGGATTATTTGTTGAGTTTCATGTTCACCTTGATTTATCTAAAGGCGGAAACAATAACTAATATACTTATCTGTGTTAAAAAAAATTGTTTATAAGTCTTCAACTTTGGGTCATAGCAACTCTTACTTGTGGGTGAGATCAGCTAAGGGAATCAAGTGCGCAGAGTCCTGTTGAGATTCAAGAGGTGTAAGGAACGCGATTGTACCTTAATCGGTGTGAGACTTGGTTAGATCTCAACTACATTTCAGTCCGAAGTTAACTTGTAGTAGGATAGAGTCTATAGCGGCTTATTACAGTGTGGTGTTCAAATTTAGACTAGGTCTCGGGGTTTTTCTGCATTTTCGGTTTCCTCGTTAACAAAATTTCTGTCGTCTGTGTTATTTATTTTCCGCATTATATTTGTTTATATAATTAAAATATCACAGGTTGTGCGTAGTTCAATCACAATTGATAAATCCTACCTTGTTTGTTGGATATGACTTGATTAACACGCGGACATTGGTCTTTTGTATCATCTGAGTTATTATCATATCAATCAGTCTCAAGGATTTCTGTCCAGTTGATTTACTGATTGTATTGAGAAAGATATAAAACTTTTTAATATCTTTCTTGATTGAGTCTCACTTTTAAGTTGGTGCTCTCAGAGTTATATTGGAATTTAGTCCATACAGATTTTTGAATGAAATATTGGGTGTGGTTATTATACCCTCGCGTTTCAACTATGTCAGGAGATTTTACAGTGAAATATGCATCTAATTTGGTTAGTACTTATTACCCTGTTGTTACATGGTATAAGAAAGTATGTAATCCTTGTTTGCATCCTACTACATCTAATAATATCTGGAAATTGGTTAGAGGGATATGTGTTACTGATGAAATATTACGGGATATGGGGTTACATTTGGCTTCTAGATTTTGTTTTTATGGTCATGATATATAGAATTAGAACATATTATTTGGAAATGCAATTTTAGTCAGATAATATGGAAATGGATAGGGAGTATGTTCATCTTCTTAAATTATGTATCATATGAATATGTGATGTCATTTGCTAAACTGAAAAGCAGTGCAGTAAAGGAGGTGTGGCTTATAACAACATCAATAACAATGATGGAATGATGGATCTTGCGCAATAGTATTGTATTTGAGAATAAAAAACATATTTTAGACAAATTCAGGAAGAGGATTATACAGTTTACTAAAGACTGTGCTCTAAGAATGAACGGCTTTATGTGGGATTGTAGTTATGGTTTCCAAGTTTTCAGAAACTTTGATTTAGGTAGAAGACCAATAAAAATGCAGAGAATCTATGAGTTGTGATTTCATCTTCCACATATAAATCAGGTGTTGGGGTGCTATGATGGGGCATCAAGGGGTTACCCAGAAAATGCAAGAATGGAGTTTGTGTGCAGAGATCGTAACAAAGATTTTATTCATGCTGTGTCAGTATGTTCGGGGATAACTACAAATTTTATAGCTGAATTGGAAGTTCTTTGTGTTGCAGGATGGGCAGTTAAAAAAAATGGTGAATGATTTACTAATAAACTCTGATTCAACTGCAACAATTCAAAAAAAAAAAAAAATCAGCGAAGTTGTCATGATTTATACGGGCCGGGTGGAATAATACTAAAGACAGTTTGCAAAGGGTGAGTTCAACCATTGTCTTAGAGAAAATAATTTTTTTGTGCATAAAATAGCTAGAAGAGGTGCAAGATTGGAGAAAGGCGAAGTTCAGGTGTTTTTAGTCAAGCCGTATTTCTTGTCAATAATGGAATATGCATTTCAAATTATCGTTTTTGTTAGGTTGTAATTTTTTTGTGTGAGGGTTTCTTGTGCTCATTCTAGAGTAAATTTTGTTTAATTGTTTTTTATTATTATTTTTGTAACCGAATATTTGGTTATTAATGAGTAATAAGTTTTGATCTAGCAAAAACAAATTACATCTCAACATCAATAACCCAGAGCATCACGTCGCAAACTTACTCTGGCAAAGCTTCTTATATCCTCAAAGGCGCAAGAGCCATAAAATGATTCAGGCACAAGAGTCAGTCTAGTTTATCCCAATGGGAACAATTTGTGAGTTGATGTTACTGTAAGAAATCTAGTACAAGAGCCACCCGGATTTAAACAAAGCTACATTTCCATACAAAATTGCATGGCAATATTTCGCCGTTAAAAACTATGTTATGCTACTTGTAACATGAATTTTTCAAAAATTCTGGATCTCAAACCCTAGTTTAGTTATAGATACGAATACATGCTCATCTAATTCGCAACTTAAACAAACAAGCATTCAGTCATATGAATGACGTTATTAATGGTAAAGCATAATTGAAATTAAAGATATTATGAAAATTAAAAATGAAAACTTCAATTGCTAAATATGTTTCCAGATTCTTAGCTACACTTCTAACGATTTAGAAGAAATTAGTTAATCATGGGTTTCAAAATCCATGAAAAATATACAAGACAGCAAGTATGAAAATCCTAAAATTGAGAAGATGGACTCCGATATCCAAGTCCTAGATCTTTGTCTCCTTGTGTTTTAAAAACGTTCCCTCTCAAAGCCTAGGAAGTCTTTTTTATATCTCCAAAAATTCAAGGCGTTGGAGTACTATTGGGACCAAATTTCCTCAATTTACACAACGCTAAAGTGGACCCAACAAGTTTACTACGGTCGGCAAGGTTGATCTTGTGACTCCTACGTAGATTCAAAATCTCTGTTCGAAATCTGTTACGGTTGGCATGATTGATTTCCATGACCATGTCCGCATGTTCGAATTTTTTTAACCGTTGCGACCAAGACGTTGTAGAAAGGTGTTTTCTATCTTGGCTATTTTATCAATAACTTCTTCGTTCGAGCTCGAAGTTGGAATGACCTGTGTTTTTTTCCTGTTGGTATCATGTTTTCATTCTCTACAAGATAAAGGTGCATCCATTTAAATTTTAAAGTTGAATTCCTTCTTTTTGGCCATTCTACAGTACTCCACTTTTTTTTTTTTTTTGCTTATTTTTGTCACATTTCTTCCGCTTCTTTTAGTGTTAGATACTTGGGAACTTGTACTACTTCACTTCTTAGTTCTTTTATAGCCATTTTTATACTTCTTGGAATGATTCACCTAATTAACTAGATTAAATAAAAAAAGAGTAATTACAAGTAAAATGCATGGAATCTAACAAAAAAATGTACATATTCGATACTAAGAACATGTAAATTAAGATGAAGATAACTACGACAACCTTATATATGAACAAAGAGTTGTTCGCAAGAAGTGGGTACTCATGAATTTTGAACTACATATCAGACTCAAAAACTCGGGCAAGTTAATCGTGAGTAATTTCCAGTCGCTACTTGAGCAAATTTACCAAGGGAGAGTACATCACTAAGGAAAACCGTATTTTACCGATGGCGACCAAATTTCACGAGCTATTTTAGGTTATTTTTGAATTACTACTGGTTTGTTTAGCTTGGTAACTGGTTCCTTCAATTAATGTTAAATGCATGTTGTTAGGTTGTATTTGAATTTTTACAAAGGTATTGGTTTTTCTTACATTGCATCAAAATTTATACTCCCTCCGTCCCAAATTAATTGAGCTAATTGGTTTTAAATTTTGTCCCACAAATAATTGAGTTATCTCACTAATCAAGGGGATATTTCTAAACTACCCTTTTAATTGATTATTATTACTATAAAAATATATATATATATATATATAATTTGATAGCCATGTTTATATTTGTTACTTAGGTGTTTTAAAATGTTTTTCTATGATATAAAGTTTACGAAAAACTGTAGTATAGTTTAAGAGATAAATCATTTCTAAGTTTCACTAGTTATTATTCATAAGGATATAATTATAAAAAATACCTAAACATACTCCAATTTTCTCCTTGTCTTAATAATTATGCAAAATACAAATAGCTCAATTATTTTGGGACGGAGGGATTATGATTTATGAGATGAAACATTTGTATAATATTTTATTCTTTATGTTGTAATCGACATACTTTATATGGATATCTGAATAGTTAGTCATTAAAAAAATTTGTTTAGAAAAAAGACACATTAAAATAACAAAGGCAGAAACTGAGGAGTGACTTTATTTTCTGTTTTATGTGAATAAGCAATGCCAAACTGTATAAACATGATCATCAAAGAGTGGAGTGCGGAGAATCTACTACTTGTAACTCGATCTTTATGGCCAGCTTTTTTTATCTTAAGCAAAAGAATTTATTAAAACCGTATATGATTTCAAAATCCGCATAAGTGAAACCTCGGTCTTAAATTAAGTTTGGATTTTTATTTATTTCGAAATCTAGTATCTTTGAAACAACTTTTTGAACCAAATGTAATTCTTGAAACATATTTCAGAATTCATACATACTTTCTAATTGAGTATATCTATAAATGATGATTATTTATAAAAACAGAAAGATTTGTAAACATAATTTAAAAATATTTTTACATTTAAACGAAGGTTACATTTAATCTAATCGCACGTTGTATTTAGTCGTATTAAACATATTTTTTGGTAGTTGAAATTACCATAATCTTCCGCAAATTTGAATGATGGCAAACTTGCTAAAATGCCAAATTTTAACATATACATTGTAGCTAAAAAAACAAAAAGACAATGGTTGCTAAATTTCTACAGCAGTGTAATGCTCTGAAACCCAATTCTCAAAAAGGTTCGTCTTGACTGCAAAGGTAATCCCAGGCTAAAAGCACTGCACTGCACCTTCTTTCTTGTTTCCAGCAGCACTGCCCAAAGCTGGCCCGTCGCGTCGTCATTCGTTACAGTAGTTGCTCCCCATAGTGGCAGAACTTTCCAAAAAGTAAGCATAAAATAAGACTTGAGGCGGCTTTCGAATGACTAATGGGCTAAAGGAGCGCCAGAGATTTGGGATCAAACACTGTGGATACTGGTGGATAGAAAGCCATGCGGGACAAATTTTCTCTAGAAGGAGTAACATAGGAGATCTCTCGGAACAAAGAATTTTTTCTCTGGCACACCAACTTTATGTTGGCAGCCGACCCATGATGCAATCATGGACCATTCTTTCTCTAACAGTGAGATTCAGGTGGGACCACTTATTTAGGGGATCCGCACGGTAGCTAATTGGGTCTTGAGTCTTCACAATATTAGCTTTGGGTCATTGAGGTTTAATAGTATAATCTCTTTCTACTGTAATGAATCGGGTGCTCGAGAGATTTGAACTCACGTTACTGACTTTATTATTATATTATAATGACACCGGCAACTATATAGAATTATTATTATTATAGAAAGCATGGATCCCTTGGCATTATTATATTGATATTGTCTTACAAGGTGCACATTCTTTTATACAAATTAAAATAGAAATTAATTAACTATATTGATATTGTCTTAAGAGGATAGGTTTTGCAATTCAGAAGGGTCTTGCGGCGCAATTTGTTGCCCGCTTGCATGCTATGTAGTTTGTTTTCTATTTGTTAACAATGTTTTTTAAAAATGTGTAAGAGAGGAAAAGAGGAAATGGAGATTAACTAGTTATTTTTGGTAAAATATTTTCCAATTACACAGCATCGGCGAAGCAAGAAAAAATATATGAGGGGGCTAAAAAAATATTTATCTAAATTTAAGGATTTTTAGTGGGCTAAAATATAAGATTAAGTGGACTAAATGCAATTTTATCTAGATAAATATAAGGGGTTTTTAATAATTTTTGTGATTTTGAGGGGGTTAGAGCCAGGGTTAGTCAACCCTTGACTCCGCCCCTGTGGCACAGTACGTGCCGATAAAAAATAAATGCATTTTTCGAATATATTCCCATTTGTTTGTGGGAAAGTATTAGTATGTCTTTTTAGAAATCGTGGTAGTATATTTTTGTCACTTGCTTATTTTAATTTTAACTATCAGTAATTACATTAAAAATTAATCTCCTAGAAAATATGTATTACCTTAGTTTCTATAAAAGAGATACCGTTACTTTTACGGAAATGAAAGCAACACTAGGTTAAGATGATTTTTTTTTTTTTTTTTTTTTTTGAAGCATAAGCATGAGATTAAGATGATGTTTTTTTTTCTCTAATAATTTACCGGAGGCAGTTGGGTTCTTTTAAATTTACCTCATTTTATAAAATTACGTGCAGGAGAACAAAATGATACGTTGGGTCCCACTTTACCAGCACACTTGATGTAAATATCCTGGAACAAAATCCACATTTACATTTGAACAAGGGACCAGACCAGAGCCTAGTTAGTAATTCTCCGAATTATTCCCGAATGATTCCCGAATGTATACGAACTGACCGAATCCAAATGACATTTCCGAACTATTTGAACTCCGAACCTAGTTCCGAAACTATTTGAACTGACCGAATCCGAATGATTCCCGAACATATCTCGTACGTATGCCATCCCGAATTACTACCCGTACCCCGAATTGCTAACTAGGGACCAGAGTCACCATGACAACGAATTAACGGGCGAGAAACAGTTAGGAAGTCGCGGATAAAACAGTTTTTAAAGATGGAGTAGGTGAAGAATTTCTGGGCTTCGGTCGCCTACCCCCGACCTTGTCTGCTTTGGCTCTTGCTACTTCTCTTTGACCTCATTTTCTAAATTAAGACTTCCAAACAGTGAGACTCCAAGACCTCAACACATCAAATCATTGGATTCATCTCTTCTTAATTCACATCCACAACCCGTGAAACTTATGAGTTTTTGGACCTTCGGTTGGTGTGGTCTAGGGCTATGCTTATACGTCACATAGTACTTAAGAAAACCATAAATGACATTCAAGTCCGACGAGCTACTGTCAAAGAAAAGTACTGATTTCGTGGGATAGTGACTTCGGAACATGCTAAATACATAATATAGGTATGTTGTATTCACATGAAGGAAGGAAATTTATTTTTTTTTTTTAATCACGGGAAAGCTAATAAGAATGAGAAATTGGGTCATTTACCCAAATATTTTTAAATCATGGTTTTAATGGACGTTTAAAAATTAGTATAGGTGAAATGGACACAAAAAAAAAATAACAAGAATGAATCTGTATTCATCCTGGCTTAAACTTAAAAAATAGCGAAGATGAAACTGGATGCATCCTGGTGTAAATTAAAAATAAGAAAAAATATTTAAAAATGGGTATGATGAAATTGTTTACATTCTGAATATCTTTACAAATAAGAAAAAAATATTTAAAAATGGGTAGGATAAAACTGTTTAAATCCTGGCTATTTTTACATTCTCGTCCATTTAAACAGTATCAAATTTTACATGTCTTTTTTATCCAGAAATTATCGTTATTAGGTTAATTGACCAATTTTGTGAATCATCACAATCACTAAACATCAAAATTTTATGCTCCTTTCTCTCTCTTCTTTCTCTCTTCCTCTTCCTTTCTTTTAAAGTTTTTAGTAGTAGATAATTGAATAAGATGTTTTTACATCGTTTTTTGTGTCTTTTGGCATATTTCTTCGTCGTTTTGGGACGATTTTTCTTCGTCGTTGTGGGGCGAGTTCTTCAAATTTCTATGGCTGGTTCGTGGCTTGCTATTCTTGCATCAAAAACATCAACGATTCATCACAACATCGCTTTGAATCTGCATCCGTGTTCGTGTGGATCGACAAATTTATGGGCAAAGTACTCCATTATATTTGGAGCATCTCTTATTGAAGAAGAAGAAGAATACATTCATATTAAATGGTCGGAATATATTTCCGGATATACCATCATCTCTCCCTTATACATAAAATTTCTTTGGATATCTTTGCGGTTTATCGCTCTTTCTCTTCGCGATCTACATGTAATTGATGTCCTTATTTGTATTAGGGTTTTGATTATCTCTTATTTTGATGTTTTTGTCATTCTTGTAAGCGAACATGTAATCACTGTTTTGATTTGAATGAATTGAAATATGTTGATTGTCCAAAAAAAAAAAAAAAAAAGAATTCTAATTTAAATTACTGCTCCAGTCACTTTAGTAACTTTAATTGGCAGATCGCCCTTTTCTTGAAATAAAATAAAATAACGCTTATCGGATCGACAGAATCCTTTATCTTCACTGACAAAAAAGGTAAAGTATTCGTCACCATGAGTTCTTGGTACATCTGTACTAGTAGAGCCTTCTTTAACTAGCATGGGGGGTCCTTAAGATCGACTAACTAGAATTTTGTATGTCGCATTCCATTCCTTTTTCATACATTATCGAAACACAACAATACACTAGGCTCATAGGTATTGGGTTAACAGTCGAAAAGTTAATTAAGTAGGTGCAAAGACGAATTAAGTAGGTGTGACTTGCGAGTGTAAAGACGAATTAAGTGTTAACCGTTGAAAAGTTACTTGAAACTTTGAGACAATATTTGTCTTAATTGTCAAAAGATTGTCGAAAGTACTGAAATCTACTAAGATTTTGGAGTATATTGGGGGAGAAAGCAGTTTTTTGGAGTTACAAGTCAGTGTCTGCTAGAAGGGAGAGACTTGTTAAAGACGAACACGACTCGTTAGTTTCATGCAGTAATTTAAGACATTTCTAGTTTGATTTCACATTAAAGAGTTTAGCCGTTCAGGTAGAACACATTTCAATCAGATTGCATATGAATCCTGTGGTCTTATATCTGTTCTTGTAAGTATATAAATAAGCTTCAAAAAGACTTTTGGTGGAGAAAGGACATTGAGGCACCTAAGAGCATCCACAATCACACCCATAATTAGGGACTATACCCAATTTGGTCCCGATTGGAAGCATAGTGGAACAGGCTATAGGTATATTTGATCATGTTTTCTAGAGTTTGAGACTAATACTAATCGTCAACCCATACCAAACCCAAATATAGCGGGATGAAGATATAATGAGCGTATGATTTAAGCGTGAGTATAAAGGCCGTTTGACAGTGGGGTGTTTATTAAAAGGGCGTTTGAGAGTGAGAAGGTGATATAAAGAGCGTTTGAGAGTGGGCGTTGATATAAAGTCCTTTAGGTTATACTACAAACGCGCACTATAACCCCGCCCAACCTTCAAACGTGCATTATAACCCCGCTCACTATGAGACGTACAATATACCTCCGCCACACTAAATTTTAGTCTTCTACCGCTGTTCTTCACCTCCAAAAATGCCAAAAAAAATAGTATTTGGTATGGCTTTTAGTATTTAGTCCCTTCCATGACTTTGGTTGCTCTAAAGGGATATATCTTAAGACTTGGGATACGTTTAGCATACCTATAAAAAATGATCGTGGCCTTTGAAATATACAACTTTTCAAGACGACAACGATTACAAGAATTCGGTGGAGGCTTAAAGAAAGCCCACATTCTCTTTGGGCAGCTGTTTACAAAGCTTGTTACTTCCCTGATAAAGGCGCGTGATGAAACCTAGACAATCGAGTAGCTAAATTTGGAAAGAAATAAAATATGGAATTTATCGAATTCGAAAAAAGAAGAAAAAAAATGCTTTGGGAAATTAGGATAGGGGATTAAGTAAATATTTGGACAGACTTTTGGATTCCAGGAGTATATGGATAAAAAATAGTAAATTATGACAAGACTGTTTCCACTTTAAAGTAACAACCACATTACATAGCAACAACAAAAAAGGATTTTTCTCCGAAAATGGAGAACGAAACTTTTTGTAAGTGTAGAAACTAAGCTGTAACCAGGGCCGGCCCTGAGATTTTGGTGCCCCAAAGCGGCTTTTGAAAAGTTGCCCCTATGTTCGGTAGAAATAAGATCTCTTTTTGCGTAATCTTTCGGTAGAAATAAGATCTCTTTTTGTGTAATCTTTTTTGCGTAATCATAATGCTATCCATGATCATCTGCTTTGTTTATATTTCATATCTTAATTGTATGTACTGCTTTGGTTCAAATCATGATCTTGATTGAGTAAGAAGTAACATTACTGTAACTCAGCCCCTTATGGCTCTCAGATGCATTTACTTGGGAATATTAAGCCTGTGGTGCATTGGTTAATAACACTATCATCATGTGTTAATTATAATTTTGATGTTGCGTTTGACTCGGTAACTAATATAGCTGGTATTAGTTAAATTTTGTGAAATGATGCAAGGAACTTCATGGTTTCCCGAGCAGTCGCGAAGTTTGCGCTTGAACTTCTGAACACGCTGAAACGTTGGCTCTTCTTGAAGCTATTTGATTGCAGCATGCAACTTCATAGTTACGTCTTTCTCAAATCGTGATGGAGGGTGATTGTAAAAATATGATAACTGCTTTTCTTCTCCTATGCGTGTGTTTAGCCAAGATGTTCTCGGATTGTAGAAGGCATTTTCATTTTGTGGGTATTGTTGTGCGTTTGTGTGTGCCGCAAGAAGTAATAATGGGGCAGACAAGATTGATATGGAAGCTAAAAAAGACTACAGTAATATGTGTATGTCACTTGGTTTGGTAATCCCATTGTTCTACTGTATATATTGATGGAGCCATGGAGGATACATCCTTTGTAAATTTGTTTTATTTAATGAATTTCACTTCTAATTATAATTCAGTAAGACACTTTGTCCAAAACTTTTATGTTCAAGGCTTTCGTCAAATCAAGTTAAGTAGTATAAGTAGTAATATAGATATATAGAAAAGAGTTTGAAATTTGATTTTAATAGAAAGATATCTCTAACTTTCTAAAATATGCCCGAACTTCCGGGTAAAATAAACAATATTTACTGAAAAATCCAAATGATACTACATATTCGCAATAGAATCTTACGATTATGTTGCCCCTAGTGGTTTGTTGCCCCAAAGTCAAACTTTGTTGACTTTGCCTCCGGGCCGGCCCTGGCTGTAACTAATAACATTCTAATTTTCTTAGGTCAACGTTTATTTCAACTTTTGTTAAGTAGATTGAACGGTGCGCATCAAATCTCGTATTATTATTCTTCGATTTTCAAATTAGAATGTCGTGATAAACGAAGATGCCGCACAAACACGTTACATTCATGTGTATGCGATGTATTGTGTAATGTTATTCTATAAAAACCTTCCTTTCCTCACGAATTCCCATACTTAGTAGAAAGTCCTTATACAAAAAACTTAATATACATCAACCTAAAAACATTGAATGGGGCAAAATATAGAAAATGAAAGTCTCTCCTTCTAAAAAACAATGTTTATGTGGAAGGTGGCTAACTCCATATTGTAAAATAGTATGAGAGTGGCGGTAATCCTACCAAATATCAACACTATTTGCATGCTACATAACGATCACAAAGAAACTCTAACCCACATGTTCATTGACTATAATTTTACATCCCAAGTACGAAACGCCAACGGAAATGCCACCAACTTCCATGGACAGAACATCAATTGGTTCATAACAATTGAAAGCAATGGTACAAAAATGAGTTGGGATGAGCCATGCAAGACCATAACCCAACAAATCTGGAAGGCAAGGTGTAACAAAGTACTCAACAAGAAAGACCAAAACAACCTAAATACAACTGCAAACATAGTCAAATATAACTACTATCTCATTCAAAACTTGTACTATAACCATTTTTAGGACCAAAACCTTGTCATCTCAAAGCCTAACATTTGTCATTATCCGGAGTTTATGAACTGCGAATAAATGTATTTATATCTCAGGTCGTGAATGCATCTCTGCATCGCTCGTATCTATTTCCGATGATCAAATTTATAAGGAAAAGTTTTATTATATTGTATTAATATTGGCCTTAAAAACTTGAACTTATGACATTGCATAGCTTCAGCTTTTGATAAAAGTTCAATAAAAATGGATATACAACATCCAGTTTTGTTTTTACATAAGTTTGATGCATATAACGTGATGGTTGAGTACTTGAATATGTTTACCTAACGGTTCATTTCATGATATAGCTTCAGGAAGACCAAGATGGCTTTCATCTGCCGTATATAGCATCAAAGACATTTACAAGGACTGGAAAGGAAAAAAATTTGATAATCCTTTGTATTTTTAGTTTTAGTTTTTAACTTTCATCTCTTTCATGAACATTAATTTTTAATCAAATCTGTCCTTCTCCTATCGAGAAAAGGAAAGGAAAAATCTAATTATGGTCGGGAAAATAATTTTAACAAAACATGCCATTTCTTCTATGGAGATTTACCAAATGAATTGTTCCAGATTGCCCAAAAAAACTTGTAAAGATATAAATAAGTTTCAAAGAGACTTTTGGTAGGGAAATGACAATCAGGCACCTAAAGGAATATATCTTAAGACTTGGGATATGTTTAGCAAACCTATAGAAAATGATCTTAGCCTTCGAAATGTATAACTTTTCAATACAACAATGATTGCAAGAATGGGGTGGAGGCTCAAAGAAAGCCCAAACTCTCTTTGGGAAAATGTTTACAAAGCCAATTACTTCCTTGATAAAGGCGTGATGCATATTGATACGAAACCTAAACAATCAGATAGTTGAATTTGGAAAGAAATAAAATAAGGAATTTTCCAAATTAAATTAGATGCTTTTGGGAAATTAGGAAAGAGGATAAAATAAATATTTGGACGGACTTTTGGATTCCAGGAGTAAAACTAGCAATTACGAAACTAAATTAGGGAGCAAATAACATAAATCTAGTTTGTGATATAATTAACAAAAATAACACCGAGAATAATCATAAACTTAGCATATGTTTTGACACTAACACATAAAATGAAACCCTTCGACTACATATCTCAGGCTGTGATCAATGCATCTCTGCATTGCTCGTATCTATTTCTATTGATCAAATTTATAAGGAAAAATTCTATTATAATGTATTGGCCTTAAAAACTCGAACCTATAACATTGGATAGCTTCAACTTTTGATAAAAGTTCATAAAAATAGATATCCAACATCCTGCTTGTTTTTAAATAAGTTTGATGCATGTAACGTGATGGTTGAATACTTGAATCCCTTTACCTAATAGTTCATTTCATGATATAGCTTCAACAAGACCAAGATAGCTTACAACTTCCGCATAAATCCTCAAAAGTTAATTTTCAAATCGATCATTCTACACATACCACCTAAAGAACAACACAAAAACAACCCCTCATATAGATGTGAATCCCGCTCTTCTTAGAATTAGCAGGGGTAATTTTGGGCCCCACCATGCGAAGATATTTAAATATGCAGTTTTTGTGTAGTTTTTTTTTAGATGGTATGTTAAAAAATCTTGTTTTCAAATTAACACTCTTTTCATTCTCTATTGACTTCATTGGTACTAGCTAGTGTAGCTAGGTAAAGGATAATAAAAGAAAATTTTATCTCATATGAGGGATAAATACTGAATAACGATATTTATTTATTTCATCATAAAGGCAAATTTATTACCTGAAAAAACTAACAAAATAGAATTATCTTTCTCCATGATGGAAAAGATAAACCTTGGGGGATGAACTTCCCATGACATGTTCTCACAACCTTTCTAGCATGCTTAAATCAAGCACCATGGTGACCACAATGTAAACAAGAGTAATCACTATGACGCTTATGTTCTCTATAATTTGGTAATCATTCACTCACATGTATTTCTGATGTACTATTTTATTAGATTTAGACACACTTTAAATATAAGATGGATACTCATATAACCTAAGAAAATAAAAACCCAAGTGGTTGATTTTTTATATAGGTAAAGTTTAGCAAGTAACCCTTATCGTGGCGAATCCTTGGCTCACTAAGTGCTTTCTCTTAGCAAGATTCAACATCTTCATTATAAGACCTTAAAACATGAACACACTTAAGACTCTTAACAGACACTAGCATTCATACTCGACTGAAGATTATGGTTTTTACATTTTTACGCTACAAAATTAGAGGTGACTACCTTTATAAAAAACTTACAATCTCGTTCAACTATTATAAAACTGAACTCAGTTTTCTTAATCCATTATGTTGCATTTAGAAGAGCATGAGCTTATGTTTGCTCCACATCCCTATCTTTCTTGAAATTCATCATTGCCTCAAAAACCTCCTTGTATAATTTATTACAATTATATCGCTTCCACCTATTTTAGTGTTTAAATCAAAAGAATCATCAAATTTGAGGTTCTTTCCGATTAATTGGTGGAGCAGTCCAATTTTCTTGGTTTATGATTCTTGACTTGCAATGATTTTTAATATTTATGACATTGATGTTATGTTTATGCAAAAAAAATTAGATTATACTATGATGAATGGTTTTGTCTCTAAAACTTATAAGACATATATATGCTACCATATTTCTCACATTATGATAATAGCTAAAAGGATACTAGAATTATTTTTGAAGGATATTATATTCTCATCTTGACATCCATTGTTGCAGATAATATTTTTATGATTAGAGTGCGTATCTACAACGAGATAAACAAACAAAATTGGTTTAGTCGGATCCCCTTGCAGTATGAGCATTAGTTTTAGTGGATTTGACTGAGAAAAGCTTTTTTCTAGTTAAACTTCATTGTAGGAAATTTTGAGCTTCAGAAGGAATCCTTATATTTTTATTAGTAAAGATTTCAGAATAAAAGAAGCAAAGTTGTAACTTTTGATGGTCCCCTTGAGATATTTTCAACTTCATTATACTTTGTACTATGGTGTTATACTGTTTATAGTTCTCTAAATTTGATTATTGATTTCAGGTTAAGTTAGCGATCCAGTTGTGTTCTCAAATTTCGGTGTGTGATTTATCACATGCATTCTAGGTATGATATTTATTGACAATTTGCAGGACATTCATGATATTTTTCAATATCTAAAAGACTCGAGTGTTCATATTATCGCACAATGGATCTTCATTATTAGATTACTTTGCTTTGAGGATTATACACCAAAGAGAGTTTGATTCTGTAGTCATCCACCAAGTAACTTTTGTTAGTAAAACATTATTAAAATCGGAATGATTTAAAACCCACTGAAATGACGAGGGTACCAAGTACACCATAATATTTTCGATATCAACATTTGTAAATACATATATTGTTATCTTTGACGAGATCGTAGTGACACAACAGTCAGGTGATCTTGGTGTTAGCCAAAGTTCCATTCAAACGAGATATGGGATCATTACCAAGATGTACAATTGTATTTACTTTAATTATAAAGCTAAACAATATAATGCGGAAGTAAAGTAAATAACACATGCACACAAGACTTTGTTGACGAGGAAAACTGCCCAGCAAAAAATCATGAGACCTAATACAGTTTTGAATACTCTCATAATTAAGACACTATACAAATTTACTACCCTTCTTATAGTTGATACCAAGTAAACGTTCCTTCATTACTCAGTTCCTTTTGTATCCTTGTGCATATAACCAATCTGACTAACGCACATGAATCCCAAGACAGAGTCCACTATCTTGAGTTGCTTCACTAGTGTGAAGAATTCTATTCTTAACCCTTTTGGATCGTAACCCGAAACACCAAAGGATTAAATATGTTCCACTAACCAACTCACTTATGTATCACGCAAATCAATCTTTAGATCAATTATAAAGCAAAGTAAATGATATCTCATTTATATAAATAAACTCATTTGGTTTAAAGGTCAAACCAAGACAAATGATTGTCGAAATAATTCATCTTAATGAACAAAAATTATCCAAGAAAATTAATGCAACTAGATGTTGATCTATAGAAGATATCATCGACACTATTTATTTCAAACTCTTCACCTAAAGAGATTTCAAATTCTTCATCAGTTTTATTGAATGTTGATCCATAGATGATATCATCAACATAGATCTGAGTAATCAAAATATCCTTGATACTCCATTTGGTAAACAATGTGTTACATCACTGCTCGGTCGAACTCGCAAGCGTTGCTATCTCAAGCTTGTTTGTTAAGTTTAGTTGCCAAAACTATAAGTCTTGATTTCTAGTCTACTTATAGTTAAGTCTCGGACTAGGATAATAAGTGTAGTTGAGATCTAGACTCCACGACGCTCATCATGCAAAGACGAAGAACTACTCAAGGAACTTGTGGAACTTCATCGACAAAAAGGTATGTGGAGACTTGAACTTATCTATCACTCAAAAGTCTATCTATTCTATCTCATATCTTGAGACAAAAATCGTATTACTATATAGACTTCGATTATACACATTTGCTATTTCGAGCTGAGTTTTTCTCGCTTATCTATTTCTCGAAATATGTGTTGGTAAGCTTTCGCTTTGGCCAAGTTCATCTTTACTCATGACGAAATTCATGTTGGTTATTTCAATAACTTGAAAATCGCTTTGATGAAAAATAATTTATGAATAACAACTATATAACATCCTCTAAGAAAGTTTCAATGATTGAAATGAGAGTTTAGAACATGTAACCATCTTTGGATATAAATATGGTGTGTTCTCACATTTGTGTAAAAGTCCAAAATCGGGAACCCAAAATATGCGTACCCGTACGCGTACTGGAGGTTATTGGAAATCCGGGTAACTATGCGACCCGTACACATACTGGTGGAAAGTTCACATCCATGAATTTCTGCTGGAGTTTGAAAGTGAAAAACAAACTCAATCTGGTTACTTAAGTACGTGTACCCGTATCCATACTTAAGTAGGTTACTTTCTAAAATCGGTTTGTTCATGAACTAAAATATTTATATATTAAGGAATGCAATCTTTGCAAACCGTGGCAACAATGTTCAAGAATCGATTCGAGTGAATCAAAACCGATTTTTCTTCGATTGTATCTTGTATACTTCTATAAGTTCTAAGCAATTGAACAAATCTCTAACTAGTTCATTTGATTCATTTGAACTAGTTATGGTGAAGATGAATAAGGTTGATATGAAAGTGCTCATATGGATAACCATTGGTTAACTATTTTTGAACCAACTAAGTGTACACGTTTAGGTACGGTTACTCAAACCTAAATGAAGTTACATTTCATTTGTGTATAACAAGCTAAGTTCAATCTAACGGTTGAAAGATATTAACTTGAATCTAATCAGGTTTTCATCTAACGGTAAATATTGAATGCTTTGTTACCAAGGTAACTTAGAGTGCAAACCCTGATTTGGAGACTATAGGAGAACTCTAGCAATTGGGAAACCTAATCCACACACTTCTTGTCTGATACTAGTTGTATAAGCTAGAGTTGATTCTCCTTTAACCTTAGGCTTTTCAACTTCATTGGGATTGCGAAGCCAGGCCCAACTATTTTCTCTGTAGTTGTGTGATCTGATCTTACTGTTTCTATTGTGATTGAGTACAGTCATAAGATTGGCTTGAGATTTATATCTTCGATAGGCAAGATAGAAAAGTAGTCACAAACACCTTCGTCTCATCGTTTGTGATTCCACAATATCTTGTTTCGCTAGTCGATTAAGATTATTGTGAGGTGATTGATATTTCTAGGATGTTCTTCGGGAATATAAGCCTGGTATATCAATTGGTTCCTATTCACCTTGATTTATCAAAAGACGTAATAAAACCCGTAGGTATTTCTGTGGGAGACAGATTTATCTATAGACTTTTCTGTGTGATATAGATTTGTTTATCAAGTCTTCAACTTTGGGTCGTAGTAACTCTTAGTTGTGGGTGAGATCGGCTAAGGGAATCAAGTGCATAGTATCATGCTGGGATCAGAGACGTAAGGAGCGCAATTGTACCTTGAATCAGTATGAGATTGATTGGGGTTCAACTACAGTCCAGACTGAAGTTAGTATGTAGTAGGCTAGTGTTTGTAGCGGCTTAATACACTGTGGTGTTCAATCTGGACTAAGTCCCGGTATTTTTCTGCATTTGCGGTTTCCTCGTTAACAAAACTTTTGGTGTCTGTGTTATTTCTTTTTCGCATTATATTTTGTTATATAATTAAAATATCACAGGTTGTGCGTTGAATTAATCAATTGGTAAATTCAACCTTTGGTTCTTGATTGAAATTGATTGATCCTTGAACATTGGTGATCGAATTTTATATAGTGGTAAGAAAAGTTGTCGTTCAGTCGGACTTGATGAGATTGATTTTAAAAATTAATAAACTAAAATAAAAAAAAATATATACAAAATATTGTTAAAGGATGAAGAGATCACCGGGACTCAGAATTCCACCAAACTTCAATTTCATGCAGTTTAAATACCAATTCTAAACAATAATAGCTCATAATAATAAGTTTCATTGACTCTAATTCATTGCCTAAAGTAGATTTCGAAAGTAATGGATGTAAATCTGAAGCATGGGATATCAAAACATTTAAGCAAGCATAACCCATCTAATGAAATGACAACCATTCAAAGATAATCATAATTCATTTAAATAATTGTGCAATTAGTCATAAAAAGAATTAATATAATTACCGCATCAGTGAAATTTGGCTTCCTTCATTATCCCGGTGACGGGGTCTAGATCCACATGTTGGAAACACACTCACAAAGATAATTCATTGCTCAAAGAGGTGTTTTTATTGAAGAATTGTAATAGAACAGAGATTCGTAACGCTTTATGGATGTTACAGAACCTACCGTCACACTTGAGTAACTGTTACAAAGAAAAGATGACAAGCCTATTAAAAACGTGATCTATTCTTCGTCTTCTTCTTCTTCGCCTGAAAGTGCAGAAACTCCGACCACTACCCTCTGCAGCCTTATGTGCTCGCTACTTTCTACCCCCTAACTCTCCACCCCCTCTATACTTCCTCAGCACCTTATATATACTCAACAGCAAGGTTGTGAAATCGTGAATCGTGGAGCGAATCGTTTTTTAATTTGGAGAATCGAACCGTATTTTAAATTATGAATCGAAGATTCATGGTTGATTGTTGAATTGCTATATGTATAACTATATATTTCACTTAACTAAACAAATAATTTTCATTCTTGATTTTTTATGTATAGTTAGTATATATAAATAATAAGTTAAACATTAACAACAACGACCAAGTTGGTACAGTGATCGAGACCCACTACTGGGAGCAAGAAAACTCAGGTGTGACTCTCTACAACCACTTTAAATTTTTCATAGTATTATTTTAACAGAAGTTTCGTAGTCAAAAAGTCAGAATCGTAAGTCAAAGCTGGTCAATGTATGATTTATGGAAGAAATGATTCACTCAAACGATTTGAATCGAATTGAAAAGATTTGGATCTAATTGTACGATTCGAATCGCAAATCGGACGATTTTCAAAACCATGCTCAACAGGACCATAATAACTCCTCAAATCTTCACCCATTACTCGACGGTAAAGAGGGTATATCCTCGGTTATTTTCTTTTCCTTTCTTGCCTTCCCATGCGTTAAATCACTGCATACATGCACACTCCAAAAGATGTGGTACACACGTTAAATATTAAGTCCACACGTTGTATACCTGCGCAATATTCCAAAACAAATCAAGCAGAGTCCTGTGTATCTCTCGGACTCTGTATAACTCAATTCTTTCGATTCCAAGATCAGCCCGATTACCAAGCTTGTTTAATCGTACCAAACCCATAACAGTCCATATCCAATAAAGAATCCGATTATAATTTCTTTCAATTCTCGCCTGAAATTCAATCAAACACCCGAGGAAAGTCCATGCCCCTATTTGTCGAGAATCTGATCATCTAGCCAAATTGGATTATATCCAAAACCCATAACATTCCTGTTTAGTCCATTAGAACAAAACCAAATGATTTCAGCCATTGAATCTCCCTAAAACACTTTCAAATCTCGAACCCTATTTCTGTTTCCATTAAAATCATTTTCCCGCCAATTTGTATATTTAAATTTGGGAAGAAGAGTGCCCCTTATCCTGTTTCTTGGTGCGAATATCCTGTAGGTGCCCTTTAGTAATTGAGGTGCCACTTATCCGAATTGGGGGTCCATTTAGCAAATGTCCTCTGGGGGTCCAAAAGCACTTTTCGAGCAACTTTTTCCACACAAGTGTATTTCTCCAAAAACACCTATACAAACACAAAAACACCATAATAATTATAAAATCAAGCACTAACAATACAGACATTGAGGACAATTCAGACACAAAAATGTGTTTATCAATTGGTCTTTGGTACCGTTCAAGTTATCTCTCTTATATTCAATCAGGCTCGCAACTTATTATTTGTTTGATTGTGGATTGAATTGAGAGATTGAGATATAACTCTTTGATATACTTTTTATAAGACTGTCTAGTTGATTCTCTTCTAAGTATATTGGAGTTAGTCCATACAGATTGGTAAGCGAAATATTAGGTGAGGTTGTTAGACCCCCGCGTTTTTAATTGGTATTAGGGCAGGCAAACACCTTAAAGACCTCATAAGTCTGTGTTTATAGAAATCTGATTATTATGGATGAGTCTATCTCTAATAATGTACCAGGTCAGAAATTACCAGATGATATTCAAAGATTGAATTCACCTGAGAGAACTGTCACATCTAAGGCAATATATAAACATTCTCTGAATGCATACATTGTTAATTGGGAAACACGCCTGGAAGAACAGTTGGATGAACTTTCTGATGAAGGTGATTCAGATATTGATAGAGATGTTGATGAGGAAGTCTCAGAGTATGTTAAGTTTTTGGATTCATTGAAAATGAAAAAGATTATAACTTCTCATGTCACACCTCTTCTGACTCCTCTCTGTCGAGAAAACAAGAAATTGAAAAGGATTTACGGAGGTCTTTATGGTTGGAATCGCTCTTGCGAATCGATCCTCAAAGATACCGAGGAAAACCTGAGTAGAAAGTCACTTGAATGTGATCTTGCTTATTAAAAATACTTCTTGTTAGAATAGAAACTTGCAAAAATTGAAGCAAGGATTAAATCCCAGCAAGTGGGTTTTGATGACAGAGAAGACGTGTATCTCGCTCGAGATAAACACCTTGAGGCTGATTTAGCTGTTGCTCTTGATAAAATCAAGATGTTGGAAGATGACTTGAAAAAGTTCAATACTAGTTCAAGAAAATTAACCACTATGCTAGGAGCAAGTAAAATTATCGTGATATACGAGGATTGGGCTATAAGGGAATATATGCTCCAAGTATTAGCAAAGAGGTAAAATTTGCCAAGGCTAGTGATTCTTCTCAACAAAAGGTTTACACTGATGGAAAAAGTGAAATACCTTCACCGGCAGTTAAGGTTCAAAAGTGCAAAGTATATCAACATCCAAAGTCAGCACACACGGATCGAGGTAAGAACATTCCTTAAGTTTGCCTCTTATTGCGGAAATAAAGGTTACCTGGAAAGGAGATGTCGTTTCCATATAAGCAATGAGAAACTTCATGATGTTCTTGTTTTTGAATCACAAGAAGTTGTGAAACCAATATCATATGTTAAGACTAATCCCATTAACGTTACAAGTTGTAACTGTCCAACCTTTAGGCAAAGGAATCAATGTTGTGATAAACCTATATTTGCCTATAAACGTCATACGAGTCCTTTTCACAATCGTAATGGTTATAAAAAGGATAACTTCATAAAGACGAAGACAAGATCCGATGCTCCCAATTGGAGAAAGACTAACTTGCAAAAGAATAGTCAATCCAATTATCTTCCGAGAATTCTAGAAGAGAGAAATGTGAAGAAGATTCCGGTTATTCCTAAACGCCCTCAGAAGTGCATACCAAAGAAATTCAATGATTTTTTGAGTATGAAAAGGATTGATCTCCCAGAAAATTCCATGACTATGGAGAAGGTAGTATCCATGATGTTGGAACTTAAAAAGTTCTTTGGAAAGATGGATTTGGATGTGAAAGGTTCTAAAAGCGATCTCTTTCATGATAATCCAAAAGTCACTTGTGGTGAGCAAGACATTGTTCAACTCAACACAACTTGATTGTGTTGTAAGTGCATCCTTACCAAGGAATGCCCTGCTATGTATACGGTGAGGGAAGCACAAGAATTGGGGCACACAAATTATGTTCGATAAGGATGTAGAATTCAATTGGATTCTTCTAAAAAGGTATGTCTATAAACTTGAGCAAGTTTTGTGTTTTTACTTATTTGCTTAGAGTACTTATAATGATATATGTATCTTGTTTATTGTTCATTTCTACCTAACTTGATATGGGTTTAAGGTTCTTAAATGTTTAGGTATGAAAATAGTAGTTCGGGATGTTTGGACTTCATGGTACACATACCAGGTTTGCATACCATCATTTAAAATCAAAATCCATGGATTTTAGTACGCATACTCGTTTGCATACTGCCCCGGGTTATGAAAATTCGTTTGCAAACCGGTATGCATACTTGAATGTAGACGTCGATATTCGGTAAACTTGTTTTGTCCATAACTTTTTCATCCGAACACGGAATTATCTCATTCTTTCTGAATTCTTTTCCTTTTTGAATTCTCTTCAAAATAGAGATGAGAATTCTTGAATTTGGGTGAGTTAAGATTGGTATTTGTCCTGTCTCTTGTTTTTGAGTGTTTTGCTCCGTTTCGTCGCACTTGTTCCATTTCTCTTGGACTTGGGCACTTGGATTCTTGGAGTACTACTCATCTAAGCTCATTTGTAGCTTTTACAAGAATGTTGTTGGTGGATCACAAAGAAGGAAGTTCAAGAATGGGTAGTAGTACACATTGACATGGGATTCTTGAATGTTCACAATCATCTTATGTGAACTATGGTGCATATTAATGACTTTGTATGTTCTTCTTTGTTAATTTTTTTTTATACGCCTTTAGTAGCTATTCTTGGTGTAAATCCGTGCGAAAAATATTGATTTTACCTTCAAAGGGCAAATGATTTTTGCAGTATTAATCTTTATGGTTTTATATATTGCAACTTGTTATGGGATATGTGTGTTTGCGTCCGTGAACTTGGATTGTCCCATACGTGGTCAAAAGTTAATCTTTCATATGTCAGTATGCAAGTATTGATAAAAGATTGAATGAACTTTTGACAACAAAAGTTAAGCCTATTATATCATTATGCAAATATTGATGGAAGATAGGATAAAGTTTTGTTTACAAAGATTAAAGTCTATTATATGTCATTGTGAAAATAGTGATAAAAAATAGAATGAATCTTTCTTTATTCCGCAGTATTGATCTTCCCTGATCCATATTTTCATGTAATATACTGTGCGGCTCCGTAAGTTTTCTTATGTGAGCATTTACGATTAAATTAATCACGGGTTCTATTGTGGTTAATTTAATTGATATTTTTGGATACAAATTCATATTCTTATGTGATTTGTTAATGTCCAGAGAAATCCTTATTTTCTTGTGAAAGTAAGGTCGCTCTTGTTTTTCTTTCGATAATGGCATTTTATGGGGGAGAGTGTGCTTGATTGCTAAATCTTTGTGGGGAGTGCGGATGTGGAATATATTAGGGGTTTTCTTGAATATTTATAAAATCCTTGATGAATGAATTTAGTTTCGACTATATGATTGCATCTAAAAAAATTGATATGTGCTTTTCTTTTGGTCATGAAGTATCTCTATGGAAATTTCATTAGGATACCACTAATTTTCGTACCTTTGCCAATTTTATTGACAAAAAGGGGGAGAATTAATGTGCAGTTCAAACTACAAATACATATGGTTTTTGGATCATTATGTAAGGGGGAGTGGTTTTCATGTGAGATGAAGTATTGACTAAGGGGAAGTGATACATATCACCATAGTATTGTTGTCAAAGTTGTGATACAATTGAACATTGATGTTGTGTAATAATACTATGACATTGTATAACAATGATTAAGAGCTAATGTTTTCTCATTTTTATGGCTACAAAGCTTCAATGATGTTGAATTGAACATCTTTAGAATCATTGGATTACTTGGAAGTGATGAAGATTTCGAGTAATGTTGAAGAACCAAGGAGATCAAGCATTTGGATGAGAAGTTACAAAGTTTATTTATTTTGTATTACATGTGTATTGATAGTTTTGTCACTAAAATTGACAAAGGGGGAGATTGTTAGAGCACTACTTGGTTGAACACGCAAGCGTTGCTATCTCAAGCTTGTTTTTCAAGTTTAGTTTCCAAAACTATAAGTCTTGATTTCTAGTCTACTTATAGCTAAGTCTTGGACTAGCATAGTAAGTGTAGTTGAGATCTAGACTCCACGATGTTCATCATGCAAAGACGAAGAACTACTCAAGGAACTTGTGGAACTTCATCGATAAAAAGGTATGTGGAGACTTAAACTTATCTATCACTCAAAAGTTTATCTATTATATCTCCTATCTTGAGACAACAGTTGTATTACTATATAGACTTCGATTTTACACATTTTTTATTTCGAGCCGAGTATATCTCTCTTATCTATTTCTCGAAATATGTGTTGGTAATCTTTCGCTTTGGCCAAGTTCATCTTTACTCGTGACGAAAGTCATGTTGATTATTTCAATAACTTGAAAATCTCTTTGATGAAAAATAGTTTGTGAATAACAACTATATAACATCCTCTAAGAAAGTTTCAATGATTGAAATGAGAGTTTAGAACATGTAACCATCTTTGGATATAAACATGGTGTGTTCTCACATTTGTGTAAAAGTCCAAAACCGGGAACCCAAAGTATGCGTACCAGTACGCATATTGGAGGTTGTTGGAAATCCGGGTAAGTATGTGTACCCGTACGCATACTTGCGGAAAGTTCACGTCCGTGAATTTCTGCTAGAATTTGAAAGTGAAAACAAACTCAATCTGGTTAATTAAGTACGCGTACCCGTATGCATACTTAAGTAGGTTACTTTCTAAAATCGGTTTGTTCATGAACTAAAACGTTTATATATTAAGGAATGCAATCTTTGCAAACCGTGGCTATAATGTTCATGAATCGATTTGAGTTAATCAAAACCGATTTTTCTTCGATTATGTCTTGTATACTTCTATAAGATCTAAGCAATTGTATAACTCTCTAACTAGTTCATTGGAGTCATTTGAACTAGTTATGATGAAGATGAATAAGGTTTATATGAAAGTGCTCATATGGATAACCATTGGTTAAATATTGTTGAACCAACTAAGTGTACACGTTTAGGTACGGTTACTCAAACCTAAATGAAGTTACATTTCATTTGTGTATAACAAGCTAAGTTTGATATAACGGTTGAAAGATATTAGCTTGAATCTAATCAGGTTCTCGTCTAAAGGTGAATATTGAATGTTTTGTTACCAAGGTAACTTAGATTGCAAACCCTGATTTGGATACTATATAAAGGAGAACTCTAGAAACTGGGAAACTTAATCCCCACACCTCCTGTGTGATACTAGTTGTATAATTGTGACCATGTAGGTTAACAACTTAAAGACTTCATTTGGATTATGACGCCAGACCCAACTATTTTCTCTGTAGTTGTGTGATCTGATCTTGCTCTTTCTATCGTGATTGAGTACAATTGTAAGAATAGATTGAGAGTTATATCTCAGATAGGCAAGATATTAAAGTGTTCACAAACACCTTCGTCTCATCATTTGTGATTCCACAATATCTTATTTCGCTAGTCGATTAAGATTATTGTGAGGTGATTGATATTTCTAGGTTGTTATTCGGGAATATAAGTCTGGTATATCAATTGGTTCATGTTCACCTTGATTTATCAAAAGACGGAACAAAACCCGTAAGTATTTCTGTGGGAGACAGATTTATCTATAGACTTTTCTGTGTGATACATATTTGTTTATCAAGTCTTCGACTTTGGGTCGTAACAACTCTTTTTTGTGGGTGAGATCAGCTAAGGGAATCAAGTGCATAGTACCCTGCTGGGATCAGAGACGTAAGGAGCACAGCTATACCTTGAATCAGTATAAGATTGATTGGGGTTAAACTACAGTCCAGACCAAAGTTAATTTGTAGTAACAACTCTTTGTTGTGGGTGAGATCAGCTAAGGGCATCAAGTGCGTAGTATCCTACTGGGATCAGAGACGTAAGGAGCGCAACTATACCTTGAATCAGTATAAGATTGATTGGGGTTCAACTACAGTCCAGACCAAAGTTAATTTGTAGTAGGCTAGTGTCTGTAGAGGCTTAATATAGTGTGGTGTTCAATCTGGACTAGTCCCGGGGGTTTTCTGCATTTGCGGTTTACTCGTTAACAAAACTTCTGGTGTCTGTGTTATTTCTTTTTCACATTATATTTTGTTATATAATTGAAATATCATAGGTTGTGCGTTGAATCGATCAATTGGTAAATCCAACCTTTAGTTGTTGGTTGAAATTGATTGATCCTTGAAAATTTGTCTTTGGTACCATTCAAGTTATCTCTCATATATTCAATCGGGCTCACAAATTATTATTTGTTTGGTTGCAGATTGAATTGAGAGATTGAGATATAACTCTTTGATAGACTTTTTATATGATTGAGTCTAACTGTCTAGTTGATTCTGTTGTAAGTATATTGGAGTTAGTCCATACAGATTGTTACGTAAAATATTGGGTGAGGTTGTTAGATCCCATGATGTGTTCTCCATGATGTTGTAGTAAAAGGTTCATTGAGACTTGTGATATCAGATTTTTTAGACTTAATTTTTATAAATAAAATAACAAACGCAAATAAAGTTTTGTAAAAATTATGGAGAGGCTGGGCTAGGATTCCACCATTGGTTGATATTAGTGATTTAATAAAACAATAATTATGCAACTCAACATTCAAATTGATTCTAATAGTATTACCTAGACATGTAGATTTTCAAAAGAATAGATGTTAATCCAAGCATAGAATATCAAAACCCTAAAGCAAGCATATTCTATCAAGAGAAAATGCACCTAACTAATCAAAATCATATAATCAATTTTTTAGTTCAATGAAAAAATCATAATAGAGTTGTTATAATTAATTAAAAATGGAAATGTATCACTTTTACCGAAACAACGGATTCGTCCATATCCCCAAGGATTGAATTTAACTCATCTTGATGGAAACACGCTCAAAAGTTGATTTCATTCCTCAAATGGTGTTCACAAATGACGAAATGGGAGAAAATAATGATTAAACCGGGTTCGTAACACTTATATTTGTTACAAACACGGCTGTTACAAAGAACGATAAATAAAAACTATTGCTGCCACTGTAGTGATACGACCCACTTTTATTTGTCGTTGTCTGCGTAGCATGAACGACGTTTTTCTGCGGTCTTATGTTTTTCGTGTTCTTCCCAGCAGCAACAGAAAAGTATTCTCTACAACTCTCGATTCTCACTCGGTTGTTGCTCTAAACTATCCTAAAACTCCTCCTCCGCTTTTCTAACCTCCGAACACTCTTTATATAGCAAACAACACCGAAAATAATTCTCCATAACTCCAGCAAATCTTCCATTAATCGGCATTGAAGAAAAATATTCTCGGGAATATTTTCTTTCCATTCTTGCCTTCTTACGCGTTAATTTTCTTCCAGCACACTCTTAACAGGCTCCTACACGTTTTATAATTAGTGTAACATGTTGTATACTCGTGCAAACTTCCCAAAACAACATATCAGAGAAGCCCGAGTATCTTCCCGCCTCTGTTATCTTCTCACTGAGAATGTAGCCAATGTTAGCTGACGAAATCAACCATACCCTGCCTGTTAAGACCAATAAAGTCGAACCATGCATTTTCAGCCATTGAGTCTACTTAAAACCCTTCCAAAACATGAACCCTAATCTCTGCTGGTGAAGAACAAAAGTTCCCGCCAACTTCCTGAATTTGAAATGGAGAGGATGAAGTGCCCTGATCCAAAACAGGGGCGACTTTAACAGTTGGGGTGCCTGGAGTTCCCTTATCCAAAGTGAGGGTGCCTTTAATACTTTTCTCCGGGGGTCGAAATAGCACTTTTTGAGCAAATTTTTTCACACAAGTGTATTTCTCCAAAAACACCTACACAAACATAAAAACACCATAATAAGTACAAAATCAAGTACTAACAATAGAGACACTGATGACAATTCAGACACAAAAATGTGTCAATCACCCCCGCGTTTTCACAACGTTTTATCAGCTCCACCTCTTGATAAACCTTTTTTAAAAATAAATTTCGTTAGCTTTTCGTACCAAGCTCGAGGTGTTTGTTTTAATCCATATAATTCCTTATTGAGTTTAAAGACATGATCAAGATTTTCTGGAGTTTCAAATCCTTTATGTTGAGAAAGATGAACCTCTTCCTTAAAGCATCCATTTAAGAATGCGATTTCACGTCCATTTGATATAGCTTAATATTGAGAAAACAAGCATGAGCTAATAATAACTATATGGACTCAAGGCATGCAACGAGGGCCTAGGTCTATCAAAATCAATTCACTCGATATGAGAATATCCTTGAGTGAAAAGTCTTGTTTTAATCCTAACCATCATTCTGAATTTATCTAAATTGTTCTTAAATATCCACTTGGTGCCTACAATATTTAAATTGGTAGGGAAAGGAACAAGGTTCCAAACATCTTGTCTCTTGAATTGGTTTAAATCATCATGCATGATATTAACCCAAGCAAGGTCATTCACAGCTTTATTAATGTTTTTGGGATCCAGTTGTGAAAGGTAGCATTCAAAGTTGCATAAATTTCGAAACTGACCTCACATTTTAGCAGTAGAGTCTGTTCCCTGCCCCCCATGATATTGTTGGTGTCATAATCCTTTTGAAACCACTTTGCTTGAACAATATTTCATTCAATAGGAACACCCATCATCACTAGTCACATCAATATTGGCAACAGTTGGTATAACTTTTACCGTTGTTAGTGCTTCTTTGACTTTATCAATTGTCTCCATGAGAGGAAGTTCAGTAGGAGTGTCATCATGATGAAAGTTGCTCAAGTAATAAATAGTAATATTTGTTAATTTCATCATGAAATCAGTTCGGAAATTGTATACTCTGAACCCCATGACTATCTGAGGCATAGCCTAGGGATATTTCTTAGTCGCTTTTAGAATAAATTTCCCTTTTTCTCGGTCGTTGAGGATATAACACTTGCTTCCAAACATATTGAGATAAATCAAATTAGGTTTTTTACCATACCATAACTTATAGGGAGCATTCAGGATAGTAACCTCAAGTACACCCTATTGATTAGGTAACACGTTGTAAAGATAGCTTCTCCCAAAACTTTAAAGGTGCGGTTTTGTTATGGAGCATTACCCTGGATAATTCTTGGATATTCATGTTCTTTCTTTCTGCAACTCCATTAGCTTGTGTAATTATAGATGGTAAGTATTGTTGAATTATACCCAATGTGAAAAATAGCTTGAATACCTTAATATCCTTGAATTCATTCTACGATCACTCCTGATTTCCATAATGTTAGAGCATTGCTCTGTCGAACTCGCATGCATTGCTATCTCAAGCATGTTTGTAAATGTTAGTGATCAAAACTATAAGTCTTGATTTCTAGTCTACTATAGCTAAGTCTCGGACTAGGATAGAAAGTGTAGTTGAGATCAAGAACTTCATGGCGATCATCATACAAGACGAAGAGATACTCAAGGAACTGGTGGAACTTCATCGACTAAAAGGTATGTGGAGACTTAAACTTATCTATCACTCAAAAGTCTATCTACTCTATCTCATATCTTGAGACAAAAGTCATTTTGCAATATAGACTTTGATTATACACATTTGCTATTTCGAGCCGAGTTTATCTCGCCTATCTATTTCTCTAAATATGTGTTGGTAAGCTTTTGCTTTGACCAAGTTTATCTTTACCTGGTGAAGAAAGTCATATTATGTTTCAATCACTTGAATATGGCTTTGGCGAAAAATGGTTTGTGAATAACAACTATATAACGTCCTCTAAGAATGTTTCAATGAAAGTTTAGATTATATAACCATTGTTGTATATAAGCATTGTGTGGAAACACATACATGTATAAGTCCTTATTCCTTGAACCAAAGTATGCGTACTTTTTCGATTAGGAAAACCGGAACAAGAGTCCGCGAACCCAGTCCGCATACTGTCGAGAATTTCTGCTGGAGTTTGTAAAATTGTTACAAACTTATTCCGGGTACTTAAGTCCGCGTACTTAGGTTGGTTATATCTAAAAACGATTATTCGTGAACTTATACTTATATTAACTAAGGAATGCAAGTTCACAAACCGTGGCTATAAAGTTCATGAATCTATTCGAGTGAATCAAATCGTTTTTGCTTCGATTGTGTCTTGTATACTTCTATAAGATCTAATCAATTGAACAACTCTCTAACTAGTTCATTTGAGTCATTTGAACTAGTTAAGGTGAAGAAGAATATGGTTAATATGAAAGTGCTCATATGGATAACCATTTGGTTAACTATTGTTGAACCAACAAATGTACATGTTTGGGTACGGTTACACAAACCTAAAAAAGTGCATTTCATTTGTGTGTAACAAGCTAAGTTTTCGATCTAACGGTTAAAATAATTAGCTTGAATCTAATCAGGTTTTCATCTAACGGTGAATATTGAATGCTTTGTTACTAAGCTAACATTAATTGCAAACCCTAATTTGAAAGACTATACAAGGGAGAACTCTAGCAACTGAGAAACCTAATCCCCACATCTCCTGTGGGATAATAGTTGTATTATCTAGAGTCGATTCTCCTTGAACCATAGGTTTCTACCGAGACCCTGTAGTTTAACGACTTGAAGACTTCATTGGGATTGTGAAGCCATACCGATACTACTTTCTTGTAGTTGTGTGATATGATCTTGCTGATTCTATCATGTTGAGTAAAATTGTAATGATTGGCTTAAGATTGATATCTCCGATAGGCAAGATATAAAAGTAATCACAAACATCTTCGTCTCATCGTTTGTGATTCCACAATATCTTCTTTCGCCGCGTCGATTAAAATTATTGTGAGGTGATTGATAATACTGAGTTATTCTTCGGGAATATAAGTCTGGTCTATCAATTGTTTCCAGTTCACCTTGATTTATCAAAGATGGAACAAAACTCGTAGGTATTTCTGTGGGAGACAGATTTATCTATTACCGTAGACTTTTCTGTGTGATACAGATTTGTTTATTAAAGTTTTCGACTTTGGGTCGTATCACCTCTTAGTTGTGGGTGAGATCATCTAAGGGAATCAAGTGCGTAGTATCCTGCTGGGATCAGAGATACAAGGATCACAACTGTACCTTGGATCAGTGTGATATTGATTGTGGTTCAACTACAGTCCAGGCCGAAGTTAGTTTGTAGTAGGCTAGTGTCTGTAGTGGCTTAATACAATGTGTGTTCAATATGGACTGGGTCCCGGGTTTTTTTTTTCATTTACGGTTTCCTAGTTAACAAAACTTCTGGTGTCTTTGTTATTTCTTTTCCGCATTATATTTTTTTATATAATTGAAATATCATAGGTTGTGCGTTTGAATCAATCAATTGGAAATCCGACCTTTGGTTGTTGATTGAAATTGATTCATCCTTGAATATTGGTCTTTGGTACCGTTCAAGTAATTTCTCTTGTATTCAATTAGACTCGCAGATTTTTATTTACTTGAGTAAGAATTGAATCAAGAAAGAGAGATACAACTCTTTGATATACTTTATTAATGTTGAGTCTAGTTGATTCTCTTATAAGTATATTGGAGTTTGTCCATACAGATTGCTAATCAAAATATTGGGTGTGGTTGTTAGACCCCCGCTTTTTCACATAACTGAAAATATCAAAAGATATGCAATAAATACTAAGTTTTGGTTTTGTTTAATTCCAACTAATATACTGAAATTTGTCATGGATGACAACTCAATATTAGTTAGCATACAAGAATACTCTACTATTATATTCTTCAGAGATATGCTTTACTTAATGAGAAAGTAAAGGCATATAAGTTCGAAAACCCTGATAAAAGATTCTCAAATATTTCGATTTGGGATTTCACCTTGAGTAAGGAATATCTTTGAATAATAAATAAATAATATTTTAGCACATGTTCAAATACTCATAATGTCGACATTGTGAACTTTCCTAAATAACAACTCATATTCCGAAATCCATGTAAACCCTAAAATATGTATAAATACGATTGTTAGTAGGATTCGGTCCTGCAAGTTATCCCATCCCCAAGTAGGGATCGGTCCTGCTAGAGATCCCCAAGGTAAGGATCGGTCCTAATAGTGATCCCCAATAGGAATGAGACCACCAAATCCCTTTGATCCCTTTTAACTACGAAACTAGTTTCCCAAGTCTACTTCCTTGAACTCATGTAGTTAAACATAGTTTTCTTGGCATGGAATCAACTCAAAGTTCATTACACAATCTAGTAACGAATTTTAGAGATAATGTTATATCGCATATACGAAGTTCAAAATAAAAACGTTATACTTCGTATTCTCATATGACAAAGTTGTAATCCCAACTTGTATATTCTTCCTTGACACTTTGATCATAGTGTAATGATCAAGTCATCAATACAATATATTGGTATATATAACTTCGCATGTTATGTTTTCAAACGTGGATATAAATGGAAACAATCAGGGGCAAAGCCAATGTAGTGCAAGGGTGTGCAATTACATACCCTTTCCTGCCCAAAATGTCCACTGAGCTTATGATTTTCAAGCCCAAATTAGATAATATATCAGTTTTGCACCCCTTGTAAAAGCCCACGTAACTAAACTTTGTGGTGTACTTTTTCTTGCACCCCCTTTCTTCAAATCCTGGCTCCGCCCCTGGAAATCAAGTCAAGTCTTATATTACTAACCTCAGACTTTAGGATGATGTGTTCGTTGATGTCGATATGTCTTCAGGTTCTTCATATTAACACAAGTTTGTCTCAACAATTCTAGACTTCCTACCATAACCTAACAAGGTTGACTCTAGTAATCTAATCAAGCGACTCAAGTTTTGGAACTAAAATGTGATAAACAAACTTGACATACCAACGCTTGGTGGGATCAACCGAGCAATGCTCTTACAGAAATAGTTATCAATTTTGCATATCTTAATGGCTTGTAATTTGCTCACTCTAGATGCGTCAATGGTAGCTTCAAATTCTATCTTTAGTATAATTGGGAGAGTTTTAGCAAGAATATGAGACGAATTGTATATTAAATATTATGTTATGCACAGAGGATTAAATATATTCTAGGAGGAGAACATAAGAGTCTAATAATAAATATAAGGAAGTCTTTTCTAGGATGATTTACTTGTTAGTGGAAGGTATATAAAGATAATAATTTCTTCTTTTGTTTCGTTGTCATAACTAATTTATTAAGCTATATTTAATTGATTGTAAATGTTTGCATTACAAGTGATTCCACTTTTTTTGACATGGATCTAGATGAGCTATGAAAGGTTACATATATTTTGTGATGTTGATTAGCTATATATATTTGGAATGTGCAATTTGTAAAGTTATGTTTTTAAAGTGCAAAGTGTGTTATCTACCGAATATTATCTCTTGCTTTCTAGGTTTTATTTAGTTTTGTGTAATGGGTATATTTCGAATGTATGCAACATGTTCTTTGTTGCATATTTTTCCTCTTATTGTTCCTTTTGTCATGTTATATTTTTTGGCATGTTTAATTTGTCTAATTGGTAAGCTACACGGGTTTGGATTTCATGTTTGCATATGCTTTTCTTTATTTAATATCAAGTATTTTGTTATGTTTTTATTGTTGTGGGTATTGATATTGTTGCGAATACAAATTGTACAATTTAGGTTTATCGGCATGACATAAGATGATTATTCTTGTATTTTGTCTTGTGTTATGTTCTGCCCAGTTTTTGACTGAAAAAACAATAATCAGCTTGTTTGCATATGTTATTTTTTAATATATAAGTTTTTCATTATTTCCGGTGATGATATTGTTATGAATACACATTGTGTAATTTAGGTTTGCTGGATTAGAACAACATAGTAATTCCTATATTGTGTCGTATGTTTAGTTGCGCTAGTTTTTACCTGAAAAATTACAATATAGTGCAATACACCTTAACAGCTAACAAATTAATGTTGAATAAAATATTCCACTTCATTCAAATCGACTTTATATGTAACATCCATATGTACTATTCATATGGACAATTTTGACAAGGAACCATCAGATAACATGATGGATATATTCTCCTAAATAGAAATTATATCATTACTCAGTGAAAATAACTAAACTTGAAAATTAGAGGACTAATTTTTTAAATTGATTATTGGACTATTCATTGTCTATGCTTTCAACTTCCCAATATTTATTACTTGAGTCTCGTTGTTGGGAACATACAAAGGATCATTATGTCCAATGACCAATGTTGGATAACCCTTGATAAGATGCATGTTTTTCCGCCAACATCAAAACTCTCTATAACTGAATTATCAATCTGCCACCGAGCATCAGATGCATTAGAAAAAAAGTGTATAACTAAAATATATTATTATTTGAAACACAAATATATTTAACAATTAAAGTATATAGCTAATAAAATTCATACCAAATGAAAGGGTTTCTACATCTTATCATCTACGAAGCATCCATAAGAGGGTTTCTACATCTTAGCATGTGTTAAAAAATACCAGCAATAACTCGATGTAAATCTTTCCATTACTGATATCAACATCTATGAAGCATCCATAAGAGGTTTTCTACATCTTATCATGTGTTAAAAAATACCAGCAATAACTCGATGTTCGATGTAATAAAAAAAATCAATATCAGCAACCTAAATTAGATTTAAATCAAAAGGGTGCATCTTAACCTACCTAATACCACCAGAGCACATAAGCATTTTTATGTTTTTCATTCCACTTGAAAACCCTAAAAAAATATGGCAGTGTATTCTTGTAAGTCACTTGACGCTAGTGTTAGCAAAAAGTCCAACGCCACCCGAGATGCTAGCATCTTTTTCACCACAAATACGTTCAGCATTAAACATGTTCCAAAATCGGTATGTTAAATGTAACTTCAACATCAGCCTATAAATGCACATTAAATACATCATAATTTAAATCCGGACAAAGTGTTTATGATATCATAATTCAATTTTATAAATAACATACTTTAGCAGGCATAATTCCTTCAATATCAATGTGAGTTCCCTGATTAAGAGGTATTTAGGTCATCTCCACTTGGCCGCTTCGTAAATGATTAACTTCTTCAATAGGCCACTTGTTGATGGTGGATTTCTATTTAAAGGGCAAAATTGTAAAAAGCCAATTTTTGTAAGCTGACGTCCTGCAAAGGATAAAGCCTTCAGGCGATGAATACTTCTCGCCATAATTCATTGGAGCATGTGCAACCATCCCTGAGAATTAAAACATACCCAGAACGGAGCATGTGGCAACCATCCCGACGGAGCATGTAGCAACCATCCCGGTTTTCTGTAGGTATACAACATTACTATTAATGGTTTAATTAAAGCCTTGTGTTCGACGTGCAAACACATGTAGGCTACCTGATGGCATGTTATACTAGCCCCGTTGAACGCATGCAAAACTACCCGTGTTAGTCTCGCTTGCTGAAAACAAACCCAAAAATATACCTCATCCGTCCAACTTTGCAGGCATAGATGGAGGGTGTAGATATAGATTCAGGGGGTCTTGAGCATGCCACCATGATCACCTTGGACCCACCGTCATGCATGACTGAACGGTCAAGACCAACTACGGTTGGTCCTTCCAAAACGTGCGCTCAAAGTGAGCATGACGCACGGCTAGGGTTCCTTTTAATCGTTAGCGTCCAACTTCGCCGGCATAGTTGGACGTCTTAGATTATACCCTAAAACAAGTAGTGAAGTGATGTTACACCATTGGCGGGCCCACTTTCTACCTACATGACCGACTCCTTCATAGGCAAGCCGTGGTGCAAGAAACGATTACCCAAACAAGGCTAGATTAACGCCTTATGCAGGTTGAGAAGATCCAAAACGATCACGACCATACGACTTCGCTGGCATAGTTGGATGGCTTAGATTGCGCCCAGGGTCATAAAGCAAGCATGTACATGCTCACTGTCGACCCAAGATGTTGTATACATGGTCGGTTTCCCCAAAAGAGGAACACGCACCCCAAAACCGATCGCCCAAAGTGGCCGGTCCAAAACCCTAATTAGGGTTTGCGGCGCAGAAACATCTCGAGCGTCCATCTTCGCAGGCTTGGACGGAAGGCCAAGATGGAGACTTAGAAGGAACCGAGCATGATAGCATGACCACCGTGGGCCCGGATTCACCCCTAGCTGATCTTCCAAGACCGACAGTGGTCAAGCTCCTCGGTACGCGCGCCCAAAGGTGACATGTCACGGCCCCTCCATAAATTCTAATCTCGACCACTCGTATTTGCTACCTGAGTCGAGTGGCTTAGATTAAATATTTGCGAGTCAAGCAGGCATGGGCGTGAACACCATTGAACTACCTCCATGTAGGGCTGATCGGTTCCTTCATTGGAACTCTCTAAGCATGCAAACATTTGGGCCGAAAGAGGCAGCATGCGCTCCTCCCATCCAACGGTCGCAAGCAAGGATACGAGTCATCTCGTCCGTCCAGCTTTGGAAGCTTGGACGAATGGCTTAGGGTGCGAATCAACCAGCAAACAAGGTATCACTATGACCACCATCCGTCACTCTTCTTAACAGGGTAACCGACCAAGGAATGGCTTGTCTATACATCCTCCAAACGGTCACCTGAAGATGGCTGCATGCGATGTTATACCAAGTTCACGGTTCACTCTGCACTATTTTCTGTGGGTCCCGTGATCCACACACTCGAGACATTAATCACGTCACAACTGGGGGATACAAACTGGGGTATTGGTCTGGCGGTTTACAGCGTGCAATGCGCCATCACAAGAACGTGTTAGGAAGACATGGGCGGTTAAGTCAAGATGGGAGAAGTGGGCAGTTCTGATCGTGTGACACTCACACAAAACTCCACTCTTCCCTCACTCCACTTCCTCCACTTCCCACGAGAGACGTGAAGAAGGCTTAATGACTTGTATAAATAGGTTCTCCTCCCTATTTCCAAAAACAGAAGTTCGAACAACACAGAAAACTAAGTGTTAATCGTATTCAACACCCAGAGTCTGCCTGCAACATTTGCTAGACTGCTCAACCTTCTGTTAACAAGTCATCAAATAGCCTTCACCTTCATACTCTCAACACCTTATTCGCTTCCATCCCTAAGATAAACCTCACATCCTTCACCTGTGACCGAAACAAATCTGGAACGTCCGTGTCTTCGGTTTAGGCCAGAATTGTATAGATTATCTCTCGAATCAAAGTGCTCATCGTGCAGCACATTTTTTGAAGGTTTAAACTCACTTCTCATCCACACACACCCAAAATTACCTAAACCGGCAGAAGTAGTTTTCTTCCACAAACAATTGGCGACCACAGTGGGAGGTTAATCTCTCGGTTGTGAAGTTGATTTCTTCAATACCAATTCAATCTCTCTGATTTCAAGAATGGTGGATCTTAGGTCTGGAGCATCAACCAACGATGGAGTTAGCACCGACAACGCTTCTGGTGGCGCTGATATCCCAATTACTGGTGTTATAGTGCAACCCGCCAGTGCAACCAATGTGTCTCGTGGAATCGCGTCTTCTATCATCAGTACCAGTGGAGCAGGAGCAGACATTCCAACAGGCATGACACCTCCCATTACAAGAGCCAGAGCGGCCGCAAATCCAGGCATTTCCTCAAGCATGACACTTCCGTCCGTCACCAGAACAACTGTTACTTCCCTTTCAGGACGAGGATCTGGAGGACCCAGAGGAGGGCAACCTCCTATCACCATGGTGTACTTGATGGAGAGACAAGAAACCCTCGCTAAAGCTCAGGAAGACATGGCAACCACTCAGAAGGAGGTACTCACCTTCCTTAAAACATTAACCGATCGATTACCACAAGAGTCGAGACAGCCTCAAGGGCCAACAAGAAATACGTTTAGCACACCTGGAGCAGGTGCCTCAGTTACGCAAGCCTACCTGAATGAATAGTCTTATGTTGCTGACAACGCAAGAGAAAGGGACGAGCATCTCAGGGAAATGAGCCAATCATCCAACTTTATTACACGTGAAGATATGGAGAGACTCCTCCAAAATCGTGGCAAAGAAAATCCGATGGACGCGCATCGACACCAACCTCCATATCCACAAGACGTGCATCGGATTCCTCTTCCCAGGGGATACACCTCCCCTCAATTCATCCTTTACGATGGTACCGGTAATGCTCGCGAACACGTCTCTCGATTCTTAGAATCCCTAGGAGAACATGAATACAATCACGTTCTACGCCTGAAGGAATTCTCCAAATCACTTACGGGGAGAGCCTATACGTGGTACAATAACATCGCACCCGAAAGTATATCCAATTGGAGTGAGATGGTCAGCGCGTTTTACAAGAAGTACTTCTTTGTATCTGAGCAAGTTACTTTCTCAGACCTAGGGAGAATCTCCAAACGGAACAACGAACATCCAAATGATTTTGTCAAAAGGTTCAGAACACAAGCGTTGGACTGCCATGAACCAAATGTCACAGAACGACAGCTGGTGGAATTATGCATCAACGGAATGATACCCATATATCGCGCCCTGCTGGAAAACTTGGGATTCCAGACGTTCTCATAACTCCATGAAGCAGCCAAACGTTCGGCCACTACCGCCCCAGCATTATTGGAAAGGACCAGGATCGTTCGGAGCGACGATTCACGAGATAATCGGGGAAATAGATGCCTTATCAACAAGTAATATAATACTGTCCCTTATGTCAATGTAGTAAGCGAAGGAGGAAAGAGAAAAGCTCCAGCGGTGGAAGAACAACTACCCAAGTGTGCGGCTCAAATGCATAAAGCTTCGCATCGAAAGGGAACATGCAAAGATCCAGCGCAGATCACCGAAGACACAAGCTTCCCATTTCCGATAATTGAAGTAATAGAACTCTTGGAGGCATGGATTCAGGATGATGCTATCAGACTACCTCCTATCAGACGTCCACCAACTGAGAAAGACGTGGCAGACCCTAAGTATTGTCTTTATCATAGGTTTGTCTACCACCCAACTAAGGATTGCAACAAGCTGAAGGAAATCTTCAGGGAAAAGATAGCAGCAGGAGAGCTCCAATTGGGAAATGAAGGAGTTCATACATACCCCCTTCCTGTCCGAAGTTGCATGATCTCTGGAAGCTCTGTGCGCAAGACTATACAATCCATGATGGAACACCTGTGTGAAATCTTGTACCTTTCCAAGGTACAACGTCAAGATATATTCATGGCCCTCAACCGTATTGTGTCAGGCAGGCGCTTGTATCCAGAAAAGGAAGTCGTTCCATCATCTCAAGCCTCCTTGGAAAAGCGCACCAACAAAGGAAACTGGGGACTTTTGACCGTCGCCCATCTGAAAGATGTCAAGTTCGATAGTACATTAATCAATGCAGCTTTTGAATTCAACATCATTACTATCAAGACCCTGCAAGCTGCAAAAATCTCAAAGCAGGAGGCTACCCGTGGTCCGAATGTGATCAAGAGCCCAGCAGGAGAATTTGTGGATGTCTACGGATACATTGACCTTGATGTCAAGATTGGTAACACTCCAACACAAGCTAGATTCCATATAATTAAGGAACATCCGGATTACGACATGATTCTGGGGCGCCCGTGGGTACACAAGGCGCATTCTTACCAATCTCAGTACCTGAAAGAATCTCCAACAAGCTAGCTCCGATGATTTCCAACAAACCTTGGAGAATCGAAGACTGCCTGTTTCCCCCATATCAACAACTCACAGGCATAACGCAACTCCCTGGTGAAATCCCTTCGTCCTGCGTCAAGAGATTCCGAGCCCAAGTAAGTCTCATTGAACGACCCTCTTTGCAAGTAGTGGATGATTGTCCTGTTAGACCATCGGGGACTGTTTCACCTGACAGGCGGGCCACCACCAAGAGATGTGAATGGAGTGCTGGCCCCTTTAAGCGCTTCACCAAAAGCTTGGAAGCAATCAAGAACGACACGTGTCAGAAGCAAGCTGTTATGGCAAGTCCGAATCCGTTTCAAATCGGAGATATGGTAGCAAAGGTAACCACGTTCCAAGTTGGAAACATGGCAGTAAAGATAACTGCCCAGTCTGATATGCATGCAAAGGAAGAGGAAATATTCTTAGTGGCAGATTTTATCTTGGGCGGTTACTGCAAGATCATCAATGCAGATAAACTCGAAGATGTGGTTGTTCACTCACGATGGCTCAAGCCCTACCTTACTTTAAGACACGACATCGCCTCTCTAATCCCCCAGGGGGATTCCTCCAACAATTTTACTTTTCACAATATTTGTAATTCCTTCAAAATGATGGCACTGCTTGCCTTCATACTTATTAGGGTTTCAATATTTCTTCAAGTAATCAAGATTTCATTCCTTTTACAATTTCTCATAAAATCACACAAAGTTATGAGTCACCTTCAAACCACCATTACCCATAAAGAAAACCCTAAACCCTCATACCAAATCTTCATACCAGCCTGGTAATATGGGAGGAATAAAACATGTAAAAGGGGAGGAGGAAGATATCCTACGTGATCTAATTCAACAAATCCAGACTCACGTCAAGGGGCACAAGCAGGAAAATATGCATGTTTCGAAAGCAGCACTGAATAAAACTTTGTTCAAGACAAGCAAGCAAAAGCAAAGAAGAAAACTTCAAACTCAGCCGCCACTGAGTATAAAAAAAAATACAAAGAAGAATAACAGGTAAACTCAATTGCTGGTTGCGTCTTCATCACTGTTGGGATCCACATCTTGTGCCGCTTTCTCCAGATACGCCTCGACTTCTTCGGGCACAGCATCTACCGCCTCAACATCTTCAGCATGCGTATCCTCTGCACTTTCTACAAAATCCATTGCAACCGTGGAAATCGTGACAATCACTTTCGGACGATCAGTCTCATCAGTATCAGGGTCAAGGATTATCACACCACCACGTATTGGGTAATCACACTTCTCATCACCCGCATGACGTTCGTGTTCAACCCTCCGTCTCTTCAACCGAGCCGCAAAAATTTCAGTTCTCGAACTTGCCGGTGCTTGTGATGCCTCGCGTTTCCACTTCGCTCGCAACGCTTCTTGATGTCTTTATTTCTCCTCCATATCAATTGCATCTGAAAGAGCACGGAGCCGCCCCCTGACAATGGTTAAATGCAAGACAAACATTCCCTGTACAGCATGGCCGACTTCACGAAGTGGCAAATCAATTTTAGCCATCACCTCTTCATGTACGTTAGCTTCTGGTTTATCAAATTCAAAACTTTTTTTTGAAGAAGCTGCAGAGTTATCATCACCAACTCCTTTCATGATCTGCAAAAAGAGAGGAAGATGAGTTACGGCGGCACATAAAAAATATTCTAATCACAACTATCGCCGATCGAGAAATCAACGTGTGAAGCAATACCCGAGATGTTGAAGAAGATCGCCTAATGAGAAGAATACAGAAAACTTCTTTATATACTTCACGATCCAACAAGATCCCCAGGAGAAAATAAGTCCGCCTTGCCGCTTTATGAGGCTTTTGAGTCGGGATTGTGATCAACAATGCTTATCTAATGCACGATGCTTGCTAGGCATATGAGAAGGCACACTGAAATAGGAATGCCGAGGAAGGTCGATCCATCAAGTTGTACTTCCCCAGCCGAGCTTTACCATTGGAAGGATCAACTCAACCAGCTTCAAGGCGTTTAACACACGTGACATACCTTCTCCCACGCGGTAAACACGTATCTACTCTGGCTTTAATTATTTTTGTATGCAAATTGTCACCATCTCATGCCTACCCTACAATAGTGTAACCATTGCATGCTAGGCAGGGGACTTAATGTTGATGGTGGATTTCTATTTAAAGGGCAAAATTGTAAAAAGCCAATTTTTGTAAGCTGACGTCCTGCAAAGGATAAAGCCTTCAGGCGATGAATACTTCTCCCCATATTAATTCATTGGAGCATGTTCAACCATCCCTGAGAATTAAAACATACCCAGAACGGAGCATGTGGCAACCATCCCGACGGAGCATGTAGCAACCATCCCGGTTTTCTGTAGGTATATAACATTACTATTAATGCTTTAATTAAAGCCTTGTGTTCGACGTGAAAACACATGTAGGCTACCTGACGGCAGGTTATACTAGCCCCATTGAACGCATGCAAAACTACCCGTGTTAGTCTCGCTTGCTGAAAACAAACCCAAAAATATACCTCATCCGTCCAACTTTGCAGGCATAGATGGAGGGTGTAGATATAGATTCAGGGGGTCTTGAGCATGCCACCATGATCACCTTGGACCCACCTTCATGCATGACCAAACGGTCAAGACCAACTACGGTTGGTCCTTCCAAAACGTGCGCTCAAAGTGAGCATGACGCACGGCTAGGGTTCCTTTTAATCGTGAGCGTCCAACTTCGCCGGCATAGTTGGACGGCTTAGATTATACCCTAAAACAAGTAGTGAAGTGATGGTAGACTATTTCCGGGCCCACTTTCTACCTACATGACCGACTCCCTCATAGGCAAGCCGTGGTGCAAGAAACGATTGCCCAAACAAGGCTAAATTAACGCCTTATGCAGGTTGAGAAGATCCAAAACGATCACGACCATCCGACTTCGCTGGCATAGTTGGATGGCTTAGATTGCGCCCAGGGTCATAAAGAAAGCATGTACATGCTCACTGTCGACCCAAGATGTTGAATACATGGTCGATTTCCCCAAAAGAGGCACACGCACCCCAAAACCGATCGCCCAAAGTGGCCGGTCCAAAACCCTAATTAGGGTTTGCGGCGCAGAAACATCTCGAGCGTCCATCTTCGCAGGCTTGGACGGAAGGCCAAGATGGAGACTTAGAAGGAACCGATCATGCTAGCATGACCACCGTGGGCCCGGCTTCACGCCTAGCTGATCGGCCAAGACCGGCAGTGGTCAAGCTCCTCGGTACGCGCTCCCAAAGGTGACATGTCACGGCCCCTCCATAAATTCTAATCTCGACCACTCGTCTTTGCCACCTGAGTCGAGTGGCTTAGATTAAATATTTGCGAGTCAAGCAGGCATGGGCGTGAACACCATTGAACTACCTCCATGTAGGGCTGATTGGTTCCTCCATTGGAACTCTCTAAGCATGCAAACGTTTGGGCCGAAAAAGGCAGCATGCGCGCCTCCCATCCAACGGTCGCAAGCAAGGCTACGAGTCATCTCGTCCTTCCAGCTTTGGAAGCTTGGACGAATGGATTAGGGTGCGAATCAACCAGCAAACAAGGTATCACTATGACCACCATCCGTCACTCTTCTTCACAGGGTAACCGACCAAGGCATGTCTTGTCTATACAGCCTCCAAACGGTCACCTGAAGATGGCTGCATGCGATGTTATACCAAGTTCACGGTTCACCCTGCACTATTTTCTGTGGGTCCCGTGATCAACACACTCGAGACATTAATCACGTCACAACTGGGGGATACAAACTGGGGTATTGGTCTGGCGGTTTACAGCGTTCAGCGTGCAACGCGCCATCACAAGAACGTGTTAGGAAGACATGGGCGGTTAAGTCAAGATGGGAGAAGTGGGCAGTTCTGATCGTGTGACACTCACACACAACTCCACTCTTCCCTCACTCCACTTCCTCCACTTCCCACGAGAGACGTGAAGAAGGCTTAATGACTTGTATAAATAGGTTCTCCTCCCTATTTCCAAAAACAGAAGTTCGAACAACACAGAAAACCAAGTGTAATCATATTCAACACCCAGAGCCTGCCTGCAACATTTGCTAGCCTGCTCAACCTTTTGTTAACAAGTCATCAAATAGCCTTCACCTTCATACTCTCAACACCTTCTTCACTTCCCTCCCTAAGATCAACCTCACATCCTTCACCTGTGACCGAAACAAATCAGGAACGGCCGTGTCTTAGGTTTAGGCCGGAATTGTATAGATTATCTCTCGAATCAAAGTGCTCATCGTGCAGCACATTTGTTGAAGGTTTAAACTCACTTCTCATCCACACACACCCAAAATTACCTAAACCAGCAGAAGTAGTTTTCTCCCACAAACACCACTGTAAGAGTTGTTTTTCATTTTTAACAAGCGACACAGTCCCCATAATTGTCTATAGATGATAACAAAAATTACTTAAAAAGATAATGGAAATTGAAATCTCCAAACTACATATTTGACGTTATGAAAAGGATAATTACCTAAACCCCATCTTAGCTTTTAGAAATTTGATTATCTGGAGTTCGATCGGATTCGTTATCCCATCCCCACAAAATTCTTCTATTTTTTGACAGATCGAAAAATGAGTTAGATGCATAGAAATTTCTATAATCATACCTTAACCTTGTATGACTATCATCAACTGAAGTGTTGTCTGGTACATATCGTTCTTTGCTAAATGTTGACCAAGAGTGTAATATCCAAACCTTGGAACATCAAGGCTCACTTTAAACACATGTTTAATACCATCACCGACAAATTATGTGTTTAATCCTTGTTTCCCATTCAGTGATACAAGATTAATTTTTTTTTTTTTATCACATACTTGTAGTAGAAGAAAAATGTGACATATGTTTAGCTTTAGTCTAATGGATAAAATCCTTAATTTTATAGAACGCAGCGGTACCCCTTTTATTTCTCTTGCTACCAACTACTAATCTGGAGCACCCATCTTTACTCCATCATGTGGTTGTTGGGTTGTATTCGAGCTTCACCTATTTTATTAATAATGGATCAAACAAATTTTTTGGCACTTCAATATTTGTACTTGTCTCTCGTCTGCATAATGTCAGTGTAGAGTATAACAGGTTTGTTTCCAGGAAGTATAGTAGCAGAACCTGACCAATATCCATTTATATCAAATTGTTTGGAAGGAGCCAATGCATGTTCAGGGGGAAACCAAATTATCAAATCAGTGGATACCGAGTGTGCCCATATAATATTCCCCCAAACAACAATTTTATGGTTTTACTGGTAAAAAAGATGATAGATGCCTTTATAGTATATCAGGCCTGTTATATAATTAAAAATGTCGAAATCTAATACATCATATCAGGCATGTTATATTAAAACCAAATTATTATTAAATAAAATAAATGTCGAAATTTAATACATAATAAAGAATTTACTAACATACTATTTGGATCTGTTTAATGGTTAGATGCAAGATTTTAAGTGCCATAAAAGAAAAAGAAAAGAAAAGAAAAAAAAAACAAGAAAAAAAATATATTTAATTATATCATATGATATTAATTGAACATAAAATAAAAAAATCTAACACACACAAATAGAAAATAAACCAACGCATAGCTTAACTGTACCAACATCAGTTTTGAAAGGCTTAGCCAAAATCCCCTCAGGAGTTCCAGTAGCGAAAACTGAAGTATAATAGAATTAAATTGTAATATCATTTGCACTATCAAAGGAAGAAATTACGGAAGGAGATAATCTTGGCGATCAACGTTTTGTTGATAATGAACAAGTCCTTTTGGTAACATAATCCCAACCCAGTAAAAAAATATTCAAAAATAAGATAAAAAAAATAAAAATAAAAATGAAAAATGTTATAGATTGTTAGAAATAAAAAACAAATACTTCTATTTAAAAAATAAATAGAAATATAAACATTTAATGATTTATATTTTGCAAGTGTCCCTTGCATCACCTTCCATTTGATGATAGGTTGGGATGTCAGATGTGTTTCATGTAGGTGGAGGAGGTTAATCTATCGATTCATATTTTATATTTTATTTGGGAATTTTGATAAAGTACCCCAGTTTGAAAGTTCGACTTAATAAATTATCCCCATTTTTTAAAAGAACCCTCGCAGTTAATTTTTTCATCTAAGTCAATTAATCAACACTAGTTTATTTTTCTAAATTCTAATTTCCCTTCACTTGTTGCCTACTTTACCTTTTACCTTATTTTTAAGGTTTTGTCGAGATCAGTTCAGGATCGTTTCACCGTTTTCAGGTTCGTTAAATCATTATTACTTAAAAAAGGTTCATCATTTTTAAGTGCCTTGGGGTTTTTGGTTGGTAGAGAATCGACCTTCTACAACTGAAAAAGCGGGGGTCTAACAACCACAACCAATATTTCGTTCGGCAATCTAAATGGACTAACTCCAATACAATTCCAAGAGAACCAACTACACAGTCAGACTCAATCAAGGAAAGATATCCAATAGTTATATCTCTTTCTCAAATCAATCAACAAATCAACATGAATGAATCTGTGAACTGATTTGTATGAGAATAACTTGAACGGTACCAAAGACCAATGTTCAAGTGTCAATCAATTTCAATCAACAACGAAAGGTTGGATTTACCAATTGATTGAACTACGCACAACCTGTGATATTTCAATTATATAAACAAATATAATGCGGAAAAAATAACACAGAGACACACGAAATTTTGTTAACGAGGAAACCGCAAATGCAGAAAACCTAGTCCAACTTTGAACATCACACCGTATTAAGACGCTAATGACTATAGCCTACTACAAGTTAACTTCTGACTGGAATGTAGTTGAGCCCTAACCAAGTCTCACACAGATTAAGTTATAGTCGTGTTCCTTACATCTATGAATCCCAGCAGGACTTTACGCACCTGATTCCCTTAGTTGATCTCGCCCAAAACTAAGAGTTGCTACGACCCAAAGATGAATAATTTATAAACAAATCTTTCTCCCACAGATAAGTCTATTCTGATAGATAAATTTGTCTCCCACTCCCTGATAATTTAATAGCTTGTTGTTGTATTGTCTCAACTTTGTCCATAGACGATCACACTTGGTATCAGACTTATAAGTTGAAACGCAAAAACGTGGTATATTTGAGATATACCTATGAAGTTTTGTTTAGTCTTTTGATAAATCAAGGTGAACAGGAACCAATTGATAATCCGGTCTTATATTCCCGAAGAACAGCCTAGAAATATCAATCACCTCACAATAACTTAACTATATGATAGTAGAAGAAGTTATTGTGGAATCACAAAGAATGAGACGAAGAGCTTTGTGATTACTTTTTATATCTTACCTATCGGAGATAAATCTTGAGCAAATCTTAGAGAAGATAGTATTCAATAATATAACATATAAGATCAGAACATGCAACTACAGAGAAAATAGTTGGGTCTGGCTTCAGAATCCCAATGAAATCTTTAAGTCGTTAACCTATAATGGTTTTAGGAAAAACCTAGGTTAACGGAGAATCGAATCTAGTCGCAACTAGTATCACCCAGAAGTGTGGGGATTAAGTTTTCCAGTTGCTAGCGTTCTCCCTTATATAGTCTTCAAATCAAGGTTTGATAGCTTAGAAACAAAGCAATCAATATTCACCGTTAGATGAAAGCCTGATTTAAGATTCAAGCTAAGTTTGCTTGAAACCAAAGCAATATCTCTTCACCGTTAGATGGTCTTAGCTTGTTACACACAAATGAAAAATACCTTCATTTAGATATAGAAAACCGTACCTGAACGTGTACATTGAGTTGGCTCAATAACATTTAACCGAAGTTAGCCATATGAACATTTTTTTATTAACCACATTCATCTAATACTTCTAGATCAAATGATAATCAAATGAATCTAATTGTGTTACTCATAGAGTTGTTCAATTGTTTATATTCTCATAAAAGTATATAAGACACAATTGAAGCAAAATCGTATTTGATTCATGATTGTACAAAGTACTTATTCAAGAATCAATTCATGAACATTAAGCCACGGTTTGAAAAGATTTCATTCCTTAATTTATTAATGTATTTTTTCATGAGTATGAAATCATACTAAACCGATTTTAGAAATTTAGCCACTTAGTTTGCAAACGGGTACACAAACTTAAGTTCCGGACTTTGGTCTTGTCCGAAAGTTCACAAACTGGTATGCATACTATCGTCCTGGACCTAACTCAGGTAGAACCATTCGCATACTGGTAAGCATACTTGGTTCTCGGACTTTAACTGTTAAAACCGTTCGCATACTAGTATGCAAACTTGGTTTCCGGACCTGAATCATACTACAACAGTTTGCATACTGTGATATATCCAAACAAAGGTTGATTATTCTAAACTCTCATTTCAATCATTGAAACATCCTTAGAAGAAGAAAATAGTTGTCTCATACAAATTATTAGCTTATAAGTAATTTTCAAGTGATCGAATGATCAATTCGAAATATTCCGGGTCGACATCAAATGACTGTCTAGTGACTCTAAAACACCTATAAAATGCAAATGAAGCATAATATACAAAAATACAAGAGAAAATAGTAAAGAAAAGTATACGAAATTGACATTCAAAAGATGTATTTTAGGCACCTATCATTGTATCACAAAAAACATGTAAGATGTTTCAAGGAAATTTTCACATGATCATCTTTTGACTCATTATTTAGTTTCCAACAAATAAATTGTTTCCAACTAAACTCGTCAATTATAATGATGAACTTAGCTAAAGAAAAAAATTCCAACACATAGTTTGAGAAATATATAAGCAAGTTAAACTCAGCTCGAAATATCAAATGTGTATAATGTAAAAGTCTATATAGCTATACGACTTAGTCTTAATAGGAGATAAAATATAATATAATTATGAGTGATAGATAAGTTTTAGTCTCCACATACCTTTTGTTGATAAAGTTCCTCCAAGATCTCCTCAGTAGATCTTCATCTTCAATCGATGAACGCCATGAATTCTAAAGCTTAACTACGCATTTTATCCTAATCTGAGACATAGATATAAGTAGACTAGAAATCAATACTTATAGTTTTGATCACATAAACTTGACAAACAAGTTTGAGATAGCAACGCTTGTGAGTTCGACCAAGAAGTGCTATAATAACAACACTTTTTAGGTTCGTCGAGCCTAGTTCATAATCGTTACACCTCTTTCAGGTCCGTCAAGGCTGGTTCTGGATCGTTACATTAGTTTTTGGATCGTCGAATCATTTACCCTCCTCACCAATGAGATGTGGTTCAGGGGTAAATATGACTTTTAATGGGTGAGATAACTGCTAGCTAGCACTCAACTGGATGGAAACTGTTATTCGGAAGAAGAAAAAAACGATCAAAAAATGGGAACTTTTGAAAAGTTCAAAAAGACGAGGATACTTTAATCTAGTATATTTCAAAATTGGGGTACTTTATCAAAATCACATTCTTAATATTATCATTTGCACATATACTATCTGGAAATATGTATGGGCACGACTTTTTGAGTTCACTATATCATTAATTGAAAATCACCTAAAAGTGCAGTATACTTCACTCATACCAACTAGGAGGTTTAAACCCAGATCAAAGTAATGAATTTTACTTGCACAGTTTTGACACTCGTTATATCATTCAGTTTTGAGCTATAAAATTTATTGAGCTGGGAGTTTGGGCATAGCATTTTCCTGCTCAAACGAATCAAGTTTCTTGTTGTGGGTAAAGTTTTTTAGAAGTATTTGTTGTGGGTAACAAATTTTGGTTAATTAGTGTCTGGGTCCTAGATTTTGGTACGATAGAGTATTTGGGTCCTAAGTTTGTCCATTTTAGAGTTTGGGTTGTTGACCTGTTGGTCAAACCAGTCAAAGGGTCAAACTGTTAATGTCCGTTAACTTCTATTAGTGAAATAAGTAATATATTTGCCATTATAAACTTCCGTTTACAAATATCAATTTAACAGTATATATTGAAAGCATTTGCGTGGTTACAGTCGATTCATAATCCCATCAAACTCTTACCAACTTTTCAGTGTCTCTCTTGACGGACAAATTCTCTTCTAACATGTTGAAACACCCATTTAACCATGATTCAGGGCTGTAAAAACTAAGGCAGACGTGTTGGGACTTCTGTCGAACACTTGATGGGTAGGACCTGGTAATGGCGATGTCCATCAAGGAATCATCATTTGCTGCTCTCAGATTCCATGTAAACAAGATATTTGTGATCATTAATAAGCCTTATACCAAAAATCACTAAACTTCATTGGTAGGTCAGTTGTATATAGAATTTTCTTTCTTGCACATCATCAAGTAGACTCTCGTCATTCTTATTTGAATACATGTGGTCCTTCGTGTACCCAATTGTTCTTAGTAAATTCATCTTACACTGATTGTAGTAAAATTATAACAACAGAAGCAGCTAGCTATTACGAAAACCCCCTTCAATTATCTTAGAATCAATCGATTCTTTCCTGCCCTGCAGAATTCCCCCAATCCAATTTCCCTAATCTTTCTATAACATGATTTTATAAGTTATAAGAAATAGAATCGAAACTAGCATGAATGATTGAAGGAAGTAATTGTTCTCTTATCAGTCGAAGGGAAGTAAACTTGTTGTGGAGTTGGTGACTAAAGGAGATAATTGTTTTCTTATCAGTCGAGAGGTGGCGGAGATAAAATACCTGAGCTGACAATGCGGAAAACGTGTGAATAAACTCTTAACAGATGTTAATGGATTGACCAGTTTACCTAGTTGACTAACGGGTCAACGACCCAAATACTAAAATGGACAAACATAGGACCCAAATACTCTACCATACCAAAATCTAGGACCCAAACACTAATTAACCCCAAATTTTATAATTTAGGTTTACCAACACGACTATTCTCGTATTGTATTGTGTGGTCCGTGGCATCAAGTTTTCGACCGAATAATCACAAATCAGCTAGCTTGTATATGTTCTTTTTAATATATAAATCTTTCATTATGTTTTCATTATTTCTGGTGATGATATTCTTGTGGATAAATATAATGTAGTTTAGGTTTGAGGGCACATCACAACATGGTAATACATGTATAATGTTGTGTGTTTAGTTGTGCTAAGCTTTCAACAAAAAAAGTACACCACTGTATAATGCACCTTAATAGCTAACACATCACAACTCGATACACAACACAGTATGCACGCTCCTTCACTTGTCGTGATGTGTTGTGCTGATACATTTTACACGTTTACTTAATGCATTTCTAATATTGTTTGTAATGTAATTTAGGTAAAGACAAAAAGAAGAAAAAATTAGTTAACATAGTGCACAAAGATTTCTCAAGATAATATATCTTAGACATGGATAAAACTAAAACAAACTTCATTAGCATGGTCCATAAATTTTTTAATAACACTTGTAAAAGTTGAATCCCTTAAAAATAGTGACATAGACTCTCATCCAAGCTCATTTAAAGAAACATCAAAATCTTAAAATATACGCAACCCATATTAAATAAAAACGTAAAATAACTTATTTGTTGTTTCCGACCTTGCGTATTTTTAAGTGTTTATTTCCTTTTGGCAGTCAGTCAAATTCCGGGTGTACAACGGGGCAGGATAGGCTTCCTGACCCAATTCTATCTGGCCGGGATGGTAATCAACTAAGACAAAGATTACCGAAATAACCAATCTTAGTTAACAAACTATCAAAACAATTCTCAACAGAGAGACAACTAGATAAATTGTCGATTTATACACAAGTATGATGTCTATTGAAATAAACAGCTTGTTGGATCCTAGTCAATCAAGTGTTCAAAAAGTATCACAGATATCTAAATACCAAAAATAAAGTCTTGTAGTCATCTTCAATCTTCAAAGTACCTGCACAAAAAACTTGATTCCCATTAATGATCGATCTTACACAGAATGGAGTCTATTAACTATGGATGATAACTAGTCATATATTCAGATCTTGAATCAATAAAATAAACATGAAATCGTCAATCTTGAACTAGTTCGAGTGTCCTTAATCCTTATATCAGAAGACAAGGACCACGAAATAAACAAGCTAGATCTATCAAGGTTCAAATTTACTGCTAGTCCATCAAATCAATAATCGAAAACTAAAATAATAATACCACTTAGTTTCCCATTGAAGGTACTACTCAAATCTTCTTGATCCCAAAGAAGACTTTAAACAAAGGCCTCCCGTCCCTCCACCGATACTATCCCCACTTAGCCACTGCGGTTATCCGGCAGTGTGGGGTTTTTTCAACGGGCATCGCTGCGGTAATCTAGCAGAAACTTCCCAGATGGTCACCCATCTCTGGATTACTCCCTCCCGAGCACACTTAACTGCAGAGTTTTCTGCCAACTCTGGAGCCAATTGCGCTGAATAGGCCTCGGTGTAATGTAGACGTTCCTTGTCTCCTATGAGAGAAGTATCTGACATAATCTCCCAGTATACTCCCCCACCAGAGCACAAGTAAATGACCCCGAGTTGTATCCTAACTAACACCGATAGTGTTTCCACTTACCCACTGTGGTTATCCAGCAGTGTGGGACTTTTAACGGTAGTACTTCGGTTATCCAGCAACAGCTTCCATGAGAAGTTTTTCCCACAACTCAATGAAGTGTACCATCAGGCCTCGGTATAATGTAGAGGTTCCTTGTCTTATGTGAGAGCAGTATCTGGCATAATCGCCCAGCATAATCCCCCACCCAAGAACAAGCGAACGACTCCTAGTTGTATCCCAACTAACACCGATATTGCTCCCCCTTACCCACTGCGGTTATCCAGCAGTTTAGGATTCTAAACGACACTACTGCGGTCATCCAACAATAGCTTCCCGGGAGGTCAACCATCCTGTGACTACTCCCGGCCAAGCACGCTTCACTGAGAAGTTTTTACCACAACTCAGTCAAGTGAACCCATCATCCCTCGGTGTTAGGAAAGGACAAATCATTACTTATATTCCATTCGGCCAACCACTGCCGAATATCGGGGTATTAAAATACCACCACATTAAATTGGAGCCATCCTCAGATCCATAATATATTTGTAATCCCAGATATCCGACGTTCCATGCCCCTCATGAGAATCACCTAAACCAACCATGTGCAGCGTACCTTCCCACCCTCGGCAGATGACCCGTCGTAGGCTCTGATACCATTTGTAATGACCTGTCCCTCCACCGATATTGTCCTCACTTAGCCACTGCAGTTATCCGGAAATGTGGGGTTTTCAACGGGCATCGCTGCGGTAATACATCAGCAACTTCCCGGGGGGGTCATCCATCCCTGGATTTCTCCCACCCGAGCACGCTTAACTGCAGAATTTTCTTCCAACTCTGGAGCTAATTATGCTGAAAAGGCCTCTATATAATATAGACGTTCTTAGTCTCATGTGAGAGCATCATATGTCATAATCTCCCATCACAGTCCCCTACCCGAGCACAAGCGAATGACCCCTAGTTGTATCCCAACTAACACCGATATCGTTCCCACTTAACCATTTCGGTTATCTAGCAGTGTGGGATTTTAAGCGGCACTACTGCGGTCATCCAACAATAGCTTCCCGGGAGGTCACCTATCATGTGACTACTCCTGGATGAGCACGCTTAACTGAGAAGTTTTTCCCCACAACTCAGTCAAGTAAACCCATCAGGCTTCGGTGTTAGGAAAGGACAAATCATTACTTATATTCTATTCGGCCAACCACTGCCGAATATCGGAGTATTACAATACCACCACCTTAAATTGGAGTCGTCCTCGACTCCATAATATATTCGCAATCCCAAATCTCCGACGTTCCGGGCTTGCATATATATTTCGGAGCCAAGGAAGGCTCCAATTTAAGTTGGTAGTATTGTAATACTTCGATTTCGGCAGTGGTTGGCCGAATGAAATATAGGTAATGGTTTGTCCTTTCCTAACACCGAGGCCTTTTCAGAATAATTGACTCCAAAGTTGGAAGAAAATTTTGCAGTTAGCGTGCTCGGGCGGGAGTAATCCATGGAAAATACTTGAACATTAGGTAATAAGTTTTTATCACAGTTCAAGAAACTCTGTTGATATCTTTTGACTTTCCTTTTTAACCAAACTACAATTTCGATAGCTATATAAACCCTAAGTAATATACAAACCGAAAATGCTATTTGGTTAACTAAGGCTCAGTCCTACTAGAGATCCATGGGATCGGTCTTAGTAGAGATCCTTGGTAAGGGATCTGTACTACTAGAGATCCTTAGGATCATTCCTAGTAAAAAACTTTGTTTAAGGGATCGGTCCTAAAATAGATCCTTTGACTCGTTTACAACTATGAAACAAGTTTTTCAAGTATACTTCCTTAAACCATGTAATTAAACATAGTTTACGAGGTATGGGATCAATTTGAAAGTTTAACACGCTAAATAATAAAGAATTACAGATTCAGTTATTCTTTCAAAATATTGTCTTGTTCATTTTTAGTTGGGTTCTTTAGTTTTGGGCCTATATAGTTGGCCAGTCTTTTCATTTCTTCTTTTTTGGGCCTGTTCTATTTTTGGTTCTCTTATTAATAAAATTTTGTGATTAAGCAAAAAAAATAAAAATAAAAAATTACCAAATAGTGTAATGTCAATTCTAAGAAGTCCAAATAGATAAACTATACTTAGTAGCTCAATGTATCAAAGTTGTACTAGTATATCATTCCTAGACACGTAAATCATAATAAAATGATCAAGTCACCAATACTACAGACAAGTAAACAAACTTCGTATGATGGAACAACTCAAGTCTGTGTTATTAACCTCAAATGGAAGGATGATGTGTTCGTTGATACCGATATTTCTTTAGGTTCTTTAGAGTAACAAGAGAAAGTCTCAACATTTCTATGTTTCTAGTATAACCTAACGAAGTTGGCTCTAGTAATAAAATCAAGCATCTTAGACTTTTGGAACTAAAATATGACAATCAAACTTGACATATCAACGCTTTGTGGGATCAGCAGAGCAATGCTCTAACACTATCCTAGCTGATATAAGTTATCATCCAAGAGATATTTCGGTACAACATTTGGATTATAGTTGGAATTTGTCAAAACCGAAAATATATTATTATTGCATATCTTTAGGATTTTCGAATTTTGTAATTCCTTGTTGTCCAAACAAGCCTTGGTATTTAAACTATAAATAGTGAAGCTTGTATTCTAACAAACTTATCCCATGCACATAGCCTAACTGTTTGCGTGGGAATCCCACTCTTAGCATTTTACATACTCTCTGGTAGAGGAGAGTAATCTAATTAGGTGAAATCTCTTGTGTGGCCTTCATTTAAAGTCTTCTTTGGGATCAAGAAGCTTTTAGTAGCACCGTTGGAAGGAAACTAAATCGTATTGTTATTATTATTTTTTTATTATTGATTTGATAGACTAACAGTGTAGTTATCGTTCATAAATCTAACTCGTTTATTTTGTGGTTTTTCTCTCTGAAGATATGACTAGTGATCATCCAAAGTTAACAGACTCCGTTCTGTATGTGATCGATCATTAAGGGTCTGTGTGGCAGCTGGGATATGGAATACGTTGTCCAGGTTAGGATATTCCTTGGTTTATCCAAGATTATCATGGCAATGGTTATTTAAAATGGTGTTTGTTTTCCACTGTGAGTTAATGTAGTATGTTGTTTGTCAAAATATTTGTATACAAGCTAAATTAATTATTTAAAAATAAAAATATTAAAAAACACCACATAATTTTATGGCTTTGAGCATAATAAAAATTAAAATAAATAAATTAGTTATCAAATTTAGGAAAAGTAACCGTCAAAACCAGGAAAGGTTTAAGATATTCCAGGTTTTACATGGAATTTCAAAACCACACCTTTTTAGCCTCCTAAGATTTAGGTAGGATATATTATTCTTATCTTGAGACAGAATAAGTACCCGCACAAACACAATATACGGATATCTAAGGGAAAAACCAACTTAGGTTTGGATATCTAAACTTCCAAACACGACCTAAGTGTGGGCATCAAGTTGTTTGTGTAGGTACTTTAAAGATTATGATATTTGTGATACTTCTTGGCACTTGATTGACTAGGATCCAAATAAGAAGTTTATTTCGATAGATACCAAACTTGTTGTAAAGATCTTCAATCCATCTAGTGGTTTGTAAACTAAGATTGGTTATTTCTGTAATCTTTGTTTTAGTTGATTTTTGACCATAAGTGAATATAAATTTATTATAAGGAAGATCCTTTGACTTATCTCTAATTAAAACTTTTGATCTAGGAGATTGATAAGTGAGTGGTTACTTATACAAGTTAGTCATTTGCTATTTTAGATTACGATCCAAAGGAGTTGAGAAGCAGAAGTCTTCACAGCAGGTGAAGCGACTTGAGATAGTGGACTTTATATTGGGATTCACGTGCATTAACTAGATTTGTTGTAGGCGGAGGGATATTGAAGAATCTGATTAACTAGGATTAGTGTACTTGGTCTCAACTATACGAAGTTGCGGTAGTCAATTTGTATAATGACTTAATTCTAAGAGTATTCAAAAGTGGACTAGGTCCCAGGATTTCTCTGTCTTGCAGTTTTCCTCGTTAACAAAACCTTATGGCGTGCCTTTGATTTACTTTCTGCATTACACAATTTTTTTAATGATAATAAAATTAATAATGATGTATGTTAATGAAACACTTGGTACAATCTCATATATTGGCTCGGTCTCAAACTTACGATATATACCAAGTACATACGTCTTGTTGAAATAGTCTTTTGACATTTATCGTATTTATAAGATTATACAAGGTGTGCCTGTAGTAGGTTGATATCGAAAAGATTGTGGTGTACTTGGTATCCTCGTCATTTCAATTAGAGTATAACCGATTATTGGTCTATTTATAGCTCCAGAACCATGATCTTAAATCTATGAGATAAGAATGGAGCGATGTGAGAAGCACTCATTCTGTAGTGGAAGGAATAACTAAGGATAAGATGATCTCTCCCTTGATTCCATTAAGCTTATCACCCGGGTGTTCTCTTTAGCGGTGATAAATACACTTAGATATTTCTTACACATGTCACAGACCGCCAAATCAAAACCCTAAAGTTTCATATCCTCCTATTTATGTGACCGAGTCAGCCTTCATGATTATGTGTTGGTGGTAAAAATGTCCTTTGTTGCAATATTGGCTGAGGTATATACATATTTTCTAATTTGTGAGTTACCGCTAGGCTAATTTATGTGGAGAGCACAATAGAACATGATGATTGTATGTGAGAAACGAGAGAAAATGAGACCGAGTCACGTCTTGGTGAATATGAGATACTCGAAGCCTATACTTGACGACGAGGCTTATGACAGAGGCTTGGTATGCTTGCATCTCGTGCCTATACAATGTTAAGATAAAATTATGGAGCTCAAGTCTCACAGAGTTAGCTAGGAGATGCTCATGAGACTGAAAGTGAGGCATGTATATGTATTTGAGAGTGTCCTTTGTTTATATGATACTATGAAACTGTAATACCCCGATTCAGCTGGTAGGGTTCGCCAAATGGGATATAGGTAATAGTTTGTCATTTCCTATAACTGGGGCCTTTTAAGCACAATTGTCTCCAGGGTTGGCAAAAATTTCTACAGCTAAGTGTGCTCGGGCGGGAGTAATCCATGGATGAGTGACCTCCAAGGAAGATGCTGCTGAATAACCGCAGTGGTGACCATTGAAAACCCCACACTGCCGGGTAGTTGCAGACTACAACGGATAAATAAAATATAGGTAATAGTTTGTCTATTACTTATACCGAGAGGCTGAAGAGTATATACTTGATTTATTTGTGTGAAAAACTTCTCAGTTAAGCATGCTCGACCGGGAGTAGTCACGAGATGGGTGATCTATCGGGAAGTTGTTGTTGGATGACCGGAAGCAGTGTTGTTAAAAAATCTCACGCTACCATAGTGGGTAAGTGGGAACAATATCGCTTGTGCTCGTGTGAGAGATTATGCTGGTCGGTTATGCCAGATACTAGTTCACATAAGGCAGGGAACGTCTACATTATATTGAGGCCCGGTGGGTAGACTTGACTGAGTTGTGGAAAAAACTTCTTAATTATCATGTACGGAGTAGTTATAGGATGGGTGACCTAATAGTAGTGTCATTAAAAATTATATACTGCACCGCAGTGGGTAAGTGGAAAAATATCGGTGATAGTTTTGATACAACTAGGGACGGGTAGCTTGTGCTTGGGTGGGAGAGTATGCCAGGTGGTTATGCCAGATACTGGACTCACATGAGGCAAGGTACGTCTACATTATACCGAGGCCTTTTCAGCTCAATTGGTTTCAGAATTTGCAAAATGCTCTGCAGTTAAGCGTGATTGGGTGGGAGTAATCCAAGGATGGGTGACCACCTTGGAAGCTATTATCAGATGACCATAGCTGTGCCAGTTAAAAACCCTACACAGCCGGATAACCGCGGTGGTTAAGTGGATACAATATCAGTATCGTGTTCATATATAAAGCAGACATGAATATTATATCTCGTGGGGATGTACTATGAGTCTGCACGATGTGTGTAAGACTTGAGTCTCTCTCGTGGTACCGAGAGCTAAGTGTCTCTCGTGAGGCCAAGAGATGAGTCTCTCACATAAAGTCGGAAGCGGAGTCTCTCTCATGAGTTAGAGAGTTGGGTTGGGCTTATCAGTCTAAGTTTTGCGACAACATTCGAACTGAATTCTAAAAATGACCAATTTTGCTATCATTAACTAAATCACTATCTAGATTACTTAGAATAGAATCGTGAGTTGTTGCATGGTCAGATGGCCTGGCTTCAAAATACTTGATCTTTTCTTTCTTGGGTATATGCACTCAAGGCTAGTTAGTGTTTCACTTTGCTTTCTTTGCAGGAACGTCTAAGACTATGATATCGCAGTGACCTTTATATTGCGTAAAATCATGTATTAGGAATGTATATGAATCAATGTTATGCCCATACCTTGCGCGTATGTAGCTTCTATTGTGAAGGTGAAGTTCAATCCTCATTTCCTGACTTGAGCTTGAGTATAAGCTTTATCTTGATATCATATGAAAGTTTCGATGCTTTAATATGAGTTACATCTAAAGATGGTTATGACCATTCGTTAGAATCTCCAAAAGTGTTGATCATCTGGTCATGTTATGTTACATGTACGCAAAACCCTAGGTTGAGTTTGTAAAGTTGAGACCTTATCTTGAGCTGATAATTAATGACCAAAACTTTTGTCTCATCTCGTGGTCTAATTGGAAGTTTACACTGCGTGAAAATACTGGAAATTAAGAACTTGTTTGACGTGAAATATGTGCATAATGTTGAGGTCGTGTTTGCGTCTTGGTAATGTGCAATCCCCATTATGAGAGTCGAGGCTCAATCCTTATTTTTTTGACTTGAGCTTGATCTAACACTTTTACATGAACAACACAAAGCTCAAAGAACTGAAGCTTCCTCACAAGTTGGTAATGATCAAAACTTTGTCTTTAATACATCAAAATTTAAGCTTAAGGTTTACTCTTCCTAACCCTAATTTGGTTTCTGGTTTGCGCCATAGGATTCTGACTGGGCGGGAGAGAGAAAGGAGTGGATGGTGCCATGAACATGTATGAGGTTGATTGCATGCATAAAATAGGGCTTGATCATGCCCTTTTCTCAACTTGAAAAATTTGTGGACTAACTTTTCTTATCTAAGCATATTCCTCTTTATTGTTCGAATCAAATCCCTTTCCTGTTTGAAGTAAGATTGATATTGAAATTTGATTGAAAAAAGGAAACCGTGTGTTAACCTTTAATGCTTGGATTGTTTTATTTTGATTTTTGATTTTTGATTTTTGAATTACATCTACGGCATATGGATATTCGAGTGTGATAACGTCTTCCTTTTCTTTAGGTGAGTCGCTCGATTTATCTCCAAAAAGATGCCACTTCTCGAATTAATGATATGGAAGCTAGTGAAGTTGGTGAAGGTCTTCAACTTGTTGCTTTGGGGACTAATCATTCTCCAATTGCGAGGGAATCATTGGTAAGTCTTATCTCTTGTCTTGCTTTCATATTTGGGGTCAGAGGTTCGAGTCTCAATAAGTAATTACACCTTTATGTGAGAGTTTTAGGTCACATATGCTGCGCTGCAGATTACTCCTGCGTTGATACTACTGATCTCCCATTGTAATTAGTAATCAATGACTACCCACATTTGGGTCAACCAAGTTTTGAATCTCGCGAAAAAAATTGAATCATAAAGAAAGTTAATACCAAACTTAGGTTATATTTTTTTATTACAATGAAAGTATTAAGAAATTTTATTGATGTTGTGTCACACGCAAAGTAGTTGATATCGTGTGTCGGTATCGTATCGGCTCGGTCCGATACACCTATACAAAAGATTATACCGGTTTTTACAGGTGATACATCATTAAGACCAAGAATTTAAAATATTTATAAATTTTTCAATCTAAAATTTTTGGTGTCATATGATGCATTAATTCTCAAGATTAAAAGCTTCACTATACAAATTCAATCATATTCCAACATCATTACTGAATTAGATTGAGTTTTCAAGGGTATAGAGGAAGAATATATATATATAAATATAAGTATAAGAAAAGGTTATGTTTATAAATTTTAATATATAAATAATTTATGCTACCAAATTACTCTTGTCGATATTATAAGTGTACAGGTGAACCCGATATATCGGTTTGTATCGGCCGATACGAATGTTTTTATCGTTCCATCCTTGTATCGCCGATATTTTAGATATCGTACAGTTTTTTTCCTATACACGATAAAAACCTATAATATCGGCCGATACAACCGATATTGACTACCTTGGTCACACGATAGGTTTTGATTGTCGCACGCGGCATATTCCCATTTTGAATCACTCGACAGATCATGAACTACAATGCAGATCTAACGCCACAAGGTACTTTGTAGGTTTATAAGCAAATTTTAGCAAGATATGTTTCAATGTTGTATTATTTAATTTTTTGTTCTACTTAGTTTATGAAGTAAATTTTGGTTTGCACTACAACAATGGAGTCATAGGCCGATTCAGAGTCACTCAGTCACATTAAAGATACTTTTGGATTACGATTTTTTTGGACTTTTTCTATATTATGGTTTAGATGTTGGGGTTATGTGATAAATTTGTATCACACTTACAAAGATAAGACTACAATACAAATTTTAGGCCACCCAAAAGTGTGAATCAAAAAGCATATCTGGTTACCAGAAGTAGAAGTGCTCCTGATTCTCCAGAAGCAGAAGTCAGAAGAAAGTTGTTTTACCACTCAAGAAGTTGTTTTTTTAACTTCTGGAAGAAGAAAAGTCAGAAATTAGTTTTGGTACCTGATATCAGAATGACTGCTAGAAGCAAAAACGTAACTTTCTTTGAAGCAAAAACATTTCGCATCTAACTTTTACTTCAAACTTCTGCTTCTGGTATCCCAACAAGCTAATGTTTTTGGTTCTCAAAAGTTTATTTTATTTTTTTGCTTATAGAAGTCATTATAAAATTGTGTACACAAATTAATTTCTGACTTTTTTGCTTCCAGAAGTCAAAATGCAACTTCTGGAGAGGCTACAAGTCCTTCCAAGAAAAGGGTTTCAAGTTTCAACAGCCTTGGTTTATGGGCTTGTGGATGTGGCTGTGGCCCATGATATATGGCCAATTTCACAAGAGGATCATAAACATAAATCCAAGATGACACAATGGTGTCTAGAAAATTCTTATGAGTAAAAACTATGACAATGGACCCCCGATCAACGAATCTTAACATCTACAGTTAGCCAGCCATTACTGAATAAAGATTGTCAAAAGAAAAAGAAAAGCAAAACAATGTGATATAGAATGATTCTGTTCTGTCCAAATGTTTTTAAAACATAGCTCATCATTACATTCCTTTTATTTCTCTATACTTTCATTTCTGAGAAGTATCATCAACATAAAAACAAGAATTCATCAAGCATTTTCGCCGCTATACACGACCGCAATATCAATGTCGCCGTCGTTACAAATCATATTGCCACCAAAACAACGAAACCAAGCAGATTTCAGAGCACCACCACCATCTCCAATAGGAAACAGCCGAAAATCAACAACTTTCATATTGCCACAAGAAAACCAGACAGATTTTAGAGCACCACCACCATCTCCAATAGGAAACAACGACACGAATCGAAAATCAACGTTCGTAAACGAAAATGAACTCAACGAGTTTCTTGAACGCTCACTTCAAGTTCCTGATCTGATTCTACCCATTAATCGAGTCTTTCCTAGAGAAATATTATCTACAAAAAAGCCACCAGAGATTGATTACAACTCATTGACTTCTTCTACTCAGTTTAACTCTAAGGTTCTCGAGTCTATTTCAGTTATCGGTTGTTTCCAGTTACTCAACCATGGTATCCCAAACGATTTGATCGAATCTGTTTTGAATGATTCTGTGGGAGTGTTTGGAATTACGAAAGAGTATAAATCGATCTTGTCGAGAAATTCGGGGAAACCTTACGGGTTCGAGGAGTTCTCCGCTGGTGGTTATGAGGAGATGGAAACGAGTGAAGAGTTTGCTTGGTGTAGAGATTCCAGATTAAATATACTAATGGAGGTATTTTGGTCTGATGGATACTTAAATTTCAGGTGTGTAACTTTCTTTTCTCTCTTGACATTTTTCTGCTGATATGCCTTTAAATTTAGGAAAAAGTGAAAACGTGAAAATTAACATTTTTACTGAAACAGAAGTAGTATAATCGAAGTATTACATAAACTGCTAGGTTACTAACTAGCAAAAGTCTTTTTCTTTTCAGGCAAAAACTAGAGAACCTATCAACAGAAATACAGAAGATTGCTGCCAAAATTCTGAGGGTACTATCAGAATCAAATACACTCATTTGTGAAGAGTTGGCCAAGGAAAATACTAATCTGACAGACAAGGATGGTTTGGTCTGTTGTATGTATAAGCACTGCAAAAATATGAATCTTGATACCGGAAACGCACGGTTATGCGAGAATTCACTGAAGTCGGACGTCATACGAATGCTGGTAAAAGGATCTGATTACTCCCATGCATTGTCTGTTCATGTCTTTGATGCATCTTCGTCAGACTTTAATCTATATTCCAAGAAAGGATGGGTTTCTTTCTGTCCTACCAGAAATGCACTTGTTGTTACTGTTGGAGATCAAATTCAGGTACATTTAACACCTATTCTTTGTAGTTGCAATTTGCAATATTTTGCTTGGCACTTCATTAGGATAAGTTATTCTTACAAGTGTAATGCCTGTGGTATTGTCAGATATTTTGAGTGCACAAATTTTCATTGCAGGTGAAGCCACTGACCAGATAATTCTTCTTGTGCTTTTTTTCAGGCATGGAGTGTTGGGCAGTACAGGCATGTAATCGGAAGGCCGCTTTTCACCGGAAAAGCTGAAAATAGAGTATCAATGGCTTTCCATTACTCCCCTCCAACCATCAGCAGTGAAGAAAAATCCTCATCAACAAAATTAAGTAGTATTTCTCTTCGACAACAATTTAGGCTGGCTATCTTCTTCACTCTTTTCTACCATTTCGTACTTGGCAATTTCAGTCTGGCTATCTTCTTCACTCTTTTCTACCATTTCTCACTCAGCAATTTCAGTCTGGCTATCTTCTTCACTCTTTTCTACCATTTTATACTCGGCAATTTCTGACGTTACTGCTTTCTTTTGGATGTTCCCATCATACATGTATTTGCTCAAGATTTTTTTTTTTTTTGTTAATTGATGCAAGCGTTTTTCACCATCATATTTCAACATTGGATTGGAAACTAACATAAATGAAGTTTCACATGGCTTAAGGCGTCATCACTTCCAATTATGCACAGAAAATGGAATTCCAAAAGGACCATTTTTGCCTAACTGATCACATAGTATCTGAGCAAAGCAAATGACATGGAAATTGCATAATTACATGTTTACATACAAAATATCATGAGCTCATGAGCTCTGACCCCTTCACAAATTGTTTTTTTGACTTGTGAACCTTGAACCCTGAATCCTATTCTTAGCACATTTTTTTGCTCAGTTAGATGAAAAGTTCAGAAAGTACTGATTTAGTACAGATGATGGGATCTTCATCCAGCTTTTTGGCATAAAATTCACAAAGCGCCTGACCAGCAACTTTCCAAGCAAAGCCACATCTACCCACACCCTTAATCCTTGCATAATCGTAAACGATGCTGTATATAGCAAGTGCTTCGTTGTATATCTCCTCTCTTATTCTTGTACTTTCATTAAGCTCTGCGGCATTATATAACATCTGCATTTCAAGCAATAATGATAGAGGTAATGCTAGATTCATAAAGTCCAGAGAGGGTGTAGAAAATGCAAACTCAGACAGAATTACCTGCTTATATTTTTGATTAACTTCTTCCGCATAATCATCTTTTACATCGTCATCCTGATTCAATGCATCAGTCATTTCGCTTCTATACTGATCATATCGTTCCTCCCATAATCGCACACAGGATGTTGGAATTTCTCCTCCATCAAAAGCAGGTAATTTCCTTACTTCTGCATACCACATTTCATAAAAGAAATACATATCACCTGTCAGTAACTCTAAAACCAGTGTAACATAGAAATTTCGAAAAAATTCTCACCATTTGCCTCCAGCCTCTGAGTTGTTTTAAAAGAGGCCACCTTATCAAAAATTAGTCCCAGAACAGATCTTGATTGATATGAACCCAACTTCGACTTTTCCAAGTAATGTGGATATCTACTGACTCTTAAACTGCTTGGAACTTCAACCTGTAAAGTAGAGAAACACAGTAGAAAGTATACAGAATTGACATTGAATAAGGTAACTTGGTGCAACTAACATTAACTGCTCCTCAGAACAATAGTTAATTTATTTACTCTAAGTAACCTTATAGAATTGAATTCTAAAGCATAAACAGATTTCAGTAAATATGAAGGAGAAGAGTTAATATGATTCTACCGAAATTAAAAAGTGAAGAAATAAGCTTACCTTTTTTCCCGTCTTTGGAGCATCTAGTGCGTCGTAATATATGTCAGTAAGCTGAAGCATCTTTTCTTTCATGCATTTCTTCTCTTCAGTACAGTCGTCACCCAAGGTCAATAATCTATCCATATAAGCCAGCCAACAGTCTGCTGCCACACCCATACTGTAACTGCAAGAAGATAAACACCAGTAGTCTGATCGTTACCACTTTAGATACCGTTCACATTATTACGAACACCAACTTGGGAATACACCAAAAAAGGAAGAAAGAAAAGATAACTTTAAAAAAGGTAACATCAAGCTCAGCAATAATGCATATTTAAATGTTCGCCTTAAGTCCCTGTTCAGTAAATTAAGCATATCTTTATGTGAACCACAATAACTTCCACAGGACGAGGTCAACTAACTAAACCAAAGGTGAACTTCAAGAGAGTGCAAACCTTGGATTGAATCTAGTTGTTAAGAACTGCTGGAAAAGTTCATCTTCTAGTTCCCCAGTAGAAAAATCAGTTGGCTTCCGATGGCGTACACTCTTTGCTGTATATTTTTGTTCCCATGGGCTGCTTGGTCTGAAAGACTCTAGTAACTGCAGAAACTAACATAAGTTAGCACAGGATAAGACTAACACATGTTGACAAACCTAAAAATTAGCTTCCAATCTCTTCATATGTTTTTGCTACGACTCAACTATTACAAAGTAGGGTGAGAGTAATGTTATTGTCATAATGTAACAGTAATTTTAACGAGTCTCCACTCCTTTTAATGAGGCCTGACATATGCTTCCCTATTTTTACATTCTGCTTTCCCCCATAAGTTTTTTTCCTGTCTCTCCTTTGTCGAATGATACTATAAATTAGTAAAATGGAACTGATTATAACAAACATGAAATGTACGTAAATTATGAGTGTGCATAACCAACCTGTGGATTTCTAGAAACCCAATACATGTCACCGTCGAAGTCACTATTTGCTATTTCATCAGCCACGGATCGCGGCCCTTTCGTAGGAAAACATATGGCATATTTTGCATTCCCAACAAAGTTCACCAACTCTTCAACATATGTAGCCTTCATCACATGGACATCCCCAAAATGTAGTCCAGGATTCTTATATACTAACACATTCCCTGACAGTTGGCCATCTTCACTGAAAATCATTCGGCAAATCAAATAAATCACAATACGGAAAGACATTTTAGCAGTGTTTGCACTTCAAATATCAAATCAGGTTTCTGCTTGGTATGCGAAGAGACTTCCCACACTGCTGTTTTGCCAAATGGAATCCACAATAAAGTTTTTTAAGGAAACAGACTTCAGATATTATTATAGCTTTTACTACTACTCAATAAGTGAAAAAGCCTCAGGATTTATATGACAACATAATAATAACAGAAATACTTACAGAATCACACAAACTTCATCTCTGTTTAGAATCCCAGTTGGATCTACTGTCCCCATAAGATAGTAGCATTCACTTACTGGAAGCTTTCCACCCATGAGACTCTTTTTTTCTTCATTCATTAGGACTCTCAAACGATCTTGCAAATAAGGTTCATCAATAGGAATTCCCGACAAAATCATCCTCGGTACTAGAAAATTGTCCATTTCACCGTACCTCAATGCAACTGCAATTACACTGAGGGTCAAGAATATCCTACAGGTGGGGTGGGAGATTGCTAACTGATATGAATTGCGTCTAGGATTGTTGACCAGAATCCAATTCAAGTCAATTTAAAAAAGAGCAAACTAATGACTCGTAAATAAATTCAATAGTAGACGGTTACCTGTCAATGCTGCATGCTTGTTGTAGTGAACATTTTGAGCATCCTCCAGTGCTTTTGTTAAAAGGTTCATAAAGTACTCTGGTGGAACTCCACCATAAGCAAGAAGTGCCAGCAAGTACTTCGATAAACATGAATTCTTTGGTTTATTGCTGGCAAAAAAGAGATTAATATTAGAACTGAACAGCTTTTCAATACGAGTGTCAAACATAATGAGTTCTAATCAGGCAAGTTATGTTGTCTATCACATATGTTAAAGAGAAAAGATACAATTAACACATGCGACTACTTCACCTGATGTCAATAATGCAAGTGCCAATGAATGCACCAGTAGATCTTTTATTTGCTCAATCCAAAGCAAAATGCTAGTGCAAAAAAAGACATACTGCTGGAGCCTCCTAAGACCAGAAAATAAAAGAAAGGCCTAGACAAAGAGTAAGCAATTTAAAAAATATTGGTAAACCATCCCATTATACAGGGAGTGGCATCACCAAACTAACCAAAGTCATAGAGATAAAACAAGCATCGTTCAACAAAAGAAGGCCCTGCTTGGATATTCAATCCAGATGAAAAGTTTAAATGACTAGAGAAGCTTTCCCAGATGGAACCACTTTTAGCAAGAAAAGCAGCTCAGATGTTCTCTTCGCACAATGCATGTACATAGTCAGCTGAAAAGAACTTGTCATTAAGGCCCTCAGTCTAAGCTCCCATCATCAACAACAGATTTCGTATAAACTACACAATTGAACCATTGATGAGCATCCCCGAATCTGACCAATTAAACTCTTTGTGGACTGTAATGATATAACCTCTTGAACCTACTATCTCTAGCCTAGATGACAAAATTGGTCCAAATCCTCATCTATGATTGACTACTTTCAATCACCTCCCATTTGTCGTTTTGTTCAATAACACCATCTCCTCCCAGAGAAGTCAACACCCTTAGATCAACCTGCACCAAACCTACGTGAGCTCGCATAGATATTATTTGAAATCCACGCATACATGATACACCCCATCCAATTCGCTGTTCATTATTAGTTCTCAAACACAAATTTGTTCCTGCAGTGGCATAGCTCAGATATAAGGGCTGAGGAGAATCACTAAAAACCCTGGCATACACCTTAGGCACCAGTAGATCAATCATTTACCAGTTCAAGTTCAATCACCTTGAAGTTTTGATACATAAACATGGGCACAAACTGTAACTAAATATTGATCAAGGACGAAAGCTTATCGATGTTACTTTTTTATGTAACTAGCCTTGAACTTTTCTTTGTCTTATTTTTTGTTTGTTTGCTTTTTTCTGACTTACTTGTAAGGTACCAAAGAACTAACTTACTCGCTTCTTCTTTTTTCTATCAACTACTATTTCAGTTCTGATAATGATGATTCTATCCTAATTTCTACTGTTTTACATTACAAGTAAACGTCAAGCAGACTTAACCTTAGGTTATATATAGCTTCTGCAAACAAAAAACATTATAATAAAACCACTACATTTACCCTAATTAAATAGCTAGAACCAGGTTATACCTTGTCGTTACAATCTCCAAAGAATTAGCACTCACAGCATTTACAAGTTTTGGGTCACTCTCAACTTTTATCATGGATGGTCTTATTTGTATTGTCTTGAAGTCCAGCTGCAAATACGAACAGGAAACATTAATGACTATGTTGCACTGACTAATACAACACGCATTCAATATAAAAGGTTGTTTTTAACATTATACTACTTCCGTTTCTGAAAAAGTGAAACTAATATTTTTCCAGAAATGGAGGGAGTATATAAAAATCAAGGTACACCAGCAAAACGTTAGAGTTCGATACCACTCTTTAATGTTGGGTTTCACAATATATAAAGCATGTCCATACAGCTTTGCTAGCAACCGTTTCAAAGTAATAAAATATATAATGTGGTTGATCAACCACACCCTTTAATGTGCTGCTTACTTACATCTGTAAAAATTTGAAACATCTGACGGTATTTTATTAAGTAAGTTTGGGAGGTTTTTGTTGGAATGAGTCATGAATTTGTCATACTGCCACTGTACAGTTACACTATAGAGTTAAACTACTGTAGAGTGAGTTGGTGAGTGTTAGTGAGTTGGTGAGTGTTAGAGATATTTTCTCCTAACCCTAATTGTGTGAGTTGAAAGTAGGCAGAATAGGTTACCCAAGTGTATAAAAGAGGAGGTTCTCCTATGGAAATGATAACCCATTTTCACTATCTCTTTCTCTGTTTCTTCATGGTATCGAGCAAAGGAGAGAGGAGAAGAGAAAACCTAACCTAGATCCCCTTTATAGCTTCAATCTACTATAGCTTCAATCTGAAATCAGACTTGAAAGTTAGATTCATAAGCTGTTCTTGAAGAACCTGTGGCTGGTCAGTAAGTAGGTTTCTCCATTTGAAAGTTGTGGTTCCTTCTTTGAAAGTTGTTCTTATTTTTTCTCTCTTTATTATCTGTTGAGTTGAAGGAAGATTTAATGGATAAAACCCCGAGAAAATTGTTTCCTCTCAGGCTATTAGTTCTACATCTCTAGATACTTCTCACAATAATACTATGAGCAGAAATATATCTTGTAAACTTGATGGTACAAATTACCTTGTTTGGTCTCACTTGCGTGAAACTTTACATTACGGGTAAAGGAAAACTTGCGCACGATCGGAAGTAAAGCTTGTCCAAAGGAAGCAGACCCTACATATGATACATGGATTCAAGAGAATGCCATGATAATGAGCTTGTTGATAGATTCAATGACTCCGATATCCGAAGCTTGTTGTATGCGCTTAACCACAAGACAAAAGAAGTGTGGGAGGCGATGTCACGCAGATCTATGTCGCGAGCGGTGATGCGACACAAATCTATGAATTGAATCGTCGGGTAATCGAGACTCGCGAAAAAAACAGACCTCTATCCGTCTACTTCAATGCACTTCAAACTATATGGCAAGAACTTGATTCCCTACAGCCCTTAGACATGGTGTGTGCGGTGATACCACAACATTGCGAGAAAAAGAATTGAAAAAGGGAGAATTATTGAGTTCCTTGCTGGGCTTGACTCGGTTTTTGATCCAATCGAGAATCCAAGTGTTGGGAAAAAATCCATTGCCAAACCTACGAGAAGTATATGGCACGTTAGATCGGAAGAACTTCGTCGAGCGAGCTATGATACCTCCAATGCCACAGGAAAGTTCAGCCTTGAATGTGATTACTCCGCCAACATCAACACGCGAAAACAACCAAAAATCGATGAGAAAGACTCATTGTACCGTGATTATTGTCACAAGCGTAGACATACCAGGGAAACTTGTTACAAGCTCAATGGTCGTCCGCAATGGCAGAACAACATTAGAAGAGGGGGAAACTCGAGTGGCAGTAGTGAAGGAAGAAGAGGAGGTCGTATCAGTGGTTCGAGGGCATATACCACCACGGATGAGCTGGAACATCAACCTACATCAGCAGCCGAGTGGCTATTCTCATTCATCTCAAGACCAGCTGGAACGGATGATTAAAGAATGTGCGCGGATGCTATCGTCCAAGGAAAATGCTCTTTGGGTCTACTTCCTTAGCTCAACCGGGTAACACAGAGAATTGCGGTAGGGCATGAACACTACATGCGATAAATCTAAAGGGTCTTGGATTATCGATAGTGGAGCAACTGACCACATGTCCACCGTCACAAATCTTTTCTCTACTTATAGTACAAGTCCTAGTAAACCTTGTATCTTGTGTGAGATGGATCTCCAACAATTGTCTCGGGTGAAGGACAAATACCGATAACCAAATCTATGTCTTTATCTACTGTGTTACATGTTCCGAATTTGTCTTCTAGCCTGCTCTCTATCAGCCAAATAACCAAAGCGTTAAAGTGCGGTGTTACCTTTTTGACTCACATTGTGTATTTCGGGACCTACTCACAGGAGCGACGATTGGACTTGGTAAAGAGAGAGGGGGCCTTTACTACTTGGACTTGCAAGGGGAAACACAAGATGACAAGTACAAGGGCTTACAACTCAACAAGCATATCTAAGGTAGAAGAGCAAATCCGGCTATGGCACAAACGATTGGGACATCCTTCTTTTGGGTACTTAAAAAAGTTATTTCGAAGTTATTTTTCTGCGCTAGATATTTCGAAACTCCATTTGTGAAGTGTGTGAGTTATCTAAACATCAGCGTGTCCCATATCCTTTAAGTATAAATAAAAGCTTATCTCCTTTTGCAATTATACATAGTGATGTTTGGGGTCCTTCACGTGTCATTAGTCCTTCGGTGCACGGTGGTTTGTCACTTTCATTGATGACTACTCTAGAGTCTCATGGGTATACTTATTGAAGGACAAAAGTGAAGTCTACTCTGTCTTCAAAATATTTCATAAGTTTATCCTAACTCAATTCAACAAGAGGATTCAAGTGTTAAGATCCGATCGTGGTGGTGAGTACCTAAACCACGGATTATCATCTTATTTCTTAGATCAAGGAATAGTTCACCAAACCACGTGTCCGATACCCCTCAACAAAACGGAGTCGCTGAACGTAAGAATCGTCATTTGCTAGAAGTTACTAGATGCTTATTGTTTTGTATGAATGTGCCAAAAATGTATTGGGGCGATGCTATTCTTACGGCAACACATTTGATTAACAAGATGCCCTCTCGGCCTCTTGATTTTCAAACACCACTTGAGGCACTTTAGATGGTACTTCATTTCAACCTCTGTACGGGTTCCACCAAAGGTGTTTGGATGTGCTTGTTATGTTCATGTTCACAAACAGGGCGAGAGATAAACTAGATCCTAGGGCTCTTAAATGCATTTACTTAGGACCTCATCTACCCAAAAGGGTTACAAGTGTTGTCACCCTCTCACTGGTAAAGTTTTTGTGTCTATGGATGTAACCTTTAGTGAAGATACCCCTTACTTCTCGAGAGTTGAGACTTCTCTTCAGGGGGAGAGTAGAATTGGTGAAGATCAAGTATGGGTATGATTTATGGTATGACCTATGCTCTGCACCTAACATAAATAAGGAAGGTGAGACGACTCCACCAACGGCGTCTTCACTACTTCAACAAAGTGAGACTACTCCACCAACGGCGCCTTCACTTCTTCAACTTCAAGTGTACAAACGAAGAGACAAAGCCCTCTCTCTCGGCCTCGTCAATTGTCTACTCCGGTGACAGGTAATTCGAACTAGAACCTCAGATTGAAACTACTTTGAGTGCGACGAGAATGAAATTTCAGTTGATGAGTCTACCAATGTGGTGGAAGAAGAAAACCCGAGTTCTTCTAGATATCCTACTCGTACTCGCAATCCTCCAACTCGATATGGTTTTTCTACGACCACCCTATTTCTAACTTTGTGTCTTCTCATGGCTGTCTCCTACTTATGTTGCGTTTGCGAACCAATTATCATCTGTGAGTATACCTACAAGGATTGAAGATGCTCTTGCTGATCCGAAGTGGAAGGTAGCTACAATTGAAGAAATCGAAGCCCTAGATAAGAATGACACATGGGATGTGGTCAAACTACCAAAAGGGAAGAAGACGGTCGGTTGCAAATGGGTATTTCTTTTGTGAAGTACAAGTCCGATGGAGCAGTTGAAAGACATAAGGCAAGATTAGTAGCTAAAGGCTACACTCGGACTTATGGAATTGACTACCAAGAAACCTTTGCTCTGTTGCTAAGATGAACACTATTCGTGTCTTGTTATCCGTAGCGACAAACAAGGACTGGCCACTTCATCGATTCGATGTGAAGAATGCTTTCCTTAATGGTGATTTGGAAGAGGAAGTCTATATGGACATCCCTCCTGGATTTCAAACGACCACTAATGAAGGGAAAGTATGTAAGTTGAAGAAATCCTTATACGGTCCAAAGCAGTCTCAAGGGCGTGGTTTGGACGGTTTACCCAAAGTATGCGGAGATATGGATTTCGGCAAAGTCGTGAGATCACACCTTATTCCTCAAACGTTCAAGGAACGGAAAAGTGACCATGCTTATTGTCTATGTGGATGACATTATAATGACAAAGCGATGATGTGGTAGAAATGGGGAAGGTAAAATCTTACTTGGCCAAGGAATTTGAAATAAAAGACCTTGGAGAATTGTGCTACTTCCTAGGAATTGAAGTGGCAAGATCGAAAAGGGGCATTTACATCTCTCAAAGGAAATATGTCCTAGACCTTCTATTTGAGACAGGAATGCTAGGCTGCAAACCTATTGACACACCGGTGGAACAAGAATCGAAGCTTGGAGAAGACACCGATGGTATTAGGTGGATAAAGAAAGATATCAGAGGTTAGTGGGTAGATTGATTTATCTTTCTCACACTCGTCTGATATTGCATACTCTGTGAGCGTTGTAAGTCGGTTTATGCATGCTCGAGAGAGACACATATGGATGCGTGTGTCACAAGAATACTTCGCTACCTAAAGTCGGCACCAGACAAAGGACTCTTATTTTCTCGAATAACCACACAAAGGTTGAAGCATACACAGGATGCAGATTGGGCGGGGCTCCGTAATTGATCGTAGGTCTACCTCTGGATATTGCTCATTTGTGGGAGGGAACCTAGTAACTTGGCGCGAACAAGAAGCAATCGATTGTAGCTAGATCCGGTGTGAAGCGGAATTTAGGGCTATGGCTCATGGAATATGTGAGCTATTGTGGTTACGAATATTGTTGAGAGCTTGGTTTCGGTCCTAAAGATCCTATGAGGTTGTCTTGCGACAACAAGGCTGCCATCAGCATTGCTCACAATCCATCCAAAGCCATGTGAGAACAAAGCATGTGGAGGTGGACAGACATTTCATTAAAGAGAAATTGAATCTTTGGGATTATCAAGCACTCCGTTTGTAAGAACCGAAGACCCAGTTGCAGATATGCTAACTAAAGGAGTTCCTAGTCGACCATTCAACTCTTTCCTCGACAAGCTAGGAATGCATGATATCTACGCTTTTGCTTGAGGGGGAGTGTTGGAATGAGTCATGAATGAGTCATGAATTTGTCATCTTTGCTTGTACGAGTTACACTATAGAGTTAAACTACTGTAGAGTGAGTTGGTGAGTGTTAGTGAGTTGGTGAGTGTTAGAGATATTTTCTCCTAACCCTAATTGTGTGAGTTGAAAGTAGGCAGAATAGGTTACCCAAGTGTATAAAAGAGGAGGTTCTCCTATGGAAATGATAACCCATTTTCACTATCTCTTTCTCTGTTTCTTCAGTTTTGAGTGGTATTTAAGGGTTTTAAGAAAGATTTTTAGGGTGACCTGTCAGTGAGATTCTGTTGGTGACTGCCTTATCACACTGTATCATAGACAGACAGATTAATGGAACAATGGCTAGGAGAGGTGTCAAAGAACTTGCAGAGATTACTGGAGAAGATGCACTCAAGAGTGATAAACCACCAATTTCTTTGGATTTGCCGTTTCACCATTTGGAATCTACTTACAAAACTTTCATCGTACTGTATCAAAGATGACTGGATGAGAGTTCACTCATCTAAGTGATGCATCAATTAGAGGAGAAAAGATAGTCAATTTTATAGGTTCGAATCCCAATCCTGACAACTAAAACCCCAAGGGTTGGGGAATGACTAGACGATCCTGAATCCGACTGGAAGAAGCAAAATATACCCATAACCACATTCATCCACACAAAAAAAAAAAAGTAACGAACAGAATATAACGCAAACACATATGAGTACCTTCTTGTTGACGAGCAAGGTTCCCTTGGCCGCAGCACCATTATAGAATAACCTGGACTGGGTAAGCAAAGGCTAGACATGAAAATGAAAAATTAAATTAGAACAAGTTTTTTAACCAGAGACTAAAAGGGTAAGAATAAAAAAGATAATAAACGAGAGCAGAAACCAGAAACAACTGTACCGGATCCCCAATGTAAGACCTCAATGACTTGTCATCTGAGGGTTTTTCCTCTGCTGCATTTTGATCTAAAACTCTCTAGAGGGTAAAACATTCAACTATGAGCATCATTTTATCATGCGAAAGATTAAATACAAGATATTCATGCAGTATGGAGATTTAGCGATACCAGACTCTCACAGAAAACAGAATTATCTGAGAGTAATCTTTACGTTGAGATTTCATATACAACCCCCAGCCATAACAAAATGAAATTTTACAACTGCATTCATTAGGTTAAATAACAAACCTTATAGCCATCGAGACTAGTGTACTTCCCTTTGCTAACATTCCTCTGACATAGGAAAGCCAAATCTTCAGAGATAAACCCTGTCCCGTCTGTATGGATCAATATGTCCCCATCTTGATTGCGGACGGCATTACCATTCTGATCCTATAATTTAAAAATAAAATGGTTTGATGTTAAGGCCTTAAGAGATGGGCAACATAGTATGGCATTCTAAGGTGGATGTAGGAATTTATCAAGAGTAACAATGACTACTTCCTACTCAAGATATAATAAGCAGAAGTTACATACCAAGCAAGGTTGATCTTTAATTATTTCAATATTAACAGATGCAAAATCCAGTTGTAGCTTGGTGGTCTTAGACAAAATAAGGGATAACCTGCATTATGCACTTTAAGGTTATTTTCAAAACAGATTGCTAATTAAATCAAATTGCGATGATGAATTGCAACGAAAAACCAACCTAGGCATATACTTAGGCATGCTGGGAATATTGTGTATATGCATAAAATGAGACCGTGCTTCAGAAACAGATTTATAGTGTAATCCACTAGACTCCAAGCAGACAAAGTAACACTTGACAGCTGAAGCAAAGGAACTTGTTTGCGATTGTTTCTTCTTTTGCTCTTTGCCCCCATCTTTAAAAACTGATACAAGTATGCAAGTAAGAATCCATGAAGCCAAAGGAAAATTAGATCATGTTTAAAAGAAACAAACATCATCTTTCAAATCAGACAAGAGAAACTAAGCAACAGAAACATAAGTGTTATACAGTAAGGTGATCAAGTTTGTGTAACCGAATATCGTATGAGAAAAGCACAAATGACACTGCTGGGTTTGTAAACAAACTACTTCTTCTAAAAGTTTGAAATTTTTGAGAGGGTTTGACAGGCAAGAGTTCGTGGTTCTAAAATAACAAGGAGCGGACTGATTCAATGATACCTCTTTCTGGTTTTGCTGCCAACATAGACCAGTATGGGTACATGCTAAAAGTTCTATCGATCCAATTGAATACTCAGATCTTGATCCTAAAACGATCTGAAACTGTTACTCATGCATTTGATTCAATCTTCAGTCTATCTACTTAACACAAGTTAGAACAAAGCAAAGCCTTCCATATCATTCACCAAAAGATCAATAGCGCCACAATCAAATTGTTAAAGAAATGAGATGAAACCCATATACAGGCCAAGATTAATGGAACAATGGCAAAGAGCACGCAGAGGTTACTGGAGAAGCTGCACTAAAGTACAGGCAGAGATTACTGAAGAACTGACAAACATATATTTCTTACGATTTGTCATTTTAACCATTGATGAGTCAATCTAACTGTTGTAGGAATCTACTACAAAGCTTTCATAGTACTTTATCTGAGATGACTGGATGAGAGTTCCGCTCATAGTACAAAGCTTTTGTAGTACTTTATAGGTTCTGTTATAAGTTACTAGTAAAGCCCTATACCTTAAATTCTCTTCTATGGTTCTTTTTAAGGGTTTAAGTAGTTCTGTATCACATTTACTGTTGTATGTGGAAAGAGAGCTTATATTATAAAGTAATGCACTAAGTCTATACTCACACATGCTTAGATATATCCACGTTCCAAAGCTCGAAAGCTTCATAGGATACCCATAGATCAATTTTGTGACGCATCGATCCATTTCAAGAAGAATAGAGGAGAGTAATAACAACTCAATTCTACCATATATCAGATGCATTAAGAGTTTACTCACCAAAAAACTGAAAGCGGCGCAAACCCACAAGAATTCCTTCTTTTCCTATCCTTTGATACACAGGACTTGAGCTACAATTTTGATCCCCCTCATTTCCAGCAAACTTAACAAGGAGTATATTGTCCTCCCCCAGAACCCGATGAAGATGAGTCGTATCTTTTTGCAGATATGGACCCTAAACATTAACGAAAATCACATGTTTAAGTACTATTAGATGCAAACCCAGAAGCAAAATCGAATGGAAGAAACACATTTGCTAGCTCAAAAAACATTTTGACTTTTAGGAGGACAAAGGATGGAATACAAGAGAACATAGGAAAATAAACACAAGCTTATATGTTAGAAAAGAATTGCAAACCTTAAACGTGTAACTCCCATCAGGTTCTACATGACAGTGGTACACAAAAGTTTTTTCGGATTCCCAATCAAGATTCTGCAAAACAGTTCAAGTCAATGGAATCGCGTCAACATATGTCTGTGACATCTGGATTTAGTAAACAAAAACTTCTCTATGGCAAATATAAATTCGATTATTCATGCGCTGGCTTGAACCCATTAAGCCAAACATCGTAGGAGGTGATGGCTCAGGAAGATTTCTAGGGTGAGAGGTCCAACACAATGAAATGGAACAGAAGATCTCTAGAATTGACCGGTTTCAGTTCCCAAGAATTGACAGTGATTAATGAAGCAGAATATCTTTAAAGTTGGATGGTTTCAGATTTTCAGGAACTGGCAAAGATAATTCTGAACCCCCAGATTCATCGTTTTAACCTTAAAAGCAACATAATTGGTGTCAGAGATAACTGACAAGTCAATTCTTAAGATACATTATTAAGCACACAAATTTCATCACAACTCAACTTGCAGCTAAATAAGCAGATTTTTCCACAAGTAAAACGAATGAAAAGTCATTTCGCCAAGATTCACATGTAACTACTAACTATTCAAGACTTAAAAAAATCACTAAATGCCGCTATTGAGATGTAGCAAACAGTTAACCAATAATCAAAGACGAAACTACCTTTGTTCTATCTGTTAGCTGCACATATTGATTATCCCCCAAAATTGTCCTAATCCTGGTTTCAAAATGATCCATCTGTAAGCTTCTCATCCTCCGAATTTCATCCACGCTAATGAAATCCTCCAATTTATATTCCCTGCAGAAGAATGAACCCCTAAAATGTTACCAAAACACAACACACAACAACAACAACAACAACAACAACAACAACAACAAAACTTCATATCAAACTGTACCATCAAAGATCAACTTACTTTCCGCAACAACTTAGAATCAAAAACATCTTCTTAAACTCCAGTTCCCCCAAAGCTAATAGATGCGGATCATTACATGTCAATCTCTTCATCTTCTCAGTAGTTGAATATTCCGAGTTGCTCATTCGATTACTCGGCTGATTAACATTCAACAAACTCTTGTTTTTCTTTTTCTCTGGATCCTCCAAGCTCATACGTTGAGTTACAGCATCATCTACCAATAAAATCAAACCAAAACCAATACTAACTTCAGCATTCAGAAAAAATTAGGGAAGAACTGAAGCAAAAAGCACTGTACTCAAAAGTTAGGGTTTAATAATTCAATCACCTCTTGGAGAATTAGAAACTGAACTATCAAATTTCTTCAACTCACTACAATCCACACTCTCTTGATTCACAGTTTCATCACTTTGAGTAGCCAATTTGTAATTTATAGAAGCAGCAAGCATCGGAGTTCTTCTTCGAAGTAATTTCGAAGATTCATCTTCTTCTACTTGTTCGATCAAAGCGAGACCAGTTTTCTCTGCTTGTTGTTTATTACTAGTATCATCATTTAATAACGATTGATCTTTACAGAAACTTTTGATCAATTCTTCAAATGGAAATGATTCTTTATGATCAAATACCAAATGTTGTTTACAGAATTTCTTTAGGATTTCTTCTACATTTTCATGATGATGATGAGAGGAAGAAATTTGCTTGAAGGATGAAGAAGAACCACCATTCTGCATTTTTTTTTCCTTCGTCGAAGTCTCTGAAAGTCAAGAGACTGTGTTCCCGCTCTTTGTACCGTTAGACTTTGATAATAATACAGGGGGTGCGTATTGCGCCTTCGGCATAAATTAGTGATGTGCAACCATTTTGAATTTTTGAACATGGTGATGGTAGTAGTGCCTCGTGTTTCAAATGCTTAGACCAAAAGAACGGATGCGCGTGCTAATGCTGAACGTACATAAAGAACTGTTTTTGAAAGGTTTCCGAATTGGTGTCCAATCGTACGTGAGGAAGTGACAGTTGGGAAAGGGGTAACGTATGAAAGAAGCTTAGGGGTGTTTTAGGAATAATACGTAATCTTTGTTCCGATTTGAGTCCTATCAGTAATTTTTTTAATCATTAAACCTGATGTCAACGCAATTTGATTTTTCAAGAGTAGTGTTTGAAGGTGTCGTTGAGAAGATATGTGATGGATTTAAAGAAATAAGTAAGAAGCAAATAAATCTCCAAATTTTGGATATCAACCAAGTCAAAACAGCAACTAAGAGAAGGCAAAGAAAGGTTAGAGGCAAGGAAAATCAAGACAAAACAAATTTGAAGCCAAAGAAAAAGATAAACAAAGGAGATTCCGTTCATGAGCGATTGATTGGAAATTTGGTGAAATGAAGAAGATTAACAAGATGAAGAACATTGTCCCAAATTTTTATTTTTAAAGCCTAGTTATATTTATTTTGGAACTTATATTGTCTAGTTTTTATGTCTTGTAAAAATTAATATTAAGCTTAATTCTATTGAGTATTGTTGATTGAAATCAGCTTAATTCTATTCGTAATCCAATCTTGAATTTTAATTAGAGTTAAATAAGTGGACAAATAAGAAATTTTAGGACTTGACAAATAACTTTCAAGAATTAATTGGGGGCCAGAGGTTTTAATTGGGGGCCTGACCAATTTTGTTTACCCTCAGGGGCGTACCAATAGTACAGGTGAAAATATTGTTTTACCCTTTATTTTTTTATTTTTTTTTAAATCAATTAAATCAAAAACAAAACTTAAAAAAAAAATCAAAACTTTAAAATCAAAATCAAAATCAAAATCAATTTTTTTTTCGATTTTTTTTCCTGCTCAAATGTGTATGAAAAATCGTCATCAATTTTATTTAAACATTAACGACTGTCTAGAGTCGTCATTGTTTCTTTGACGACTCTAAACAGTCGTTATTCTTTCAAAAATGACTCTAGACTGTCGTTATTGCTTATAAAAGAGTCGTTACCTTTTTTAAAGATTCATTAATGGCGGAATACATAAAAGGGTCGTCATATGCTTTTTTTTTAAAACTTAACGACTATCTAGAGTCGTCATTGTTTCTTTGACGACTCTAGACAGTCGTTAATGTTTAAAAAAAATTGATGACGACTTTTCATACACATTTGAGCAGGAAAAAAAATCGAAAAAAAAATAATTTTGATTTTGATTTTAAAGTTTTGATTTATTTTATTTTTTAAGTTTTGTTTTTTATTTAAAAAAAAAAGAAGGTAAAACAATATTTTCACCTGTACTATTGGTACGCCCCTGGGTGTAAACAAAATTGGTCAGGCCCCCGATTAAAACCTCTGGCCCCCAATTAATTCTTGATAAATTTTACCACATATAAATTGGACAATATCTGGGCAAACAACTTAAAATCTCGAAACAACTTCCATATTCGAAGTTTTGTTCGTAGATGCGACGATATTTCGCACGACACCTTTGTTGAAGCTCCAAAAAGGTTTCACCACTCCTTAGATTTGGACCTTCTTGCTGAAGTAAAACAAGATATTTAGTAACAACACGATTGATTATAGTGAAGCGATCACTCAACCCTTTAACATCACGATCGTTGGGGTTCATTGTTTGTTCGTTAAATCTTCTCAAAATCCTATCCCAAAAAATAACTTGACGAGATTCTTCTGCGAATAACTTCTCCATACAATGAACATAACTTCTACAAATACATTAATCTTCCGCAATTGTAAATTTTGGTACTCTCTTCCTAATTCGAACTCTTTAAATTTCCGCAGCATGTTGGGTTGCTATGAAATCAGCATTGCTCGCATTATCAGCCATGCTCTATGAGGAATTAGAAGATCACAAAAGAAGAACGCGTAATTGGGGGATATGAGAATTAATTGGGGGATATAGCTACAAGACAAAATAGGAGTCCCAATAGCAATTCTGGGTCACCCCTTATGTAATTATTTTTTAAATTCTTAATCTACCCCTCACTAATTAGGTTTAGTGGTTAATAATAATTAGTAAAAATCTTAAGTATTTGGGGGATAGATTAGTGTGTATTTTTATTTGTGTTTAGGTGAGAGTAGAAGGAGGGAAAAAAATATTTGAGAGGAATTTCTTTTTTTGAAAATGGAAGATGATTGTGATGGGAGAATTACTGCTAATAAGAGGTTGAAAAATTGATTTTTTTTCTTTGAATCCACCATTGTTGCAGCTGAAAAATCTTGGTGCCGGCATGGTATTCAACCAAAAACCCATGCCGGCAATTGTTGGATATGTTCATAAATTGTTTTCTGGTTTTGATCTTCAGAATGTTGATTTTTTTATGGTTTTGAACAGGTACCGGCATGGTAATCTAGTTTTCGAGCATCATGGTACACTGTTAGGCATAGTATTTTGCTTAAATTTCTATGCCGGAATAGGATGAAAAGTATCCAGAATGTTGATTTTTTTTTCACTTGACTACCGGCATTGATAGGAAATTGTCGAGCATGCCGGTATCATGTTCCGGCATATGGTCTTCATCACTTCCGTTTTGAATTTTTTCTGGTTTTAATCACTCCACTACCGGCATGGTCAGTTGATATGAAAACCATGCCGGTATTGTTTTCCGGCATAGCATGTTGCTTTATTTTCTATGCCGGAAAACAATACCGGCATGGTCTTCATATCAACTGACCATGCCAGCAGTGGAGTGATTAAAACCAGAAAAAATTCAAAACGGAAGTGATGAAGACCATGCCGGAATTTATGAAGACCATATGCCAGAACATGATACCGGCATGATCTTCATCACTTCCGAATAAAAAAAAAATTCGTTTCCAAAGTGAGGAGAAGAGAATTTGATATAGATATAGAGTGGGGAGAGTTTAGAATTTGAAAGGGAATGGGGAATTTTGGGTTTCAAAGCTCTACCCCTAAATAAGATTAATAATAAGTGGAGATGGAAATGGGGGATATGATTTTGTTTTTTGATTTTAAGTTTTTGATTTTTATTTTGTGGGAAGGGTATTTTAGTATTTTCATAACCAAAAATAACCCCTTAACGGGTTGGGAGAAGTAATTCATATCCCCTAATTAGTTCTCATATCCCCCAATTACGCGTTCTAAAAGAATTGGAGATTGAGAAATTCTAGAGAGATTAGAGATTCTGGTGTGAGTTAACATGGGATTGAAATCGGGTATTTATAGGGGGGAAATGGTAAATGTTGGATGAAGATCTGATGAGTGATTATCATAGTACCGAGCGATAGCTTGATTGTCGTTGTCGAGTGAATGACCATCGAGCGATTTGTTGACCATCGAGCGATGAACACTCTATCGCTCGCTGGAAACTCTGTCGTGTATGCCAATATGCCTGAAAAAACATATTGTCATATGAGTTTGGCATTTTGGCATACCCATAGTGGGTGCATATATGCCAAATACCAATTTTTGGCATGTGCATAGGAATAGGCCTTACACAGTAAAAATAACCTAATCACTTTCTATCGTGGTTAGTATATTATATATCCCTAGTTTTGATCGGCAGTGTTATTCGGTTACCGCTTCTTCTCCCTATCCAATGTGGCAAGCTGAGATGGAAAGAAAACAAAAAAAACGGGGAAGAGACAAGAGGGCTTCTTCACTCAATTTATCTCTCCATTCGTCCTAAGGCTTAGTTATATGGGCTAGATTGGCCAAAAAGTGTTGCAAATCATGAAAAAAGTGTGGGAAAAAAATTTAACACTCAATTTGGCTACTTCTCTCTCCTAGCATTTGCTCGCAGTCCAAATATCAGCGAGATTGAAACGATGAATAGTGCGGCACTCAAAAAGTGACACAAACGCTGGATTATTCGGCGTTGTGCGAATATTCCAGAGAATAACGTCGAATTGTTAGGCGATATACCATGGACGCATGCAACAATTTTCTTCCTAGTCATAGTCATCCTCTGCTCATGTCTTTTCACTTCACCGCACGATATTTAATGGCCTTAGTCAATGGTCAGTGATAACACTTGATTATGAACAAATCATGTTTAATAGCATAGAGAAAGAGAAAAAATAGTACACTGATAGTAAAGAAATTTAGTAGTACTCGAGTACTCTAGTGAAGTTGATAAATAAACACGATCGATAGCATTTTTCATTTTAATAATGATAGCATTTTAATAGTGAAGTTGATAGACACGATCGATAGCATTTTATTTTAATAATGATAGCATTTTAATAGTGAAGTTGATAGACATCGAGTACTCTAGTGATGAGATGCATGCATGGATCAGTGAAGTTGATTTAATTGGTAAATTTTTGAGCGATGTTCGGTTCAGTGTTCGACGTTGCACTGTTCAGCGTTCCGCTGCTAGATTCCCCATCCCATAGGACTTAGGAGGTTGCCTAGAATGACGTGGATGGCCAATCTAGCAGCTAGATATCTAGCCCATAAGACTTAGCCTAATACTTTTTTTCCTCTGCAACTAATGTTGTTGTATCTTTTCTCTTTCTCATTTCTCCCTATTCTCTTCATCTATAACAATTAGCTTACCAAAAAAATATTGATTCTACTGTAAATACACTAAATTTGGTTATAGTCAAAAAAATATAAAAAATATAATAGAAATTGATGCAAGTTTTAATTCTTAATCAATTTAGGTCACATCTTTACTTTATTTTATCATAAAAAAGAATAGATCTGAAAACCAAACTTGATGGATTCAATAGAAATTAGGATTATCCAGGTTCTATTTGACTGATATGATTAGAGAATATCATATATGGATTTGGGGTTGATGTAAACAAGTTAACAATATAACAAGTACAATACGAATTCATTTGATGTTGAAAATTAAGAATCAAGATCATGGATAGGCTTAATAAGATCATATTATGGTAATTTGGTCATCAATTCATAATGATACAGTAGAACCTCCATATATTAATAACCTCTACATATTGAAACAAATCTTAGTCCCGATTTGTAAAATCTTATATTTATCAACCTCCATATAATAATAATTTCATGTGTGCCCAAGAATATTAATATACGGAGGTTCTACTGTATTTCTTTTTAAATATTTGATCAATAATTTGATTTTGGTGCTTGATCTTGTTTCAATCAAGTTTATATCACCATTAACCATCCAAGAGGGAAAAAAAGGAGGAAGTTATGGTCAGAGAGAAACCCCAGACGTCCGAGAAAAGTCAGTATGATTTTGTCCACCTGAGCTTGTGTCACAGGTTCACAACACCCAAATGCTACAACCAACTTGACAATGGCAACTATGCTCCACAGAAAAATTTCAACCAAGTCGCACTTAGCCAATACTTCAACTTCCTGACTAATTCTCTATTCACCCCATACTAAATAGAGGTTATGCTCACAAATCTTCCAAATTTTCAACAAAATACACACACTCCGCTTGATGCATAAAATAGAAGCCAAAACAAAGGACAAATGCACAAACAGAACTTAGCTTTAAACTAGGCCGTAGCCTTTTATTTATTGCACACTTAGGGTTACAAACTCTTCTTGTTCCGGATTACCCAATCCCTTCACAAGATTAGGCTTATATAGCCTTACAAAAGCTATGTACAAGTAACTGTCAGGTAGTTACAGATTTACTCTATGCTAGGAAGTTAGCCAACTGAGCCAACTGACGCCCACCCACTCCAAATCTAAACAAACAAGTCCTAGCCTTCAGTTATGCATAAAGCAACTCAACTTCCGTGTAACCAACTCTAAAACCGTTAAGGCCATGTTCCCGGAACATGTCATCTCGCCTCTTGCATAATGATCGCGTCTTCCATCCAACATAGCGCCATCGATGATGAGCATCATTCTCTCAATGATGCAAGTCTTGCTTGCATGCCTTCACAACTCATGCATACAGTTCTCTTGCCAAACTTATGTGGCATCTCTTGACACTAATCTTGCATCATTGGCCATGTCCAAACCCTGTTTGGCACATGCCATTGTCTATCTGCAACTCAGACATGCACTCCGCATATCTGACACTTTGGCCAAGCCACTGATAATGCGCCACAGTGTCGCATTTTCACTTGGCCACTTGACATCCATGTCATAGCTTGCCACCTTAGATATGGAGGAGAGTAGGGAGGACCGAGGAGAATGGGGCGTGGAATAGCATTTCCAAATTTTGATGTCCAACAAATATACCTTTATACAACAATAATATACCCCAATCATTTAAAAACCTAATCAATTTAAACATAGATTATCTTAATATTATCACTCATATAATATTAGTATATTTTGTTTCAAAATACAATAAATTTGTCTCTACGCTTCAGCGCCGCCGCCGCCACCACCACCTACCAACCACCGCCACCACTACTGCCGCTAGTATGCATGCGCCACCAGTCTACCACCACCATCGTCGATGCCAGTGTCAACAACCAAAGTTGATGCCCAGAACAAAAGTCAGAAAGTAAGAAAATAATACGGTGTCAACAACCAAAATTGCCATCATAATATGGTGTCAATAACCGAATTGATCCCAAAAATAAAACTCGAAAAATAAGAAAAATAAAATAGTATGATGTCAACAACCGAAGTTGATCCAAAAACAAAAATCTGAAGAAAAGAGAAAATAAGAAAAGAATATTCCACAATATAGGGACCTTGAATTTTGTAAGAACCTGCATGAGATACACATTGAGTAACATTGCGAGGACCACAATATAATACGATTTATATTTAAAAATTATTCTAAATAACACCCGGAGGATAGTAATAACAACCAACCCTATACAAGTGGTTGGAACGCATATAAGTAGCAAATCTTCAAAGGGGTAGGATTCGTTGACATGGTTATAATTACATAATCTTGATATTTTAGCGCCATTTTCTCTACCAAATCCAATCGCTAACGAAGTTGAAGCTAATTTTTTGATGGCATGTTATTCTTACTAGAGATAACTCGTGCCGTAACGGCACTTCCTTAATCCGACTGATGTATTTTTTTCTTCCAGCGTTTTGATTGTTCAATTCCGAGAGAGTTCTATATTTTTCTTTAATCTAAAATAATGTTCATACATACATTATAAACGTAGACATATATATCATCAAATTATGACAACCAAATTACTTAATTAATATATATTTTACATATGTATATCATTTTCCATCAAATTCACCTTGCAATCACTCTAATTATTATTTTTTGAAGCACTAAATCTAGTTGATGCATGTATGTTTTCACTGAAATATCTAGCACAAAATGAATAAATGTACGGTTAGGTATCCTAATCGCCAGTTTTCGTTTAATCCGTCCAAAATTATCTTATTATCGTGTTTGTACCCGTAATATATATATATATATATATATATATATATGGCATATACGTTTTTTGTTTGCTTCAACATTACTATTTTAATTAATATCTTGAGTTTTGTTATCCATTAATTAATATCTTGAGTTATGTGATCCATTAATTAAAGGTCAATAAATTAAGGTTCATAATGAAAGGGGTTACAAATACCACGACCGTCGGATGTCAATTTCTAGGATGAGATTGGGATGGTTGGATCATCCGTTTGTCTCTAAAAATGTTATCTGGCCGTTGGTGCTACTGTTTTGTATTATAGATAAGTCTCTTCACTCCCACACAAAATTAGAGAATTCCGAGATGTATAAGACCAACATCTACCATTTTGAATATCAACCATTGAAGATTAACGGTTGAAATTAAAATTTATGGATGGTGAAGTTTCGTATTTCGGAATACTCTCATTTTTGGTAGAAATGTAGGGTTTTATATGAGGAACATGTCACTAAAATTTTAGCTTCAAATTCATTGCCGGTTGGGTTTGGTAGAAAAAATGGCGCTAAAATGTCAAGATTATGTCATTATAACCATGGCAACGGATCCTTCCCCATCTTCAAAACTAGCATCTTATCCACTTACCAAGTTGACCTCATATTTCCAGTTATTCCAACTAATATGTTAACTTCGGGAAGTGCAAGTACATGAATCAACATTAATCAACAATTGACATACAGATTCTCAAGTTGTACTTCATAATGAGAAGAGAGAATATATGCAATGTTCTGATACAAATATTGATATGCGGTAGAATAGAATTTTAATACAAATTTTGCCATCAACATACCGAAGAAGAGTGATGAAACAAAAAACAAAAATAGTTCATACCACATCAGGGTGTACTAGGGTGTAATAAGCGATGAAACCCCAGTCAAAAGAACACCATACAGCACCTATTACCCTTTACTATATATATATATATATATATATATATATATATATAAATGGATAAAGTGTACATCTAAGCTAAAAAAGGCACTGAATGGGCCACTAATAACCACCTAAAATAAGCCAAGGCTACTACCAAATCAAAAAATTAATAATTGTAACGACCCGTCCATCCACTGATACTATCCCTATATAGTCATTGTATCGTCCGTTAGTGTGGGGTTTTCAACGATCATCGCTGTGGTAATCCAGTAGCAAATATTCGGGAAGTCATCCATCCATGGATTACTCCTGCATGAGCACGCTTAACTGCAGAGTTTTTTGCCAACTCTGTCTCTAAAAAGGCCTCGATTTCTAGGAAATGACAAACCATTACCTATATTCCAATTTGCGAACCACTCCCGAAATCGGTGTATTACAATACCATCACCTTAAATTGGAGTTTTCATCCGTTAAAGCACTGCTCGGTCGAACTCACAAGCGTTGCTATCTCAAGCTTGTTATCAAGTTTAGTTGCCAAAACTATAAGTCTTGATTTCTAGTCTACTTATAGATAAGTCTCGGATTAGGATAGAAAGTGTAGTTGAGCATTATACTTCACGGCGTTCATCGATTGAAGACGAAGAACTACTATAAGGAGCTTGTGGAACTTCATCAACAAAAGGTATGTGGAGACTTAAACTCATCTATCACTCAAAAGTTTATCTACTCTATCTCCTATTTGAGACAAAAGTCGTATAGCTATATAGACTTCAATTATACACATTTGATATTTCGAGCTGGATTTAACTCTCTTACATATTTCTCAAAATATGTGTTGGTAAGATTTCGCTTTAACCAAGTTCATCTTATATTCTTGACCAAAGTCAAAAGTTGATCATGTGAAAATCGCTTGGTAACATCTTACATGATTTGTGTGAGACAGTCATTTGATGTAGACTCGAAATGTTTCGTATTGATCATTCGATCACTTGAAAATTGCTTTGAAGCTAATAGTTTGTGTGAGATAGCTATTGTCGTCTTTCGAGAATGATTCTGTTAGAGCACTACTCGGTTGAACCCACCAAGCGTTGGTATGTCAAGATTGGTTGTCATATTTAGTGCCAAAACTCGAGTCGTTTAATTTGTAAACTATAGTCAACTTCGATAGGATAGACTAGAAATGATAGAAGTATTGTGCTCCAGTTACTCACAAAGATCAGAAGATGGATTGAAAACAACAAAGACATTATCCTTCAGCTTGAGGTTAGTGATATTTGACTTGAACTGTTTCATTACCTAACGTATCTTTCAAGTCGTTCATATTGAAAACATAAAACTGCGAAGCATGAACACTATAGATAGACATAGTATTAAGGAATACAATATGAAGTTTCTTGCTTAACCATTAAAATTTGTATATAAGACATCGACATAATCGTATGAATGCTATTGTGATTATGTATGGGTATGAGATGAGGATTTCATCCTAGGGAACAATGTTTACATGTGTTCTAAGGAAGTAAGTTTGTGATATGTGTTGTGAAGCGAAAAGGAAATCGCCAGGCGTTATTGGGGATGTTCTTCATTGCATATCTTATGAACGACCAATATGTGTGATTAGTATAACCGCTCATGACTTGTTTGTGTTCTTGGTATATTCACATGAGGCCTGACTTATGTATTGGTATGACTTTTATTATTGAAACCGATCTTAAGTAATCACCTGGGGTATGATCGGGTTGTGTATGTCTAAACTTATTACTGGGAAGAGGGGAACCAATCCTAGTAAGAGGTGCAGTGCATCACAAGGGGAACCGATCCTTATATGAGGTGCATCAAGGTTTAAGGAAGAAAGGGGAACCGATCCTATGAACATGGGCAACACGTTTTTGGGAAGGGGGAACCGTGATCGAATTTTAATAGTGGTAAGTAAGGTTGTCGTTCACTCGGACTTTGTTGAGATTGATTTAGGCATAAATGTAGAAAATACTAAAAATAATAAATATATTCAAAAATAATATAAACAAAAAGCGAGAGTTACTGGGACTAGGATTCCACCGAATTCACAACATAAGGCTCAATTATTTATTCTCAACAATTATCGCTCAATAAATAAAATTATGGACTCTTATTTTGCCAAAGTAGATTCTCAAAATATTAGTTATAAATCGTAAGCATGGAACATCAAACATTTAAACAAGCATGACTCATCAAATGAAATGATAACTAATTAATTCAAATCATAATTCAATTAAAAATAAGTGCAAAAGTCATATAGAGAATAAAATAAATTTACCCGTGTATGAAAATCGGATTCCTCCGTCGCCCCAGTGATGGGTTTAGCTCCTCATCATGGAAACACTCTCAAAATATAATTTCATTGCTCAAAGTGTTTACAAATGATGAAGATGAGAGAAAATTATTAAAGAAGTGATTTTCTTTTCTCTCCAAAACTCCACCCCAAATGTGCTCTCTAGCTCTCTATTTATACACACAAATACAATTACTCAAATATATTATTCCATAACTCCATAATCTTCTTCTTTTTAATTAAAAATATCTTCAGGAATTTTTCCTTCTCTTTATTCTCTATATTTCTTTACTAAACCCATATCTTCTTTAATTCGCAGAATAAAATCCAAGATAAAATCTTCTAAGGATATCTTTCTTGTTTAATACAAGATAACTTCCTTTTTCTTCAAAACTTCCTGTTTATAAGGCAAGAAGATATTCTTATGTTAAAGATAATAAACCCTTTACTATGGAAACCAAATTTCCCGCCAATGTTCCTTTTGAAAATAAAAAAAAAAGGTGGTGCCCATATCCAAAGTGCAAGTGCCTTTATTAAATTTTCTGTGTGCCTTTAGAAATTTTCTCCGGGGGGTCCAAATATCACTTTTTGAGCAACTTTTTCCAGACAAGTGTATTTCTCCAAAAACACCTACATAAATATAAAAACACCAAAATAAGTACAAAATCAAGCACTAACAATAGAGACATTGAGGACAATTCAGACACAAAAATGTATCTATCAAACCGATATTATGGACATGTGCAGTGCATACAAGTTAGATACCAAATATATGTGGGGAATCGATCCTAGTACGTAGTCAGCCGTATCTTTGGTAAGCTAGAGTAACTATGCACATTACTCACATGGAGGTATAACCGAAACTTGTTTTGGTAGAACCGTAAACCCATGAGTTGTGATTGAGTGGAACTTGATCAATCACATAGTTCTTGAAAGTCAGATGAACCAATTCTAAACTTGTTTGGAAGTGTGGTAAATCGGTTTCAAGTGAGCAAGCATGGTAAAGACTTGCAAGAGTAAGATGTCGTCACTCTTTGAACACAATGCATTAAGGCTTATTTTATTTTGTTCAAAGATATTCCTTAAAGGCTAATAAGGAAGTAAATCCAAAGATCGAATTTAAATAAGTTAAGAATCTTTTTAATTAAGGATATTTAATTATATATGGAAAATAAGAATTAGTAATGTGCATTTACAAATTAAATATTTTCCAAGGAGATTTCGATAATTATTTTTGGACAGTGCATTCACAGGAATTATGAAAACCGAATTTGGTGGAGTAATGAAAAATATCTTGAGAATATTTTCGGTTTTGGAAATTCCTTGGTGTCCAAACTTCCTTGTCTATAAATACTTTGAGTTTGCAATTCTAGCAAACTAATCTTGCGTAACCTAGACTTACTCTTTTGTCTTTGTTATTGGTGAAGCCGCCTATCGGAGAGGAGAGTAATGTAATTAGGTGAAATCTCTTACGGCCGCTCAATTTAAAGTTTTCTTTGGGATTGAGAAGCTCTAGAGCGACCCATTGGTGGGAAACTAGATATTGCGGTTTATCTTTAGTTTTCATATTGATTTGATTGACTAACGGTGGTTGAAATTTGATTGCACCTAGTTTGTTTATTCTTGAGAACCTTCTCTTCTGATATAAGGCTCACTCAAACTAGATCAAAGATCAACGTTTCTACGAATCTAAGGCTTTATAGATCCGTAAGATAGATTCATCGATCTGCAACTGTTAACAGACTCCGTTTTGTGCGACAAATCAATAAGGAATCAAGTTTGTATATTTGCAGATTGTTACTTTGAAGATTTAATCGAAGATTGAAGATTTGAAGAAGAAGTTGTTGTGAATCATTAAGAAGATATACTAGATGTACTCCTAAAGAGAATGTCTGTTCTTCTAGGATATTGGGTAACAAATATCTATTGAGAACTTCGGTTCTGCTAGATATTATCAAATCAAGAATACTGTTCAAGCTGAGTAACTAGGATTTTAGTTTACTTAGTATTGTCTACACGAATTTGCAGGTTTTCTTTTTGTAGCGTCTTAATTCAACTGAGTATTCAAAACTGGACTAGGTCCCGGGGATTTTCTGCATTTGAGGTTTCCTCGTTAAAAATATTCTGGTGTGTGTGTTTTACTTTATTTCCGCATTATAATTGTTTTTATATTATAATTAAAGTAAATACACGTGTACGTTAATTAGGCACTTGACATTTATCTTATAAGGTTTGTTTATCAAGTGAACACTTTGTCGTAGTATTGTCTCGATTCATATCCATAGACAATCACACAAAGTGTATTGGATTTCTCCACTTATCTGATATAACGATTCACATGTTAGGCTAGTCCGGACTAACCCTATTTCAAGTGGACATTGTGTTGAAATATTCCTTGAGTGATTGTTGCCCCAAGAAGTTTATACACAGTGGGTCTTGTATAAGTTGTGATCAAAATAAAAGATTGTGGTGTATTTGGGTACCCTCGTCTTTTCAATTGGTATCAGAGCAGGCAAACATGAAAAGATCTAACAATTTGTGTTTGGTGTGATCCAACCTATAAAGTTTTGAATCAAATGATAATTGATTCGGTTAACGTACCTCCAGGGTTTGACGGCTCAAACTATCTATGATGGAAAATGGCTATGCAGTCTTTTCTTCAAGATCATGACTTTAACACTTGGGTTTTAGTTATTGATGGGTATGTACACCCAAAAGTACTGGTCGACAACTCAACCACTGAGTTTAGACTAAAGTAATTGAAATAATTCAATAATGAAGAAAAATTGCTTTCGAAGCAAAACTCTTATGGATTAAACGCCATTATACATGTTGTAACTCGAGACCTCCATCATCATGTAACCAAGTGTAAAACATCAAAGGAGGCTTGGGATATTCTTAATATCGTATTTGAAGGGAATGTCTCTGAAAAAGAAGTTGTGCTTCTAACCCTATCTTCTAAATGGGAAAATCTTCGTATGGATGAAGACGATACCTTTGATGAGTTTGATGAAAAACTTTCTGAAATAGTGAATGCATCTTATGCTTTAGAAAAAACTATTTCAGATAAAGATATTGTGTGTAAAATTCTAAGATCTTTACCGCCAAGATACGAATCTAAAAAGCATTCCATCATGGAAGCTAATGATACTTCTGACACTATCTAGAAGCGCTCTAGTTGGTAAATTAAAAATCTTTGACCTTGAATATCAATTCAAGAATGAAGTGGGTATTACCCTTAAAATTGTAACTAAGACTTGTTCTTCAGATACAAAAACTGAGAATTGCAGTGTTGATACGACTGCACGAGAATTTAGAAAGTTATTAAGACAAAAGAAAATAAATTCTTCTCCTTCTCAAAAAACACAAAAGTGTATAGAAAATAAAGAACAAAATAATTCTGATAGCTTTAATTATTCCGAGGTTCAAGAGAACAAAGCTTTCCATGCAACTGTTGAATGCACATCTGGAAATGATATTGAAGTAACTTTAGAGTAAAAAACACTTGAATGTGATAAACTCTGCAAAGAGAATGAAAACCTTAAAAGGGAACTTGATATTCTATATAAGGATATATAACGTGTAAATAATGGTGAGACTTATCTTGAAGTATCGGAAAAATACAGAAAACAAAAAGGTGATGATCGAGAAGCTCCAGAGCCAAAGGGACTCGACTGTGATCTTCGTAAAGAGAGTAAAAGATTGAAATGGGAACTTGATGATCTGTATAAGGATATAGAGATTATCAGCAATGAGCAAGATTATCTTGGAGCCATGAGATGTTACAAAGAACAAATTGAAGAAAGTCATGATCGAGAAAATAAACTATATACAGAACTGGAGATCCTAAAGAACGCTTTTTTTTTATGCTAAGGCATAGGCCCGTCCTACCCCCTGAAAACGTAGCCACCGGCTTGCCCCACACTGAGAAAACTCAGCCCTTCAGCCTAAAGAACACTAAGGTAAGTAATTCTACCGAATTTGAAATTTCTTTAGATTATAAAGTTCAAATTGATAAAGTTAAGGTTGATCTAGATGATGCTCTTGAAAAAATAAAAATGTTGGAGAAAGAGAATATGAGTCTGAAAACGGACTTGAAAAAGTTCGATAGTAGCACAAAATAACTTGAATCAATGTTGAAGTCGAATAGAGTTCCTCGTGACACTCGAGGATTGGGATACAAAGGTAAACAAACTTTGAATGTTAAACATGAGACAAAGTTTGTAAAGCCTAAAGACTCTGCTGAAGAAATTGCTTCAAAAGTTGCCACAAAAGATTGTTCTTCCGTAAAAGAAAAATATGTAGCACCTTCGTCTTCAGAATAATATGGAAAACAAAAATTCCGTTAAACTCCAATGAAAGAAATTCCACATCAAGGTAACACTAAACCCCATGGTTCATATGTTACTAAGCATTGCTCTTATTGTGGAAATAAAGGACACTTGGAAAGAGGATGCAGATTCCGTAAAAGGAATGAAAAAGCCATAGATGCACGTGTTTCCGCAAAATTGGCTGAATTCAATAATGCTAAATTAGGACATGATTATCCTAGAACTGAACAAAAGAATTATTGTAATGATAGTTCAAAGTTTGATTATCATGCTTCTACGAAGTTTTCCCAGAATCGCTCAAACTACAGAAGGAGAGATAACTTTGTAAAGACTAAATCTGATGTTCCAAATTGGAGAAAGGCTAACTCTCAGAGTTTTCAATATTTCAGTTACCCTAATGATTCCTAAAGAGATTCATCTTGGATTTCAGGAAGAAATAATAGGAAGAACAAAGATGATTCAGCAAAACTCATTTCTAAATGGAGTCCAAAGTCTTCTCTAAAGACAACCAGGATGGTATCAAAAGATAGTCACAATGATGACACTCGAATGATAAGTTTCAATACTCATGACATTCAGAATATTGTATTAAATGTTCTTGAACAAATGAATATATCTCTGTATTGTCATCGGTATATGAGATAAGTCTCATAATCGGTTACCTTTTTATGATTTTGTGACTTTTGATTTAGCGGATTTCATATCTAACTTGTTGGATTTCTTAATCAAATAATCATAAAAGGATGATGACAATTAATCCCATGTGTTTCGTTTGCTGTTATCTTGTCTTTGCAAAAGGATGAGAAAAACAATGAGGAGATCAGGTGGATGTGAAATTGAGGTAACAATATTGTTAGTAAATTGTTTTCCTATTTTAAGAAAAGCCTATTTTTATTTAATATATATATTGCTTTTGCTTAAAAGAAATTGTTGGTACAATTGATGTGTTTATTCCATTATAAATGTATGGATGTGTGTGTGATTCAATTGTTTCCGGTTAAGTAAAACTTTTGTTATCTTGCTTTGTTGTGTGATATCAATAGTTTAGGCTTACAAAATTTGGTGCAATTGCGGTGCTTTAATGTCTATGATTAATTCAATTGCTTCTAGTTAAGTAAAATAATTGTTATTTTGCTTTATTGTGTAGTATCAATTGTTTAAGCTTATGAAATTTCGGTGCAAAGTGAAACTCTGGTTTATATATGTTGTTTCTATTGTATCCGGTTGAGGTGAATAATTATGCAAGTTGATTTTTTGGTTTGTATGAATTATTTATGGCTTAACGAATGAATATGTTGAAGAGACAAGTTGTTTAGTCCAATTCGATTCCGGATAAGCTAAGCTAAGTTAATTCTGATCTTAGTTAGACTTATCAAAGTGGAGGTTTCGGTTATTCAAGTCTAGCCGAAAGCCTAAACAAGGAAATGGTAGTTAACTAACCTAGTATTTTTCTTATTTGAAATATAAAGGTCCAAGTTATATGGATAATTAGAACCGGATGAGAAAAATAAAGTTTATCTTTGTTTTGGTCTTAAAAATAAAGTTTATCTTTGTTTTGGTCTTATCGAATGAAGCGGTTCTATTTATACAATCGGTTTAGCAAAGGGACTAAGTTGATTAGTTGATTTTTGGTTTGCTAAACTAGTTGGGAAAATTTCTTCGGGCAATTATTTCCATGATAACATATCAAAACGTAATTACTTTTAGTTTCGGTTTTGATATTGGTTATCCAAAATGGTGTGTAAAACCCTCGTGCTTGACTCAACAGGTTGCAAGTCAATTTTGAGATTTGTAATATCCTTTTCATGTTGTCCTTTATTTGTTCGCTTCTTTGTCATTTTTGTGACAAAAAGGGGGAGAAATATATGGAGTAAACAAGTGATGTTGGTATCAAGTTATGGTTGATTGGTGTCACTAGGGAAGACGACGATGGTGCTTTAATGTTTATCTAATGAATGAGGAAAAGCATAGACTAAGGGGGAGCAGCATATCATATGAATGATATAACAAAGACGCGCGGATTTAAAATCTACCTATTTCACTTTTAAGGGGAGTATCAGCTTTGTTATTATAATGTCAACATTGGCATTTATTTTTGAATATCTCCAGGTTTTTGTGCCATTGAAATGTGAATTTAGCATATGTAGAATGATTTATGTTTGTAATTCGTTTATCTCCATATGTAATAGAGTTTTGTCACTAAATTGACAAAGGGGGAGATTGTTAGAGCACTTCTCGGTTGAACCCACCAAGCGTTGGTATGTCTAGATTGGTTGTCATATTTAGTGCCAAAACTCGATTCGCTTAATTTGTAAACTACAGTCAACTTCGATAGGATAGACTAGAAATGATAGAAGTATTGTGCTCCAGTTACTCACAAAGATCTGAAGATGGATTGAAGACAACAAAGACATTATCCTTCAGCTTGAGGTTAGTGATATTTGACTTGAACTATTTCATTCCCTAATGTATCTTTCAAGTCATGCATATTGAAAACATAAAACTGCGAAGCATGAACACTTTAGATAGACACAGTATTAAGGAATACAATATGAAGTTTCTTGCTTAACCATTAAACTTTGTATATAAGACATCGACATAATCGTATGAATGCTATTGTGATTATGTATGGGTATGAGGTGAGGATTTCATCCTAGGGAACAATGTTTACATGTGTTCTAAGGAAGTAAGTTCATGATATGTGTTGTGAACCGAAAAGGAAATCGCTAGGCGTTATTGGGGATGTTCTTCATTGCATATCTTATGAACGACCAATATGTGTGATAAGTATAAGCGCTCATGACATGTTTGTGTTCTTGGTAAAACTATTCACATGAGGCCAGACTTATATATTGGTATGACTTTTACTAGTGAAACCTCTCTTAAGTATTCACCTGGGGTATGACCGGGTTGTGTATGTCTGAACTTATTAATGGGAAGAGGGGAACCGATCCTTGTATGAGGTGCAGCAAGGTTTATGGAAGAAAGGGGAACCGATCCTATGAACATGTGCAACACATTTTTGGGAAGGGGGAACCGATCCTATGGACATGTGCAGTGCATACAAGTTAGATACCAAATATATGTGGGGAACCGATCCTAGTACATAGTCAGAAGTATCTTTGGTAAGCTAGTGTAACTATGCACAGTACTCATATGGAGGTAGAACCGAAACTTATTTTGGTATAACCGTAAACCCATGAGTTGTGATTGAGTGGAAATTGATCAATCACATAGTTCTTGAAAGTCAGATGAACCAATTCTAAACTTGTTTGGAAGTGTGGTAAATCGGTTTCAAGTGAGCAAGCATGGTACAGACTTGCAAGAGTAAGATGTCATCACTATTTGAACACGGTGCATTAATGCTTATTCGATTTTGTTCAAAGATATTCCTTAACGGCTAAGAAGGAAGTAAATCCCAAGATCAAATTTAAATAAGTTAAGAATCTTTTTAATTAAGGATTTTTAATTATATACGGAAAATAAGAATTAGTAATGTGCATTTGCTATTTAAAGATTTTCCAAGGAGATTTCAATCATTATTTTTGGACAGTGCATTCACATGAATTATGAAAACCGAATTTGGTGGAGTAATGAAAAATATCTTGAGAATATTTCGGTTTAGTAAATTCCTTGTTTTCCAAACTTCATTATCTATAAATACTTTAAGTTTGCATTTCTAGCAAACTAATCTTGCGTAACCTAGACTTACTCTTTTGTGTTTGTTACTGGTGAAGCCACCTATTGGATAGGAGAGTAATCTAATTAGGTAAAATCTCTTACGGTCGCTCAATTTAAATTCTTCTTTGGGATTGAGAAGCTCTAGCGCGATCCGTTGGTGGGAAACTAGATATTGCGGTTTATCTTTTGTTTTCATATTGATTTGATTGACTAACGGTGGTTGAACTTTGATTGCACCTAGTTTGTTTATTCTTGAGAACCATTTCTTCTGATATAAGGCTCACTCAAACTAGATCAAAGATCAACGTTTCTACGGATCTAAGGCTTTCTAGATCCGTAAGATAGATTCATTGATTTTCAATTGTTAACAGACTCCGTTCCATGCGACAAATCAATAAGGAATCAAGTTTGTATTTTTGCAGATTGTAACTTTGAATCTTAAATCGAAGATTGAAGATTTGAAGAAGAAGTTGTTGTGAATCATTAATAAGATATACTAGATCTACTCCTAAAGATAAAGTCTATTCTACTAGGATATTAGGTAACAAATATATATTGAGAACTTCGGTTCTGCTAGATATTATCAAATCAAGAATACTGCTGAAGTTGAGTAACTAGGATTTTAGTTTACTTAGTATTGTCTACACGAAGTTTTAGGTTTACTTTTTGTAGAGTCTTAATTCAACTGAGTATTCAAAACTGGACTAGGTCCTGGGGTTTTTCTGCATTTGCGGTTTCCTCGTTAACAAAATTCTGGTGTGTGTGTTTTACTTTATTTCCGCATTATAATTGTTTTTATATTATAATTAAAGTAAATACACGTGTACGTTAATTAGGAACTTGACATTTATCTTATAAGGTTTGTTTATCAAGTGAACACTTTGTCGTAGTATTGTCTCGATTCATATCCATAGACAATCACACAAAGTGTATTGGATTTCTCCACTTATCTGATATAACGATTCACATGTTAGGCTAGTCCGGACTAACCCTATTTCAAGTGGACATTGTGTTGAAATATTCCTTGAGTGATTGTTGCCCCAAGAAGTTTATACACAGTGGGTCTTGTATAAGTTGTGTATCAGAGCAGGCAAACATGAAAAGATCTAACAATTTGTGTTTGGTGTGATCCAACCTATAAAGTTTTGAATCAAATGATAATTGATTCGGTTAACGTACCTCCAGGGTTTGACGGCTCAAACTATCTATGGTGGAAAATGGCTATGCAGTCTTTTCTTCAAGCTCATGACTTTAACACTTGGGTTTTAGTTATTGATGGGTATGTACACCCAAAAGTACTGGTCGACAACTCAACCACTGAGTTTAGACTAAAGGAATTGAAAGAATTCAGTAGTGAAGAAAAATTGCTTTCGAAGCAAAACTCTTATAGATTAAACGCCATTATACATGTTGTAACTCGAGACCTCCATCATCATGTAACCAAGTGTAAAACATCAAAGGAGGCTTGGGATATTCTTAATATCGTATTTGAATGGAATGCCTCTGAAAAGGAAGCTAGGCTTCTAACCCTATCTTCTAAATGGGAAAATCTTCGTATGGATGAAGATGATACCTTTGATGAAAAACTTTCTGAAATAGTGAATGCCTCTTATGCTTTAGGAAAAACTATTTCAGATAAATATATTGTGTGTAAAGTTCTAAGGTCTTTACCGCCAAGATACGAATCTAAAAAGCATGCCATCATGGAAGCTAATGATCTTTCCACACTATCTAGAAGCGCTCTAGTTGGTAAATTAAAAATCGTTGACCTTGAATATCAATTCAACAATGAAGTGGGTATTACCCTTAAAGATGTAACTAAGACTTTTTCTTCAGATACAAAAACTGAGAATTGCAGTGTTGATACGATTGCATGAGAATTTAGAAAGTTATTAAGACAAAATAAAAGAAATTCTTCTCCTTCTTAAAAAACACAAAAGTGTATAGAAAATAAATAACAAAATAATTGTGATAGCTCTAATTTTTCCTGTAGGACCAGAATATCGCCACAACACTTCTCTGCGAGATTAACAACACTTCCCAGCGAGCATCACCGCAAGATTTTCAACTACACTTTGCGAGTGTCACAAAAGCAGTCAAAAGAGTGATGTAATAACTGACGATTAAAGAAAACATGAGAAAAGCATGATTATCCTGGGATGGTTATAAAGCTTGCGAGAATGAATATTGTAACTACCGCCGTACAATCGCAGAACCAACCCGAAATAAAAGGAAAACTTAGCTGTCATCCACTATGTAACTACCCTATAAATATAGACCCAATATGTCCAGAAGAGGATGATGTATTTTTGAGAGTTAAGAAAGTCTTGAGGAGAGAGAAACTTCAAGGGAATAGTTGTAATCTTGAATTCTTCCATTTCTGTAAACATTTCTAAGAACAAAATAATAAAGTGTCATTTTTAATCTTCAATTGTGAGTTGAATATAGCAAGATCATAACAAGGGTGTAGTGTGGGATTTCCTGCAACTACATTTTGGCGCCCGAAACAGGGAGAATCAAGTTAAGAAATCTCTAATTACAATTTGAAGATTTGAAGATATTGTTAAAATTGAAGAAATGGCTAGAAGAAGAAGAAATACATCAGAACCACCAACAACTGTAAGGAGGAGTAAAAGACTTGCAGGAGGAGAAACAAATGAATTATGAGAATCTTCAAGGATAAGAACAAGAAGAAATAGAACAAGGATTGAAGAAGAATATCAAATTCCACAACCGAATCAACAAACACCGATACAAGATAGAAATGTGGATTATGATAGAGTGAGTGTGCATACTTGGAGATCGGATTCGATGGAAGATGTAGAAGATCAACAATTAAGAGACGGAAGAAGAGAAAAAAGAAATCAAGGAGTGGTTGAAGGATTAATTCATGGAGAAGGCGAAAATGAAACATCAGATGATCCAAGACAAAGAATACAAGAGGAAAGAAGATTAGAGGCGGAAGAGCGTGCAAATTTAACAAGACAAAATCACAAGTTGAGAATGGAAAATTTTAGATTACAAAATAGAAGATCAAGAAGTACTGTTAGATTGAATTCAAGATCATTAAGAGAAGAATTAAGGCGAAATTCCCCAATAAGAATTGCTAGAGAAAATATCCAAGAGGAAATGCAAAATCTAAATGAAGAGCAACGTCATAGAGAAGAAGAGGTAATAGAAGATCGCCATGATCCGCGTGGCGAAACTTTGGATAATAGACTTAACAACAGAATTCAAGAGGGAAGAAACAACCAAAATGATGAAGATAATCCAGAAGAAGGTAGGAGGATATTACATGAGCGAGAGATCCATAGAAATAGAAGAATAATTGAGGAATAAATTGAGAGATATTATGCTGAACAAGCACGACTAGCTTGCGAGAGAGAAAGATTAAGGGAAGAAGTAGAAGAACAAGAGTTCCAAGAGGCAGTACGACAGAATAACCATGAAAATCGAGAAAGAAGACGTACAGAAAATTGTTATAATAATAATATTCAGGAAGAGTATGATAGAATACAAAGGAGAATAGAAAGACAGCGAAGAGAAACGATGAGAAATGAAGAAATTCGCAGAGAAGTACAGCTGCGATTGCAAGAAGAAGGTGAAGCAGAAGATCGCAGAAGAAGGAATGTGGGTGTAGATGAAGACACACAAAATATCGCAAGACAAGAGGTACATGAAAGCAAGAGAAGGGAAGCTGCATTAAAAAGGCCGATGGAACCAAATTCAACGGCGAATGAGCAAATTTTAAGAGAATTAACAGAGATAAGGGGAATAATAAATAACAGAAGAGAAGGAGGTAGAAGGAAACTTGATGAAGCTATTGAAGAAGCTGCGAGAACTCCATTCACTCAAGAAGTACAGTTAAGAGGAATACCTCCAAAGTGCAATTTACCAGCATTGACCAGCATTTTTGATGGAACTACCTGTGTCGTACAACATGTTAAGGATTATGTTAGGTGTATGCTGCAATGGGAGAATCATGATGCAAGTATTTTGCATCTAGCTTAAATGGCGAGGCGCTAAAATGGTTTGAGGGATTGCCAAAAAATACTATAACTTATTTTGATCATTTACAAGCTACATTTCTGGGAGCATATATAAGCAACAATTCATCGCGGACAGGTATTGAAGATGTGTTTGGGTTAAAGCAGAGGGTTAGTGAGAGTCTGAAACATTTAACTATAAGATGGAAGACAATGTGCAGTGAGATGGCAGGAAGAGCAGACGAGAGATATCTTATCTTTTCTTTCATCAATGCAATGTTTGCGACCAATCTGCTGTACATAAAAATTTTCATTATCAAGAATACAATCACTATGACTGAGCTACGAGAACTACAATAAGAATACATTGCTTTGGAGGATAAACAAAATTAAATGGAATCATATCCAATCCCAAAAACCAGCTCAGTAGCGGAAAATGGAAGTTTACTTCCTAAAATAATTAACAATGTGGCGAGCACCTCGCATGCACAACAATAGAAAGTGGTGATTGATAATCAGCAAAAGTTAGTAGCGATGGGAAGTCGAGATCAAGAAGAGTATGAAAGGGAGAAAAATTATTACAATCGCGTCGAAAATAGTAAGATTCAAAGGCTTGATCAGCCGCAAGAAACCTATGGTGGACAGAGGCAAGATAACTTTAGGGGGCAAGGTAATCAGAAGATAGTATGGGAAGAAATCAAGATGCCACCCCTAAATGCTAGTATATAAAATTTTTGGGAAGCTATCATTTTGATGGAAAATATACCATCCCCATGGAATATGGGAAATGAGCCATAACTAAATAATCGAAGTCAAGAATTTTGTCCTTACCATCACTTTCATGGTCACACAATAAATGATTGCTGGAATGTAAAGAGAATAATTTTAAGAATGATTGACCAAGGAAAGCTAAACCACTTTTTAGTAGGACATCCACAATCGCAGCGATTGCCTCCAGCACCAGAAATTCGCAGGGTAAATACTATAAAAGGAGCATAAACATTCGTAATAGAAGTTGGGGCTAAAGCAAAAAATTTGTTTTGTAATTCCATTGTACATTCACACAGAACTATTGAGGATTTCCATGATAATGTTCTGAGCAGAGTCTTCGCGAGAGACACAGATGGAAGAGAGATAATGAATATCGCGAGAGCCTCGCTGTTATAAGAATGGCAAAAGCAAACTATATCTTTCACTGCACAAGAAATACCAGATCCTAGTGAGCAGCATGATAACCCATTGGTGGTAAGGTTAGAAATAGATCCAAAGCAAGTAGAAGAAGAAGATGAAGAAAATGATGATGAAACTAAAGACTCTTGGACAATCAATAGAGTTCTAATAGACACAGGCAGTTCAGCCGACATCTTATTCTATCATACCTACAAAACCATGGGTGGAAGATACGAAGATCTAACGCCATCAACATATAAAATCTATGGATTTAATGGGACATCTAGCAAACCAAAAGGGGAAATTGCAATGCGGATTCCATTAAAAGGAATATCTTCAAAGATCTTATTCTGTGTTGTGGACATTGAATCACCTTATAATGCCCTGATTGGTTGACCTTGGCTACACTGGATATTAGGTGTAGCATCTACTTTCCACCAGTGTGTTAAATTTCCTCATCCTAATGGTGTTGGAGTTATTAAGGGAGATTGGGGAGAAAGAAAGAAATGTTATGAGATTGATATAAAATCCTGCGAGGAAAGAGCTGAGAAGAATAGTAATTGGAAATACAATATCAAGCAACGACAGAGATGTGAAAGATTGATGATTGATACAATAGAGCAGCGAGAGGAAGATGATGACGAGTGTCTCGCAGATAAAGAAAAAACAGCAAAACGTAACAGAAAAGCAGAACCAAAAAATAGTAAGTAGAAAGGTAAAATGATGAAATCTAAAGAAGCTTACGCAAAATTTGTTTGAAGAAAATGCAATTGAAAAGAGTATTCTTTTTGAAAGAATTGCAAAATTTTACAAGAAGATCAAAGAAATGAAATTTTATCAGAGTTACAATACTCGCGAGAAGCGCGAATAAAATTTCGCAGAGATTAATAGAATGGGACGAACCTTTATGACGTACACCCTAGTTCGCGAATAAAATTTCGCAAGAGGCAAATGTAAGACCTAATAGTGCGTCATATAATGGGGTATCTCTTTACATGACTCAGGGATAAGGTTATACCGCTGCTGGAACCTGAGTCATGAAGATGTTAGGGTTAAAGAAAACCTATCTAGGAGAGGGATCTTGGATTTCTAACTATATAAGGTTATACCCTGGTTGGACGGCTAAGAACCTCTTCTAAGGAGTGCAGAGTATGACCAAGGCGCCGAGGTACATGGTTGAGTCAAGGGTGCCCGGGGCATACGAAACTACCCTGGCCATCCTTGGCAAGTCTTGGATATGATTCACTCGGCCCGAAGAAAACCCCACTTAGGGTGCAGTCTTGTAACTATAAGCCATATAGGCATAAAGGACAAGAGGATGCGAAAACAACTGGTTGTTGGCAAATCTGGATGGGAGGAGCTAGTCTTGTATGGCCGATGTGCCCTCCTTGAAGGGGCAACCAGGGGGAAGATAAGGGCGGCACCCTCCATTAGGGAGCTGATAAGTGTCTAAAGATGGAAATGTCATGGGGCTTTATGATCGCAAGATAATTTAGGACTGTCATATTGTCGCGTGACGAAAATTATACAGATCCAGCAAGCCAAAAGAGAAAAGTTAAGATGAGATCAATGGGTTTTTACATGAAAGTGTAAAGACGTCCTGCGATTTCATCGCAAGACGGCAATGTCATAAGGTTTAATTCTTGCAAAAGAGTTTATACTTATCATATTGTCACAGAGATGTTGAAAAAATATTGATAAGACAAGATCAATGGGTCAATACATGAAAATGTAAAGACGTCCTACGATTTTGTCGCAGAAAGAAAAAATGTGGCAAAATAAGACCTTTAATTAGGAAGGCATAATAAGACCATAAGATTATTACGATAATGCTCGCTGGGAAATATTGATGCATAAGATTTTGTCGCAGAATTTCTATATTGAGGAAAACTTAATTTTATTTACAACTAATATATAATCTCTACTCAATTTTTTTTCTTCATATTGCAGATGAATAATAGAGGCAAGTATGGGAATGTATAGAATGACGAAATTATTGTTCATTTACCATATCATAAAATTGCATAGATATTATTAAATGATACATTTATATAGATAATTAAAGTATAATAATTGTGTTGATTGATTATGTTGCAGAAAAAACTATATTTTCTAACTCGTACAGATAAAAGAAAAAGAAATTTGCACGTCAAGTTGGAGAAACTCGCAGCAATATTATGAGAAGCAGAAAATAAATGTACACAATTTACAAGGAAAATAAAAGGAAGAAAAAGAATTATTTGGATCCTTCACTCTCTTCATCAAATTACTTGTCATCGCCAGATTCCTCTTCTTCATCGTTATCATTATTAACTTCATCTTCATCAGATTTCTTTTCATTGCCAGACTTTTCTTCATTACCACTATTATTGTCGTCTTCATCTTCGCTAGATTCCTCAGCTTCGCTATCAAAGGTAACTAGATTTGGGGTATCAGCTGGAATTTCCTTTGCGAGATCGGGATATGTAGAATGAGGAATACCATGATCATCACAGACTAGTTTAACGACGTTATTACGAACACGGATAAGGGCGTTACTAAAATTCGAAGATGAGATTTTCAATTTTTCCTTCAATCTAGAATACTTTTCATCGCGAGAAGATAGATTTCTAGCGAGTTGGCTTTTCTCTTCTCCTATCTCATCAAATCTTTTACGATAGTTCTATTCGGATGCTGCGAGCAAATGATAACAAAGTTAATACATATAAGGATGATTCAACTAGAAAATAAATTAGTGAAATCGTGAGAGTGATAACCTTCTCTTTCGGCAATCATATCTCTAATTAAGGAAGAATGACCAGTTTGAAGACTAATATTTACACCTAAATTATTTCTGGCATTATCAAGAACCATTGCATCCCAAGAAAATTCATCATCACTAGTAATAAGAAGACGGGAACGAATTTGGTTTTCTCTTTCAACAAAATCCTCTTTCTCACGGATAAGTCTATCCCTTTCAACTTGAACTTCAAGAATGGTTTTATGGAAATTTGATAAAGCTTCAGCTCCTTGTCTAGATATACGATCTTTGTCTTTGGAAAGATCATTAATACTAGCCTTTATAGTTTTGATCTTTGTTTTAGAATTGTGGAGAAGCTCTTTGAATCTGTGGGTAATATCTAAACAAGATCTGTAATCAATTTCTAAGAGACGAAACTTAGATCTGAGTTCATCTATGGAAAGGGAATTAATATTGGAAGGATTATTTAAAGAATTATTAAGAAGTTCTAGATGAGTATCATTGTCTATCGGTTCAGGAAAAGAGCGAATGGTTAAAGCCTCATCAGTGAGACCATAAACGTCTGCGAGAATGATAAATCAAGTAAGAAAAGATAGTGAAACATAGAATTATGAAGGAAAAGAAGAAGGTTATCATACCTAAGAGTTGTTTGTTAACAGTATCAAGATTGGATACTTTGAGCGATTCTTGAAGATTTTGTTAATGAGGAAACCGCAAATGCAGAAAAACCCAGGGACCTAGTCCAGAATTGAATACTCTCAGAATTAAGCCGCTATACAAAATCAAAACCAACTTCGTATAGTTGAGACCAATCAACTAAACCTATAGTTCACCTAGTTCCCTCAGTATCCCGCGCCTCCAACTTGTAAATAAGTCACGCACTTGGAACAATTCCTTCGGTTCGTATTCCAAACAGTAAAGGAACAACAAATTTGTTCGGTAACATCTCTTTTCAGACAAAGTGATATGAGTCAGACAAAGGCTCTTCCGTTTAACCAATAAACTCCTTTGTCGGGTCCTTAGATCAATCTCTCAACAACTACCGAAGTAATTTTTAGACTATGAAATCAATACAATTAATCAAAGAAGTGTATTGATGTCGATCTACTCAAATAATCAATCCACTCTGTTACAAAGATAAACCGATTATGGTTGGATCCCTTTCCAGCCGAAACAAGTATTGTGCACACCAAAGATTATGAACCAAAAAAAAAAAATCTTCTTGTCTTCAAATCTTCTTTAATCTTCAATCAGCACCTGCACACAATCAACTTGAATCTCTTATGATCAATCACACACAGAACGGAGTCTGTTAATGTTGGATTATCAAAGAGGTTTTTAGATCTACAAACAGCCTAAAGATCCCCGTCAAAACTTCGATCTAGTTTGAGTTAATCTTATATCAGAAGAGAAGATTCTCAAGCATAAAAAAACTAGGTGCAATCAAATTTCAACAACCGTTATTCAATCAAATCAATCGAAAACTAACAATAAATTGCAATTATCTAGTTTCCCACCAACGGTACTAATAGAGCTTCTCAATCCTAAAGAAGTATTTAAACTGAGCGGCAGAAAGAGATTTCGCCTAATTAAGTTACTTTCCTCTCCGAATAGGCGGCTCCACCAGTAACAACACAACTAGGTAGTTTTGCTGGCTCTGAGGATTAGTTTACTAGAAATGCAAACTTCAATATTTATAGACAAGGAAGTTTGGACACCAATGAATTCCAAAACCGAATATTCTCAAAGATATGCAATAAACACAAAAATTTGTTTTCATAACTCCTGGAAATGCACTGTCCAAATATTGACCGAAATCCCAAAAGGAAAATCTATAATCAGTAAATGCAAATTACTAATTATTTTTTTCTAAAGATATGCATTTAATTTCTGGAGATTAAATAGCATAAAAAACTAAGAAACCTTAATTAAAAGATTCTCAATTTATTTCGATCCTGGGATTCTCCTTTAGCTATTAAGGAATATCTTTGAACAATTAATGATAAGAGTTACTGCACATATTTAAAGTATGTCGTCATCTTTACTTTGGAAGTCCTTTTTCATACTTACAATCTTGGAAACGATTTGCCACACTTCCAAACAAGTTTAGAATTGGTTCGTCTGAATTCCAAGAACTATGTGATTTATTATCCTATCAAATCACCAATCATGGACGGTTCTACCAAAACAAGTTCGGTTCTACCTCCATGTGAGTATTGTGCATAGTCATGCTAGTTACCAAAATTCGGTTGACTAGGAACTAGGATCGGTTCCCCACAACTTATGGTAACTACCTGTATTCGGCTGCACATGTCCATAGGATCGGTTCCCCCAAAACTAGAAAATTATTGCACATGTTCATAGGATCAGTTCCCCCATCTACTAAAAACGTGTTGCACCTCTTACAAGGATCGATTCCCTTATTATATATTTGTTGCACCTCTTACTAGGATCGGTTCCCCAATGGCTAGATAAAAGTAGTTATTTACAAGGCATCGATCATACCATCTTGAGTGATTACTTAAGATCGGTCTCACTAATAAAAGTCATACCAATGCATAAGTCAAGCCTTGTGAATAGTTTTACCAAGATACATAAACAAGTTTATGAGCGGTTATACTAAACACACATATTGGTAATTCAAAATAGATTTGCAATGAATAACAATACCAATAAGCCTAGTGATTTCCCTTTCGATTCACAAAACAAGTTTATGAACTTACTTCCTTTAAACGAATGTAAAAAATTATTTCCTAGGATGGAATCTTCACTCATACCCATACATCATCACAATAACATTCATATGATCATGTCGATATCTTATATACAAAGTTTAGTGGTTAAGAAATAAACCTCGTATTGTATTCCTTAATACTATGTCTAACTAGAGTATCATACACAGCTTCGCAGTTATGTTTTCAATATGCACGACTTTAAAGAAACGTTAGGGAATGAAACAGTTCAAGTCAAATATTACTAGCTTCAAGAGGAAGGATGATGTTGTCGTTGTAGCTCCATACTTCTTCATATTCTTCAAGTCTTCATGTAATACTTGAAAGTCTCATATCCTAACACTTTCAAGCTAACCTATATGAATTTGACTCTAGTATATAATCAAGCGGCTCTTTAAATGAGTTTTGATTCACTAAAATATGACAATCAAACTTGACATACCAACGCTTGATGGGTTCAACTGAGCTATGCTCTAATAATCTCCCCCTTTGTCAATTTTAGTGACAAAATTCTTACATCATATTACAAAAATTTATTATACACATACAATTGATTCCAAGTTCAACAACACAAAACCTGCATTAAATTCAATCCTTAAATACCACTGCTGACATTATAATAACAAAGCTAATACTCCCCCTAAAGGTAAGATAAGTAGATTTTCAATCCGCACATCTTTGTTATTTTCATGTAGTTCCTCATAACTACATATCATATGGTATGTGACTCCCCCTTAGTCCGTGCTTTCACTCTTTTAGTTAGAATAAACGTTTTAGCACAAATGTTCTTTCCCTTCGTGATACCAACTCACAACAAGTCAATAACACATGTTTACTCCATATATTTCTCCCCATTTTTGTTACAAAATGACAAAGAAGCGAAAAAATAAAGGACAAAATGAAAGGATCTTACAAATCTCACAAAGAGATTTTTCAAACCTATAAGAGTTGAGCACAGGGGTTTTACACACCATTTTAGGTAACCAATATCAAAACAGAAACTACAAGTAATTTTGTTTTAACATATTATCTAGGAAACAATTGCCCGAAGCAATTTTCCCTAATAGTTTAGCACTTCAAAAATCGACTAAGAACCTTAGTTCTTTTGCTAAACCGATTGTACAAATACAATCGCTTGTTCGATAAGACCAAAATAAAGATCAGAATTAACTTTATTTTTCTCATAAGGTTCTAATTATTCACTAAAAATAACTTAGACCTTTCACTTTTAAACAATACAAATACTAGGTTAGTTAACTAGTAATTCTTGTTAAGGCATTCGGTTAGACTTGAATAACTGAAACCTTCACATTTGATAAGTCTAACTAAGATCCAAAAAACATAGTTTCTCTTATCCGGAAATCACTTGGACTAAACAAATGATCCCGAAACACTTTTATTGAGCCATAAATAATCCATAAAAACCAAATAAATCAACTTGCATAATCATTTATCTTAATCAGAAGCAATTGAAACAAACATAGACATTATAGCACCGCAATTGCACCGAAATTTTATAAGCCTAAACAATTGATACCAAACAATAACGAAAGATAACAATAGTTTTTCTTAACCGGATTGAACCACAATCAAACATCCATACACAAATAATGGAACCAATATCAATTATACCGAAATTTTGTTAAGCAAAAGCAATAAGGATATGAAATAAAATCAGGCTTTTCTTAAATAGGAAAACGATTAACTAACAAAGTCATTACCTCAAATTTCGCATCATCTTCTCCAATATGTTTGCATCTTCTTTCCAGGGAGAATTGATATCGAAATATCATTATGTTGTCATCCTTATGCAAAACAGAAGAATAACAACAACCAACCTTTACCAGAGAAAGGTTGAAAACCAATTTTTAACTATTGCAAGCAAAAGTTGAAACACATATGTTTTTATGCTAAACCAAAAGATTCAACATTGTGACTTTTTCACATATTATTTCTACAGGAACCCCTCATGATCCTTTGATAAAGCCTACCAACATGGGCTAGAACTTAATCTCGCTAAATCAAAAAGTCACCCAAACCATAAGGGTTCACACATTATGAGATCAAATATCAAGGTAATAAAACCGAAATCAAACATCACATAAACATACATAGCAATAATATCAAGCACATGCTATGTAAACATAAACTATCACAAGAAAAATAAGTTTATTCATAATAAGATAGTTTTAATCATAATAGACCTAATATAATTATTGAAAGAAATCAAAAACTAATGTCTATTTTAATTTCAACTCAATTACCGGGGAGAACATTCCTTGTGACCACGTGATTTTTGACACTTCTTCAATTTCCGATTCTTGGTTCCAAAACTCTGATTCATTTTTTTGAATTCCTTTAAGAGTTTCTGGATCTTTTCGAGCAGCAAAGCCCAGCTGTTTTTGAAAATAATCAAGTTGTTCAACAAGATTATTAAGATGAACAAGAAGAGACTTGTTGTTGGAATATGGTAAAATTCTTTTAACAACTTCATTGTGGATTTGTCCCCCAATCTTTTGATCTATAGTCTTATAGTTACAGCGTTAATGCTTTTCCTATCAACAAAGTCATCTCCTGCGATAAATTCACGGATTTTGATAACTATACACGGGAAACCGAGATATCTATTGATTCCGGAAGAAGAGATAGAATCTGATATTTTCATCATTTGAGTGACAATAATTCCACAGATCAATTTGAGAATCTTCTTTTGACAGGAAAAAGACAAATTCTGCAAACATCTTATCCCAAACTGACTTATCTCTTGTACTTGCGAATAGAGTTTCTTGAGCAAGTTTACCGAATACCCTAAGATGAATAGGTATATATTTTGTTGGTAATCTACTATTTCCCATGTAATATTATTTCCAATGAGACATGTTGAAATGGTATCGTGTTCAATTTCAACTCATGTAATCAAGTGATTACATTCCACATTGTACTTAATAGCATTTGAAACTGTCTTACGATCAACATAGTAGATTTCACGACCAATAAGAGTCACAAAGGTAAGATTTTTATGATCAACATTGTGTATATTAAGATAGAACACTCTTACCATATCAGGTGAATATTCTTCAAGATCAAAAAGATTTCCCCAGTTCCGATCTTGAGCAAACTTCACATAATCCTTATCTTGGACATCAGGATCAAACCTTTTTTCGATAGTGAATCTCATTCCCTTGAGAGTTTCGTATTTCTTAAAGCAAAAGTTGTAAACGAAATGAGAAAAATTCATGCTTGTCATCAATACTGTTAGGAAATCTGATTCTATCAATATTATCAACCCTGACCAGATCATTAGCGGATTTGGTTCTTGATTTCCTTTTTCTCATATTTACGAAAATATGAAAAACCCTAGTTACGATTTTGACCAATCTTTCCCAATATGTTTGAACACATAGCAAGAGATTATATTTTATAGGAAGAGTTGATATTGAAAATCGGAAATAACTAGTTTTAGGAAATCTTATCTAAATCGAAAACCGAGACTTGTGGGGAAACAATTCTGATTTTATATCTAGGTTTTTCATGGACTGGATCTTTATTTCGGATTGATTCCATGTTTTTGTTCAAAAGTCTGTTTACTCTTTTATTACCAGAATTTGATAATATCACTTGAAATTTACTCAATAATTTTCCACTAGAGTATACAGAGATAATTTTGAACAAAATATGATATTTGTTAAAAATACCATCAGAATCATAAACCCTGTAGTATTTCAAAAGATCACTTGCTTCATTAAAAAAATTGTGAGGTGTATGAAGCAATCCATTGTTAATAGAATTATTAACTGAAAACTCATTCCTTGTAGGATTATAAATTTTCCAAAAACGCATCATATGCGGAGATACATTGACAGTCTTTGCTCTGAAAATGTACATATATATATACTTTGGTATTTTATCCAAAATATATTTAAGTTTCCAGATTTTTCTAGAACACAATAGCCATGGTTCATATAATGAAAAATTCTGAGAGGAATCTTATGCATTTTCAAGATACAACATGTCTCATAGAGTATTATACCATTGTTACTAAGCATGCTAGTATCCAAGACAATGATATTCAATTCTATGATATCCCACTGATTATGTAAGCCTCTCAAGACATACATGGACATAATTCCAATCCCTAAAACATTTAGGAACAAGAATATTACATACTTCATCCATGTCTTCCACCACGAATTTTGAAGTAGTCAAATCCTTATGTTATGTTAACTGAATCGACCAATAGATTCAATTTCTTATAGGTTGTATCGCACCAAACACAAATTGTTAGATATTTTCGTGTTTGCCCGCTCTGATACCAAGTAAAAAGACGAGGGTACCTAAATATACCTCAATTTAAAACTTTTCCACCTATAAGTCCTTTTCCGAAAGTGATTGTCTATGGACTGAGTCGAGACAATACAACTAATCAGTTCACACTTCGTACGATCATCTATGGATACGAGAACGAGACAATACAACAACGAAGTATGTTTTCTTGATAATAGGTTCGGATTTAACCAAACTCTAGGGATTTTCTATCAAGTAAAATAGGAATTAATATTTGTGTATTTTACTTCTAATTACAATAAAACAATTATAATTTCGGAAATAGAAAAGTAAAAGACACAACAAGATTTTGTTAACGAGGAAACCGCAAATGCAGAAAAAACCCTGGGACCTAGTCCAGAATTGAATACTCTCAGAATTAAGCCGATATACAAAATCAAAACCAACTTCGTATAGTTGAGACCAAACATCTAAAACTATAGTTCACCTAATTACCTCAATATCCCTTCGCCTCCAACTTTTAAATAAGTCACGCACTTGAAACAATTCCTTTGGTTCGTATTCCAAATAGTAAAGGTGTTAGAGCATTACTCGGTCGAACTCGCATGCGTTGCTATCTCAAGCATGTTTGTCAATGTTAGTGATCAAAACTATAAGTCTTGATCACTAAAAAAAAGACTTCACCAAAAAAAAAAAACCTTCTCTCTCCTAAAAAATCTCCAACGAAAATCTCCAACGACTGAAACTTCTCTTGCTCAGTTTTGCTCTTTGGGAGCAGATCTGAGCAAAACTAATCCCAACTCCCTCAATATCTAATCATCAAATCTTTTTCTTTCTTATAGTTTTTGTGGATTTTATTTCTAGTTCTCGTTTTCTAGATCTATTTTTTTTTTCCGTATTAGCTTTTAAGTTTATTTCACTTCTATCTCTACTCTAGATCGGTTTGATTATTTTAATTTTCTTTCTGAATAGATTTCTCAACTGGGTTTTGTTATTTGATGGAGTTCATCATGTTTAATGGCAAGATTTTATCCAGTAAAACACAAACAGCAGCAGCAACTCCTTCAAAGACACCAGCAACATCAACATCAACCAAGACACTAACAGACACAAAGACATCAAAAGAGAGTTACAAGACACCGATTCCGATGAAGATACCGACCAATTCCAGCCGATTTAGACAAGAAAAAACAGATCCTGATGACCCTTGTTATCACATATGTTACTTTAATATTGAAGAAAAAAACTTTGACAAATGGTTGGGTCCTTTATGGATCCTAACATCTTTGTGTTTTGCAGATTTGTTCATGAGTTTGGAAAGAATAACGATCCAAACCAGACCATTTAACCCATGTTACCAGTGTTACTATATTGATGAAGAAACAAACCCTGATAAATGGTTGGGTCATGTGGGGATTCTAACATATCTGTATTTTGCAGATTTGTTAATAGGTTTGGAAATATTACTGATTCAAACCAGACCATTTAACCTAGTTATGCTACTAATGAATCAATCTCTTATAATGGACAAGACCCTCCTTCGGAATCTGGATTATAATTTTCAGTTTGGTGATATGTTTGTTGTTGTTAGTTTTAAGATGTCTAGATACTTCTATTACAGTGACTCAAGTAATTCATGTAACTGATCCCGATCTGTCGGGTTATTATCAATTTAAGTTCAAATTTTCCGGAAAAAAAAACTATAAGTCTTGATTTCTAGTCTACTATAGATAAGGTCTCGGACTAGGATAGAAAGTGTAGTTGTGCTCAAGAACTCCATAGAAATCATTATACAAGACGAAGGACTACTCAAGGAACTGGTGGATCTTCATCGACTAAAAGGTATGTGGAGACTTGAACTTATCTATCACTCAAAAGTATATTTATCTCATATCTTGAGACAAAAGTCATTTTTCTATATAGACTTAGATTATACACATTTGGTATTTCGAGCCAAGTTTACCTCGCCTATCTATTTCTCGAAATATATGTTCATAAAGCTTTTTCTTTAGCCAAGTTCATCTTTACCTAGTGATGAAAGTCATGTTAAGTTTTAATCACTTTGAAAATTGCTCTAACGAAAAATGGTTTGTGAATAACAACTATATAACGTCCTCCGAGAATGTTTCAATGATTGAAATGAGAATTTAGACTATATAACCATTGGAGGATATAAGCATTATTGTGGAAACACATATATGTATAAGTCCTTATTACTTGAACCAAAGTTTGCAAACTTTATTGATCAAGTGAAACCGGAGAAGTGTGTGAGCTAAGTCCGCGAACAGGCGAATTTCTCAAACCCGAGAATTTCTGCTAGAGTTTGTGAAATACATCCGGGAACTTAAGTCCGCGAACCCAATCCTCGAACTTGAGTACGTTATGTCTAAAAATGATGTTATCTTTATAAACAAAGGAATGCTATTGCAAACCGTGGATATATAGTTCATGAACCGATTAGAGTGAATCAAATCATTTTTGCTTCAATTATGTCTTATATATTACATGAGATTTCCTTGCAACTGAACAACTCTCTCACTAGTTCATTTGAGTCATTTGAACTAGTTATGGTGAAGAAGAATATGGTTGATATGAAAGTTATCATATGGCTAACCATTTGGTTAACTATTGTTGAACCAACTAATGTACAAGTTTAGGTACGGTTTCACAAGCCTACAAACGTGCATTTAATTTGTGTATAACAAGCTATGTTTTCGATCTAACGGTTGATAAATATTAGCTTGAATCTAATCAGGTTATCATCTAACGGTGAATATTGAATGCTTTGTTACCAAGATAACATTGATTGCAAACTCTTATTTGAAAGACTATATAAGGGAGAACTCTAGCAACTGGGAAATATAATCCCCACATATTATGTGTGATACTAGTTGTGCTAAGCTAGAGTCGATTCTCCTTTAACCTTTGGTTTCTTCTTCTAAACCAAGTTAACAACTTAAAAACTTCATTGGGATTGTGAAGCCATACCGATACTACTTTCTTGTAGTTGTGTGATATGATCTTGTTGTTTCTATCATACGAGTAAAATTGTAGTAATTGGCTTAAGATTTCTATCTCTGATATTCCAGATAAAAAGTAGTCCCAAACATCTTCGTCTCATCGTTTGTGATTCCACAATATCTTTTTTCGCTACGTCAATTAAGATTATTGTGAGGTTAATGATAATACTAGGTTGTTCTTCGGGAATATAAGTTTGGTTTATCAATTGGTTCATGTTCACCTTGATTTATCAAAAGAAAGAACAAAACTCGTAGGTATATTCATAGGAGAAGGATTTATCTATTACCGTAGACTTTTCTGTGTGATACAGATTTGTTTATTAAAGTCTTCGACTTTGGGTCGTAGCAACTCTTAGTTGTGGGTGAGATCAGCTAAGGGAATCAAGTACGTAGTATCCTGTTGGGATCAGAGACGTAGGACCATAACTGTACCTTGGATCAGTATGAGATTGGTTGGGGTTCAACTACAGTCCAAACCGAAGTTAGTTTGGAGTAGGCTAGTGTCTGTAGCGTCTTAATACAGTGTATGTTCAATCTGGACTAGGCCCTGAGGTTTTTCTGCATTTGCGGTTTCCTCGTTAACAAAATTATGGTGTCTGTGTTATTTATTTTCCGCGTTATATTTGTTATATAATTGAAATAATACAGGTTGTGCGTTGTTCAATCAATTAGAATATCTGACCTTTTGGTTGTTGATTAAAATTGATCAACACTTGGATATTGGTCTTTGGTACCATCCAAGTTATCTCTCGTGTATTTAATCGAGACTCGCAGCTTGCTTGAGTAATATTAAATCGATAGATAGAGATATAAAATCTTTGATATACTTTTCTATTGATTGAGTCTAACTGTCTAGTTGATTCACTAGAAAGTATATTGTAGTTTGTCCATACAGATTTCTAAGCGAAAAATTGGGTGTGGTTGTTAGACCTCCGCTTTTTTAATTGGTATCAGGGCAGGCAAACACATTCAAGACCTCATAAGTCTGTGTTTGTAGCGATCTAACTCTATGGACAGAGGTGTTTTCTCAATAAACGTACCACCAGTCTTCGATGGCTCTAATTACTTATGGTGGAAAATTGATATGCGAGCTTTTATTCAAGAGCGTGATTTTCAATCATGGGTATATGTTGTTAATGGCTATGATCCTCCCGTTTTGGCAGTTGGATATGTAAACGTTCCCAAGAATATTGGTGAATACACCCCTACCGAGATACTTGCTGCAAAGCGAAATTCCGACGGTTTGAATGCCATCATATATGCCATTACCCAAAATCTTCAGCACCATGTGTCTAATTGCAATAAGTCGCAAGAAGCTTGGGAAATCTTAGAAACTATTTTTGAAGGTAATACCAGTGAAAAGGAAGATAGGCTTCAAAACCTTAATTTCGATTGGGAAAACCTTCGTACGGCAGCTGAAGAAACATTTGATGAGTTTAATCACAAAGTGTCTGAAATTGTTAATGCATCTTTTGCATTGGGTAAGACTATTCCTGAAAAGGACATTGTGATGCAAATTCTCAGATCGCTGCCATCTAGATACGATTATAAGAAGTATGCCATCGTTGAGGGAAATAACCTTGATAATCTCTCCAGAAATACGCTGGTTGGAAAGCTTAAGATCTTTGATCATGAACATTCATCCAAATCTAAGGATGTTGCGTTCAAAGCACTAAAGGACACTAAATTACTTGATAAAAGTAAAAAAGTGTATATCTATGAAGATGATCACTCTGAGACGGATTCATCAGATGAAGATCTTGACAAATCAGTCTCTATGATCACAAGACAATTTAGGGATCTTCTACTGAAGAGAAGTAAACGGTTATCCATAGATAAGCCTAAGGCATCAGTCAAACCTCATAATTGTGTTCTTCCTAAAAATAGGGATATTAATGAAACTGATGATGAGGATATGCCTCAGTGCTTTAAGTGTAAGGGATTTGGTATTTTTGCAAACGAGTGTCCAAATTGTAGAAAATACATTGGGAACAAAGGTCTTGCAGCAACTCTTGATGAAATGTCTGACAACTATGATTCTAATGAAGACGAGAAATCAAGTGTTGCACTTCTTGGTGAAAATATTGATTTTGATAATTGTAGCAATACGTACATCAATCTTGATATTCTTTCAGAAGATAATCCAACTATTCTGGAAGATAAAGTTGACCCATCCTTTGGAAACTTTGTTTGTAATGTTTCAGGTTCCACCATGTGCCTAGCTACTTGCACATCTCAAAAGGCTGATTTTTATCCTAACTTGACGCGTTCTTATTGTTCTTTAAAGGGTCATGAACTTTCAAGGTGTTACAAGTACAAACACCAACAAAGGAACGTCAAAAAACTTCAACGAAAAGCAAATCATTTAGCAAGGAAGCTTAAACTTGCTCAGAAGACCGTTGAGGTATGTAGGATTTTATCTTCGTCTAAGAAGTTAGTTTCCAAGGATATGGCTAGACCAGTTGAGAAGAAAGTATGGTCAAGTCGTTTTGATAGACAAAAGTTTGTGGATTCCTCTCAAGAGGAAAATGGTGGACAAATTTTTGTTCACCACAACGCAACTTGATTGTGTTGTTTTTGAAATCTTGACTCATGTGCCTGATCAAAAAGGATAATGATTTTGTATCCTTCAGTTTTTAGGAAAAGTTTTTTTTTCTTTTTTTTCTTTTTTGTCTATCAAACAAAAGAAAGGGTACTATCGATAATTCTACTCTTCATAGGGTTGAGAGTTGGTCGTGTACGAACCTGTTTAAAGGTTTCGAAACCCTACATTCCTTTTTCCTTCTATGTAACCTCTTTTTATCTCAAGACTACTTGTTGAACAAATTGTGATTTCCTCTCACAAACCCATATGTTTATGGATACTCCAAGCATGATGTCTTCTGATGGAAAGGATGTTAATTTGATTGTTAAGCCATCAATCATGAAGGAAAAAGAAAAATTTCCGCTAGCTCCGACATTGAAAAGAAAAAGAAGGAATGTGAGGAAGCCAAGAGCCGTTCCTTCAAATTCTCAGAAGTTTTCTGATGTTCTTGATGGGTTGAAGCAGATGCGAAAGGAGATTCAACAAATAAAGGCTTTTGTGTATAAGACTAATGAGATTCAGAAGGCCATGGTTCGACAACATCAGCCAAGAAGGTTTATTGATATAAACTCCTAACTTAATGAACCTTATGTTCCAATAGATGTTGACGACAAGGAGTTCGGGGATGATAAGTAATTCTTTAAAGGTCTTATTGCCTATCTTCTATATTTCTTGTCTTTGTTTAGAAGAATAACTAGAGTTTGGAATAGCCATTATTGTGATTACACATAGCTATGTCCAACGTTTTCATCTTCATGTTTTTAAGTTTATTTGTTTAAATTCTAAAACTGTTTGGAAGATGATTATTGCAGTATTAATCTATATGGTTTCATATATTGCAATATTGTTATGGGATATGTGTGTTTGAGTCTGTGAACTTGATTGTCCCATATTTTGTCAAAAGTAAAGTCGTTCATGAGTTGATATGCATATATTGATAAAAGAATAAATTGACTTTTGGAAAATACAAAAGTTAAGCCTATTATGTCAATTTTAAATGGAAGATAGGTTAAAATATTTTGTTTTCAAGGATTATGTCTATTATATGTCATTGTGCAAATTATGATGGAAAATAGAATGAATCCTTGTGTATTCCGCAGTAATTGATCTTCCCTGATCTATTTTTTTATGTATTACTGTGAGGCTCCGTAATGTGTCTTATGTTGAGTACTAAACAAACAAGTTGATTAATTTTATGATTAACTTTGTTGTTGTTCTGTAAGGTACTTTATGTCGAGCATATTGAACTAAATTAATCATCTTGTTTGGTTATTTAGTTATAACTCCGTAAGTTTTCTTATGTTTGAGCATTTTTGACTGGGTTGATTATTTTTATGATTAACTTAGTCATTGCTCCATATATTTTCTTATGTCGGGTATGACCAATTAAATTGATTACTTTTGTGATTAGTTTAGTTGTGTATTTCGATTAGATTAATTATGGGTTCTCTTGTCATTAATCTAATTGAATATTTTTAAGTCTCCATAAGTTTACTTGTGTTGAGCATATTCAATTAAATTAACTATGAGTTTGCTTATGGTTAATTTAATTGAATATTTTTGGATTCAAATTCATACTTGTATGTGATTTGTTATGTCCAAAGAAATCCTTATTTTCTTTTGAAATTAAGGTCGCTCTTGTTGTTCTTTCGGAAATGACATATTATGGGGGAGAGTTCTTAATTGAACTTGTGCTTAATTGTCAAATCTTTGTGGGGAGTGGGGCTGTGGAATATTATAGGGGTTATCTTGTATCTTTATAGACTCCTTGATGAATGCATTTAGCTTCGGCTTTATGATTGCATCTAAATAAGATGATATATGCTTTCTTTTGGTCATGAAATGTCTCTTTTGGAAATTTCATTAGGATCCCGTTCTTGTACCTTTGCCAATTTTATTGACAAAAAGGGGGATAATTAATATGTAGTTCACATTACAAATACTATGGTTTTCGGATCATTATGTAAGGGGGAGTGGTTTCCATGTGAGATGGAGTATTGACTAAGGGGGAGTGACATATCACCATAGTATTGTTGTTAAAGTTGTGATGCAATTGGACTTTGACGCTGTGTAATGATACTATGACAATGTATAACAATGATTGAGAACTCTTGTTTTCTCATTGTTATAGCTATGGATTTTCAACAACGATGATGCTAAACTTACAACCTTTGGGATCATTGGAGTACTTGGAAGTGACGAAGATTTCGAGTAATGTTGAAGATTAGGCATGTGGAGTAGGAGCTACAAAAGTTTATTTATATATTTTTTGTATTCCATATGTATTGATAGTTTTGTCACTAGAATTGACAAAGGGGGAGATTGTTAGAGCATTGCTCGGTCAAACTCGCATGCGTTGCTATCTCAAGCATGTTTGTCAATGTTAGTGATCAAAAATATAAGTCTTGATTTCTAGTCCACTATAGCTAAGGTATGGGACTAGGATTAAAAGTGTAGTTGAGCTCAAGAACTCCATGGCAATCATCATACAAGACGAAGGACTACTCAAGGAACTGGTGGATCTTCATCGACTAAAAGGTATGTAGAGACTTGAACTTATTTATCACTCAAAAATCTATTTATCTCCTATCTTGAGACAAAGTCGTTTTGCTATATAGACTTAGATTATACACATTTGGTATTTCGAGCCGAGTTTACCTCGCCTATCTATTTCTCAAAATATGTGTTGGTAAAGCTTTCGCTTTAGCCAAGTTCATCTTTACCTAGTGACAAAAGTCATGTTAAGTTTCAATCACTTTGATAATTGCTATGATGAAAAATGGTTTGTGAATAACAACTATATAATATCCTCTGAGAATGTTTCAATGATTGAAATGAGAGTTTAGACTATATAATCATCGGAGGATATAAACATTGTTGTGGAAACACATATATATATAAGTCCTTATTACTTGAACCAAAGTTTGCGAACTTTATTGATCAAGTGAAACCGGAGAAGTGTGTGAGCTAAGTCCGCGAACTGGCTAAGTTCTCAAGACCGAGAATTTCTGCTGGAGTTTTTGAACTCCATCCGGGAACTTAAGTCTGCGAACCCAATCTGCGAACTTTAGAAGGTTATGTATAAAAACGATGTTTGTGAACATATATTTATAAACTAAGGAATGCTATTGCAAACCGTGGCTATATAGTTCATGAATCGATTCGAGTGAATCAAATCGTTTTTGCTTCAATTGTGTCTTGTATAGTACATGGGATTTCTTTTTTTGCTTCAATTGTGTCTGGTGTATGTGTTATTTCTTTTCCGCATAATATTTGTTATATAATTGAAATAATACAGGTTGTGCGTTGTTCAATCAATTAGAATATCCGACCTTTTTGTAGTTGATTTAAATTTATTGACACTTGGATATTGATCTTTGGTACCATCCAAGTTATCTCTCGTTTATTTAATCGAGACTTGCAGTTTGCTTGAGTAAGATTTAAATCGAGAGATAGATATATAAACTCTTTCATATACTTTTCTATTGATTGAGTCTAACTGTCTAGTTAATTCTTTAGAAAGTATATTGGAGTTTGTCCATACATATTGCTAAGAGAACATTTGGGTGTGGTTCTTAGACCCACGCTTTTTCAAAAGGAACAAAAAATATGTTCGGAAATAACTCTTTTTAAACAACGTGCTATGAGTCTGACAAAGGCTCTTTCGTTTAACCAATAAACTCCTTTGTCGGGTCCTTAGATCAATCTCTCAACAACAATCGAGTTAATATTTAGACTATGCAATCAATACTATTAATCACAAAAAAGTGTATTGATGTCGATCTACTCAACTAATCAATCCAATCTATCACAAAGATAAACCGACTATAGTTGGATCCCTTTCCAGCCGAAACAAGTATTGTGCACACCAAAGATTATGAACCCAAAAAAAAGTCTTCATGTCTTCAAATCTTCTTTAATCTTTAATCAGTACCTGAACACAATCAACTAGAATCTCTTATGATCAATAACATACAGAACAGAGTTTGTTAACGTTGGATTATCAAAGACGTCTTTAGATCTACAAACATTCTAAAGATCCTCGTCGAAACTTCGATCTAGTTTGAGTGAATCTTATATCAGAAGAGAAGATTCTCAAGAATAAACAAACTAGGTGCAATCAAAGTTCAACAACCGTTAGTCAATCAAATTAATCGAAAACTAATAATAAACTGCAATTATCTAGTTTCCCACCAACGATACTAATAGAGCTTCTCAATCCCAAAGAAGACTTTAAACTGAGCGGCCGTAATAGACTTCGCCTAATTAGGTTACTTTCCTCTCCGAATAGGCGGCTCCACCAGTAACAACAAAACTAGGTAGTTTTGCTGACTCTGAGGATTAGTTTGCTAGAATTGCAAACTTCAATATTTATAGACAATGAATTTTGGACACCAAAGAATTCCAAAACCGAATATTCTCAAAGATATGCAATAAACACAAAATCGGTTTTCATAATTCCTGGAAATGCACTATCCATATATTGACCAAAATCCCAACATAAAAATCTATAATCAGTAAATGCACATTATTAATTATTATTTTCTAAAAATATGCATTTAATTGTTGGAGATTAAATGGCATATAAAAACTAAGAAACCTTAATTAAAAGATTCTCAATTTATTTTGATCCTGGGATTCTCCTTTAGCTATTAAGGAATATATTTGAACAATTAATGATAAGAGTTAATGCACATGTTCAAAGCATGTCGTTATCTTTACTTTGCAAGTCCTTTTTCATACTTACAATCTTGGAAACGATTTTACACACTTCCAAACAAGTTTAGATTGGTTCGTCTGAATTCCAAGAACTATGTGATTGATTATCCTATCAAATCACCAATCATGGGTTTCACGGTTCTACCAAAATAAGTTCGGTTCTACCTCCATGTGAGTACTATGTATAGTCATGCTAGTTACCAAAATTCGGTTGACTAGGCACTAGGATCGGATCCCCATAACTTATGGTAACTACCTGTATTCGGTTGCACATGTCCATAGGATCAGTTCCCCCAAAACTAGAAACTTGTTGCACATGTTCATAGGATCGGTTCCCCCATCTACTAAAAACGTGTTGCACCTCTTACAAGGATCGATTCCCCTCTTACTAGGATCGTTTCCAATGGCTATATAAAAGTTATTATTTAAAAGGCATCGATCATACCATCTTGAGTGATTACTTATGATCGGTTTCACTAATAAAAGTCATACCAATACATAAGTCAGGCCTTGTGAATAGTTTTACCAAGATACATAAAGAAGTTTATGAGCGGTTATACTAAACACACATATTGGTAATTCAAAATAGATTTGCAATGAATAACAATACCAATAAGCATAGTGATTTCCCTTTCGATTCACAAAACGAGTTTATGAACTTACTTCCTTTATAAGAATGTAAAACATTGTTTCCTAGGATGAAATCTTCACTCATACCCATACATAAGCACAATAGCATTCATATGATCATGTCGATGTCTTATATACAAAGTTTAATGGTTAAGCAATAAACCTCGTATTGTATTCCTTAATACTATGTCTAACTAGAGTATCATACACAGCTTCGCAGTTATGTTTTCAATATGCATGACTTGAAAGATACGTTAGGGAATGAAATGGTTCAAGTCAAATATTACTAACCTCAAGAGGAATGATGATGTTTTCGTTTGTAGCTCCGTACTTCTTCACATTCTTCAAGTCTTCATGTAATACTTATAAGTCTCGTATCCTAACACTTTCAAGCTAACCTATATGAAGTTGACTCTAGTATATAATCAAGAGACTCTTTAAATGAGTTTTGGTTCACTAAAATATGACAACCAAACTTGACATACTAACGCTTGGTGGGTTCAACCGAGCTATGCTCTGACAGTGGAAAATTGTTATGCGTGCTTTTCTTCAAGCGCGAGATTTTTAATCATGGGTTTATGTGCTTAATGGATATTTTCCTCCGGTAGTTACAGTAGGTGATGTAACTGTTCCAAAGGATATCGGTGATTATGATGATGTCGATATTCTTGCTGCAAAGCAAAACTCTGACGGGTTGAACGCAATCATCCATGATATTTCCCCAGATCTTCAGTACCATGTAACTATGTGCACTCGGTCTAAAGATGTGTGGGATATCTTAGAAACCGTATTTGAAGGGAAAACCTGTGAAAAAGAAGCTAGGCTTCAAAACCTAAATTTAGATTGGGAAAACATTTGTATGGCAGATGAAGATTCATTTGATGAGTTTAATCACAAAGTGTCTGAAATTGTTAATGCATCTTTTGCGCTAGGTAAGACTATTCCTGAAAATTCTTAGATTATTTCCATCTAGATACGATTCTAAGAAACATGCCATCATTGAAGGAAATAACCTTGATGCGCTTTCCAGAAATACTCTTTGGGAAGTTAAAGATCTTTGATCATGAGCATGTATCCAAATATTGAAAGGATAATGCTTTCAAAGCGCAAAATAACACTAAATTACTTGATAAAAGTAAAAGTGTTGGCATCTCTGAAGATGATCCTTATGAGACTGATTCATCGGATGAGGATCTTGACAAGTCAGTCTCCTTGATCCCAAGACAGTTTAGAGATCTTCTTTTGAAGAGAAGTAAACGGTTCACTAGAGATAAACCTAAGTCATCATTTAAACCTCATAATCATGTTCCTCCTAAAAACAAGGATACCGACGACACTGATGACGAGGATATGCCACAATGCTTTAAGTGTAAAGTTTTTGGTCATTTTGCAAATGAGTGTCCAAATCATAGAAAATACACTGGAAACAAAGGTCTTGTTGCAACTCTTGATGAAATGTATGATTACTATGATTCTAATGAAGAATAAAAATCAAGTGTTGCACTCCTCTGTGAAAATATTTATTTTGACAATTGTAGCAATACATACATCAATCTCTATATTCTTCCGGGAGAAACTTCAACCACCTTAGAGGATAAAATGGATTTCTCTTCTACTGGAAATTCTGTGTCTAATTTTTCATGTTCTACCTTTTGTCTAGCATCCTGCACAACCATAACGTATGAACCATGCTCCATATTGACATGTTCTTATTGTACTCTCAAGGGTCATGAATTCTCCAAATGTTTTAAGTACAAACATAAGATAAGATGTGTTACAAACTTCAACAAAGATCAAATCGGTTAGCAAACAAGCTCAAACTTGTTCAGAAGTCGCCTGAGGAATATAATCTCATACCTTCCCCGAAGAAGTTTATTTTTAAAGAAAAAATTAGACCATTAGAGAAAAGAATACGGTCTAAACAGTCTGTGGAACAGGGTTCTAAGAATTCCATTCAAGAAAGTTATGGTGGACAGATTATTATCACCCAAACACAACTTGAATGTGTTGGTTATGTATCTTGTCTCATGTGCCTAATTCAAAAGAGACATGGGGTTGCATACTTCAGGCTTTAGGAAAAGAGAAAAATAAATTTTCATGTTTTGTTTCTTGTTTTTGGTCTTGTTTTCACCGATTTGGAATTCTTCCATCTTTTCATATCTAATTGATATTGAAAGGACTTTACTCTGTTTAATCAATAAAATAGGGTTAAAATCGATAATTTTACCTTTTTAAAGGTTGTGAGTTGTGCGTATGTGAATCCTTTCGTCATCTGTTACGTCATTTCTGCAGTTAGCCTGCGGAGGTTTTGCAATGTTCTTTTATTGTCGCGATATTCTGATCCTACATTTTGCCTCTTATCATGTCTTCTCTGCGAAGGAGAGAATGTCATGAGAAATACTCTTTCAAAATGCCGCAGTTGTTCATCCCTTCACATTCTTCTAACGACAAGATTCCATGAATTAAGCATAACCGTCTACACGTGTTAAATACTCCTTTGATCACCGGCATGTTTGATATTATCCGGTCATCACTTCTTTATCTATTTAAGGAAGGATTTAGATAGAGAGATGATTTTATTTCTTTTACTTCATCTCCACGTTCTCTTTAAATCTTCATCGTCTACAATTCTTTCTCCTTTGATTTTCATAGATTCATCTCTCTGCTACTGTTCTCATGGAATCATCAAGGTTAGTTTTCTTTTCTTCTCTTTTAGTTTTGCTGAAACTGATTTCTCCTACTGAAATTATCTTATTTTGATTTTGTTCGTATTTATTTAATTCTCATACTATTTCTGTTTCAGCAAAAGCACCTCTAATACCAGATTTTCAATTCAAAATCCTAATGTTCCCAAAGATTCGCATCCCAAAGTCGCTGCAAGCAAAAGAAAGTCTGTGAATCACAAGGTAGTAAGAAACATTATTCCTTTAATAACAATATTGTTGCCTCTGTTTCTTATCTGGATTGGGATTCGCAGGGTGATGGAGATGCTAGTAAACCCTCAAAGAGGTCTCGCCACTTTAATACTGTTGAAACTTCTGCTCCATTCCTCACATTTACTCCTTTAACTTCTCCTTCAATACCTTTGCAAACTGAACCTTCACTTCCTATCTACGAAAATATCGCAACAGGTTCCACCCCTTCAACTGATCTTTCTATGAATGAAATTCCTTTTATTAAGCATGCTGCGAATGAAATTTTTTCTTCTCCTATGGCCGATACCTCTCAGCCTGATTCCATCTCAACTCCAATCATTAATCTTCCTCAAACTTCACCTTCAAATGACATCTCTTTAGCAAAGAATGATGATCGCCAACTTTCTGTTATCACCACTTCTTCGTCTGAGTCTCTCCCTTTTACCAAAGAGATTGTGGATGGAATAGATATTACCTTCAAGGTTTTATCCGATATTTTAGATGACGTCAGGAAGTCTTCTGTTGACCCTGTCAAGTTTAGCGTCTGCAAAATTTTGAGTAAATATTTTGGTTATGATAGGATGGTTTCGCAAACGTCCTTAAAGAAAGAAATTGCAGCCTTGAAGGAAATTCTCCAAGACAAGGTCTTCGAATATGGCACTCTTCGTCTTGAAAACCAAAAGCTTCAAAATGTTTCACTAGACTGTGAAAACCTTCGTGGGAATAATAAGGAATTAAAAGGTACAACCTTCTTATCCTTGCCCTTAACTTATCTTTTTTAATAATTTTGTCCTTTTTATATTCAATTTTATTAAAATCCTTGTTCTCCCTTTAAGTTTTAAACAAGAAACGAATAATGGAGAGATATCAATTTGAATGCATCGCTGAAGAAGCCCGTGTGGAAAGATATATTTGGATGGATCAATATAACCAATTAGATAACCTTCACACATATTCCGTTGATCAAATAGATAATCTTACCAAGGAGAATACTCAATTAATTCAGAAGAAAAATTCATTAAGTAGCGAAATATCTTGCATTTCTTATTCTTTAACTAGATCTGACTTGGAGATGTAAACTTTATCAGATGAGAATAAAACCTTATCTCAAGATGTAGGTACCGAATATCGCAAGGCATTAGCTTACGAACATCGTAATAAATATAAGAGGAAAGAGCTACGAAACAATGCGATGATAGAGGAAGCACGGGGAAGCATGGAAGATTTGCGAGCATAAAATAATCTTGCGAAGATATGTTGCGATACTTCGCAACATATATACAGTTGTACAAATTTTACTATAAATAGGAGTTCAAATGTAAAATTCGAGAGGTTATTTTAATGAGTGTTAGAAAATATCTTAGGAAAGAGAATAGAGAAAGTTGTAACTATTCTAGTTCCATTTAGATACTTCTTTGTAATCAATTGAGAGAATTAATAAGAAAATTGTCATTCATCATCAAGTTCTTCTTAAGTTTCACAAATTCTACTGAGGGTGTAGTTGTAGGTTATTCTGCAACTACATAATTGGCGCTAGAAACATGGATTGAAGAATTTTACATCAGAGAAATGACAAGAAGAATAAATATATTAGAACCATTAACTGCAGTAAGAAGAAGTGTAAGACTCGCGGGAGGAGAAGCAAATATAACAGGAGAACCTAGTAGAAGAGGGAGTAATCGAAGAAATCAAGCTCAACAAATAATAGATCATGATCGAGTGAGTATACACACTTGGAGAACTGATACACCAACAGAAGAATATAGAGAACCACAAATCAGAGAAAATGGGAGACTGATGGGAGGAACAATTCTTGAAAGAGAAAGAGAGGTATTAGAAACATTGAGACAAGGAATTCAAGAAGAACGAAGGTTTGAAGCTGAAGAACGTGCTAATCTAACAAGACAGAATCAAGAATTGAGGAGGGAAAATGAGATGTTACAAAGGAGGAAATCTCAAAGTGTTGCAAGATCAAATGTTAGACCAGAAAGAGCAGGACAAAATTCGCCAACAATCAATAGTGAAAGTACTATGCAAAGACAGACACAGAATCAGGTTGAAAGAAATCAAGAGAATCTCTACATCTTAGTACCAAACCATGAACAAAACATGGAGAATTTACGAACCGGGCTAAATCCCAGAGAAAACAATCAGAATGGCGAAGAAAATCGAGAGGAAGAGCAGCAACTTGTGGAAGAAACTGAGAGACAACAAACAGTACATCAAAATAATTACGAGGATGGAGTAAGAAGACGTGAAGAGGCTCGTAACAATCAAAATATTGAGTATGAAATAATTCAGAGAAGAATTGGAAATCAACGAACAGAAATAGCGAGGAATGAACCAAAATTTCGAACCAGAATACAGGAAAATCAAGAAGAAATAAATCACAGAAGGAGGAGAAATGAAGAAGAAGAAATTCCTGATATTCGCATGAGAAGGATGAGAAGAATAGAAAGGGAAGAACAAGAATTTCAAGATGCTCTACAACAAAACAATTGTGATAATTTAGAAAGAAGATATTTGCAAAATTGTGCAAATGAAAACATTACTGAAGAATATGATAGAATGCGAAGGATCGCAAGAGAAGAGATGCAAGAACGTAGAAGAAGAGAGGATGCGTTGAAGAGGCCAATGGATGAGAATTCTGAGGCAAATGCACGGATTTTTCGAGAATTAGCGGAAATGAGAGGGATGATAAACAATAGAAGAGGAGGAGATAGAAGGAAATTAGATGAAGCAATAGAAGAAGATGCGAGGACTCCATTTGCTAGAGAAGTACAATTGGGAGGGATTCCACCAAAATGCAATTTGCCTACACTTAATAAACAATAGAAGAGGAGGAGATAGAAGGCAATTAGATGAAGCAATAGAAGAAGATGCGAGGACTCCATTTGCTAGAGAAGTACAATTGGGAGGGATTCCACCAAAATGCAATTTGCCTACACTTACCAGTATTTTCGACGGGACTTCATGTGCTATTCAACACATTAAAGCATATATAAGATGCATGTTACAATGAGAGAATCACGATGTTGTATTATGCAAGTACTTCGCATCAAGCTTAACATGAGAAGCTCTAAAGTGGTTCGAAGGACTTCCTAAGAACACTATTACATCATTTAATCATTTACAAGCAACTTTCCTTGGAGCATATATCACAAATCATTCCTCACGGCTTGGTATTGAAGATGTGTTTGGTTTAAAACAAAAAATTGGTGAAAGTTTGAAGCATTTGGTAAGAATATGAAAGACTATGTGCAGTGATATGGCAGGACGCGTAGATGAGAGATATTTGATTCTGTCTTTCATAAATGCGATGTTCGCAACTGAACAACTGTATGTTCAAATCTTCAGAAGAAAGAATTCCATAATGATGACAGAGTTACGAGAATTGCAAGAGGAATACATTACATTAGAGGAAAAGCAAAACAATATGGAGTCATATCCAGTAGCGAACACTAACAATCAAGGTACATGAGCAAATTTACTTCCTAAAATAATCAATGTCGTAGCAGGTACTTCGCAAACATCCTCGCAAACTTCTTCGCAAATTTCAGAAGAGAAGAAAATCAATAATAACCAGCCAAAAATGGTAGCAATGGGTAGCAAATATCAAGAAGAGTATGATAGAGAGAGGAATTTCTATAATCGAGGAGGAAATAACTAAATCCCAAGATTAGATAAACATCAGGAAAATTATGGGGGACAAAGGCAAAATTATTTTGGACAAGAGAATCATAGACAAAATTATAACAATGGTCAAGGAGGTCAAAGAATGATAAGAGAAGAAATAAAGTTGCCACCTTTGAGTACAAGTGTAGAAAAGATATGGCAGGCAATTATCCTGATAGAACATATACCAACTCCATGGAATATGGGAAAGGAACCACCAATGGGTCCAAGAAGTCATGAATTTTGTTCCTATCATCATTTTCATGGACATTCTACAAATAACTGCAATAATATCAAAAGGATTATCTTGCGAATGATTGATCAAGGAAAACTGGATCACTTTTTACTTAAGAAAACACAGTCGCAACAATTACCACAGGCTCCAGTCATAACTCGCAGGGAGAACATAGTACAAGAAAAGGGAAAATAAACCTTACATATAGAAGTGGGATCAAAAGCAAGGAATGTTTTCTGTAATTCTATTGTTCACTCATATAAAACCATAGAGGATTTTCATGATAATGTGTTAAGAAGGGTATATGCGAGGGATGGTGAAGGAAATGAAATAATGAACATTGAAAAAATTTCGCGACTTGAAGATTGGCAGAAGCGTGAAATTTCTTTTGAAGCTGCTGAAATTCCAGAAGGTTGTGAAGTACATGATAATCCATTGGTAGTAAGGTTAGAAATTTGCATGAATATGGAAAAAAGCGAAGATGATATGGAGGAAGAATCAATTGGTCTTAATAGAATTTTGATTGATACGGGAAGTTCTGTCAATATCCTCTTCTATTCTGCTTACAAAACTATGGGTGGAAAAGGCGCAGATCTAATACCTTCTACCTACATGATTTATGGTTTTAATGGAACTGCTAATAAACCTAAAGGAGAAGTAAGCATGCGAATTCCTTTAAGTGGAATGCGAACTGAAATTCTGTTTTGCGTTGTTGATGTCGAATCACCATATAATGCTTTGATAGGAAGACCCTGGCTTCATGGAATTCTAGGCGTAGCTTCCACTCTACATCAATGCATAAAGTTACCTCATATGAAGGGTGTGGGAGTTATCAAGGGTGATTGGGATGAAGGGAATAAATGTTACGATACAGAAGTAGAAGTTTGCGAAGGAAAAACTACTGAAAAGGAAAGTTGGAGAAAAAGAGCAAAGGCTGTGAAAAGAAGTGAAAATTTAATGGCGCAGGATTAAGGCATGAAAGAATAAAATTACAATGTTAATCATACAGGAAATTTATGATGATAACAAAGGGTTGTGATTTGCGAAGAAAGAAAACAGAAGGTAATGAAACAAGAAGGTAATCAATATGTTTGCTCGTAAAGTGCAATAAGATATACGTTGAGAAACAAGAAATTAAAATGAGTTTTGCGGCTGATGGATCCAGAAGGGAGAGACATGGGTTTGAGACTTGGTAAACTTTGGAATAGACTGTATTTGAAAAGGTATTATCCATAAAACTCATGATAAATTTTACGAATATTGTTTGCTCGCAGGAAATTTGCAAAAGTTACGAATTTCAAAATTTTTATTGCGATTAACTTTCATTAAAGAAATACGCACACATCAATTTGCGAATAAAAGACCGCAATCTGTGATCAGCTTTCAAAAAATAAAGAAAGCCGCAGAAATATTACACAGGAAAACCTTTGTGGCGTACACCCTAGTTCGCGAAGCAACATTTCGTAAGAGGCAAAGTCCTAAAGTACGTCATTTAAGTGGGTACCTATAAGCATGGCTCAGGGACACCGGAACACCACCAAGGAACCTAATTACATGGAACTTTTACGGGGTACAACCCAATAACGGGGTACCTATCCGGGTTAGACACCTTGGATCCTCACCTAATCTTGCGACATTACGCAATATTATGCGATGTAACATGATTTAGGTTGGGCGACTAAGGCATACTGTCTTTCCCAAGAAGTGCAAAAAACGATCAAGGCGCCGAGGTACATGGTTGAGTCAAGAGTGCCGAGTGGGCTTGAAGCACATCTGCCATTTTTGACAAGTCTTGGCAAATGATGCACTTGGCCCAAAGATACCCCATAGGGTGCAACCTCGTAACTATAAGCCCTATAGGCAAAAAGGATAAGAGGTTGTGATCAAAAGCTGGTTGTTTGCAGAACCGGATGGGAAGAGATAACCTTGTATGGTCGATGTACGCTTCCTTGAAGGGGAAACCAAGGGGAAGATAAAGGGCAACACCCTCCATTAGGGAGCTGATACGTGCTATAAGACGCAAATATCACGAGGATTTTTGTTTGCAAAAACATGAAGGATTGTCATATTTGTGCAACAACTAAATTTCTGCGAGCATTCTAAAAAAAAAAAAGAGAGAGAGAGAATGAAAATATACATAAAAAGAGAACTCGCAGAACATAACAAAAGAAGTTAAGATGAGATCAATGGGTTATTACATGAAAGTGTAAAAACGTCCTGAGATTTCATCGCAAGACGATAATGTCACGAGGTTGTATATTCACAAGAATGTTCAGACTTGTCATATTATCGCAAATACAAAAATATTATCACAAAAGAGGTGGCAAAATAAGACCTTTACTTAGGAAGGCATGATAAGACCACATCAATTAATGAAATTTATTCCATCAATATCGTTGAAGAATTTTTACAAGAATATATATAATGAAGTTCTGACAAAGAAGGCAATTCCGTCAATATCATTGAAGAATTTTTACAAGAATATATATCATGAAGTTCTGACAAAGAAGGCAATCCCATCAATATCATTGAAGAATTTTTACAAGAATATATATCACGAAGATATAACAAGAGATGCGATTTTACTCGCAATCAAAAACAGATAGTTCGTATTCATTAAATTTTACGAATCACATACTTCTTATACTTCTTCATATATTGAATATTTCTCCACAATTTGAATACTTCTTATAATTCTTCAAGAACGTCTCATATTTAATATACTTCTTCAACGGATATTTCGTGTTTATCAAATTTTGCGAAGGTTAAATACTTGTTATACTTCTTCATACATTGAATAATTCTTCACGGATTGACTAATTATTATACTTCTTCATACATTGGATAAATATTCACGGATTGAATACTTCTAATACTTCTTCAAAGATATTTTATCCTTCTTATACTTCTTAAGGATATTTCATACCTCGTATTTCTTATATTTCAAAGGGAGGATTTCTTATTCACAATCGCAACAAGCTGAAGCTTCGTAAGTTAAATTGAGGCAGATATTCTAATACTTCCAACAATGTTTGATCATTTGAAGAGCAATAATAGGGGGAAAGGAAATACTAAGCTAAGTCTTTAAGATATATTATTTCTCTCCACATGATCAATTTATGCGAATAAGGGAAGCACTCAATCAAAGAAAGATCAATTCATCATCGCAAAATTAAGGAATTAATACTAGTTAAGCTTCAAAAAGAAATTATTGGTTGATCAAGAGTGCAGGAAAGAAGAAAATATTGTGTTCAAACAGACAATATGAAAAGAACTAGAGCAGATATACAAAAAAGAATAAAGCTATTTTTCGGGTGATTTATTCCCATCAAAATGATCTTCTTTTTCTTCTTCAGAGAAATCATCTTCAACTTCACTATCGGAGATTTCCAAATATGGAGTATCCTCAGGGATTTCTTCAGAAAGGAGCGTCTGGTACTTCTTGAGAGGAATTTGATTGTATTCACAAATCTTGCGAGTCATCTTAGCTCGGAAACGCTTCACATATAAGCTATGGTTGTTCTGGGAAATTAGAAGTTGAGATCTTAAATTAGAAATCTTCTGATTACGACTGGCAAGAATAGTTTCCAGATCATTATTCATCTTCGCATAATTTTCTGCAGCATGGAAAGAAATTAAGGAATTGGTTAGAAAGTTATGAAGGAAAAGTAATCAAAATACTTACTATTACGAAGAATTTACCTTCTAATTGCTTCTTATCATTACGAAGAGAAGAGTTTTCAAGCTTTAGTTGATGATTCTCTTCAATAAGAGAAGAACTTTCAGTTGCGATGCTCGCAGATTGTGGATTATCTTTGTGACGAGATGTTAATTCTGCATTATCAATACTTAAATCCTCTACCTTTTGACGAAGTTTTGAATTTTCAATCTCTAACTTCTTACAACGGCTTAAAGTTTTCTTCTCAGCAATGGAATGATGTCTTTCCCAATTAGAAGTAGCTGCGCAGCTGACTCTTCCAACCTGAACAAATAAAAAGGGTTAGAAATTAATGAAATAAGGGAAACAAACAAGGAATAGAAAAGAAACTTACCATACTCCCTAAAGCATATAATGTAGCAGGTGAGACAAATCTTGAAATTCCGTTAAGAGAGTTGTTATTGAGTACAATAGGAACTTTGCAAGCCTTCGCAATAAGCTTATGAGCATTTGCAGTAGGAGAGTTTCCTAACCCACAAGAAAAATGAAGAAAAGCCTCAGATACTCGAACCATTGTTGAATCAAAAGTTTCCGCGTTGCTATAATCTTCATCTTCACCTTCATCAGTATCATCATCATCATCTCCTTTATCAGAAAGGGTATCAGAATTAGAATTAAAGTCCTTCTCAGGAAATTTGTCATCTTCATCACTTTGATCTTCGTCAACATTCTTACTAGAAGAGATCACATTGGAATAAGCATTGGTTGAGAGTTTCTTCCTCTCATAAGCAACATCCTCAAGTTTCCTTTTTTCCTTTGCGAAGAGCATCATCTTGACTACCAGAAGTTTGAGTATCCTTCGCAGAGCGAAGTGTTTTTTGTCTCGCAGTCAACCTTTTGGAAGAAATAGAATTCTTATTCTCACCCGCAATAACCTCAGGAAGATCAGGAAGAACCTTCAAATTTAAATAAGGATAAAAAATAGAGGCAACAATATATTGTTTAAAAAAGCATATAAGAGTGTTTCTTACCTCATTTGAAAATAAATTGAAGAGTAAAGGAGATGGAGATACATACATTTTTATCTTTGCTAAGCCAAGAAAAGACCCAAGGTTGATAATTGCGATCATGAAGGTTCGCAGGAAGATCTACTATCCCAGAAATATAAGAACCCGATAATGCTAAAGGGTAATTATACCAATCTTCATCATTAGAATGACGAGGTGTTTTATTATTTCCCGAGGCATAATCAATGTTGTGCATGAGAAGGTCATCTGATGCGATATTAGCTTTACGATGAAGACGAACACCCCAACGTTTATCTTCCTTCCTCACAGGAATTAATGTGTAATTCCTAAAGAAACCCTCAACTGTATAGTCCGCAGCAATAATCTCCATATCTCGAAATCCAGGTTTCCTAAGATCAACTGAATACAAAGATCTTCGAGTAGCAGCACGAGTTGCGAATTCAACCAGAATGTGAATGCAATCACCAGTCAGTTGATAAATGTCACATGAAAAATTGGGGTGGGAAATAATTTCATAGAATAAAGGAAGATTGACATCGTAAAGAGGAAGAGGAAGACCTGCGAGGATTTGACCTCGTGAGATTAAAACTTTCCGATCATTCCAAGAAAGATCAGTAAAGAGCTCCATACAGAGAGAAGATTTATTGTCATGACCATCAATTTCAGAAAGAATGAGGTCCCTATCAGCAAGCTCTGCATTAATTTGTTCAATGGTTTTCTTCTTTGGAGCCATTGGGTAAGAGAGCGAAAACAGAAAGGAAAAGAGGTGAAAGAGATAAGAAATCACAATAGAATAAAAAAGGAAGAAATTACAGAAGCAGATGTGATTAAGAAGATGAATAGAATAAAAGAGTAAAAAGAAGAATTAAAGATAATATTTATAAAAAAGAGAGAGAGTTTGATGAAGGAAAAAATTCATCAATGCGATTAGATGTGAACGGTTGAGAACGACGGTTACGAAACAACGTGTCAAAAATTTAATAAAAGAAAAAAATACGTGTTGCGAATCTAACAGGTGGTGATAACTATATTAAATTTACGAGAATAGAGGTTCTCATGACATTCCTTCTTCGTAGAATTGACATGAGAAGAGGCAAGATGTAGGTACCGAATATCGTAAGGCATTAGCTTACGAACATCGTAATAAATATAAGAGGAAATATCTACGAAACAATGCGATGATAGAGGAAGCACGGGGAAGCATGGAAGATTTGCGAGCATAAAATAATCTTGCGAAGATATGTTGCGATACTTCGCAACATATATACAGTTGTACAAATTTTACTATAAATAGGAGTTCAAATGTAAAATTCGAGAGGTTATTTTAATGAGTGTTAGAAAATATCTTAGGAAAGAGAATAGAGAAAGTTGTAACTATTCTAGTTCCATTTAGATACTTCTTTGTAATCAATTGAGACAATTAATAAGAAAATTGTCATTCATCATCAAGTTCTTCTTAAGTTTCACAAATTCTACTGAGGGTGTAGTTGTAGGTTATTCTGCAACTACACAAGAGAAGCATGATCTTTTAAATAAGGTGGCGATCTCTTCGCTACAGCTTAACACTCTCCAAAAAGTATGTGATGACCAAGAACAATTTCTTTGTTCTTTGAGAAGTAAATTTAAGGAAATAACAGAATCGTCTGCTGTTGAAAGAGATGAACTTATCCGAGGTAGAATAACTCTGAGTGTAAATACAAGTCAACTCAAGGATCAATACTCCCAACTAGAAGAATCCTATACTTTTCTAGCGAAGGAAAATGCCTTGCTCATTTCCAAAGAAAAGAATTTTCAATCTCGCTTGAAAGTTTTAGTTGGAGATGAATTTGACGATGTAATGGACCGCTGGGAAGATAGTTGTTTGGCTCTAACTATCTTATTTTGCAAAAGTAAGGTAGTCATGAAATTTTGACTGCCTCAATCATCTTTTATCTCTGTTAAGTCTTTTTGTGATATTTTCTTTGCGAGTTCTTCGCTTGAATAATTATATTTGTTCTTCTTTTTGCAGAATCTGAGAAAAAACTTCATTCCTCCATTTATGTTATGGAGTCTAAACTGGATAAACTTTGCAAAGAGAATGTATTACTTTCCTCTCATCTTGCTCGTTCTCGCGATCGAGCAGAAAGAAGATTTGATTACCTTGCTTATTTCAAATATATGGAAAGTAGAAACTGTGAAAAAGCGCTCATTCGCCAAGCTCATCTCCAAGATGAAGTTCTTGTGAATGATATCTTGTTGTCCAAATATTTTCCTCCTGTATCAATCAAGCCTCTAAAAGTAGGTGAAGATGAAATTCCGCATCCTGCTGATAGCGAATTTGATTATGAAAGTGGTGAGGAAGTTATTTATCAAGAAGCATTTGCGAATGAGGAAGAAATCCCTCTCAAGGAAACAACTGTTGTTGATGACCTAAATGAAGAAGAATCTAGGATAAATGAGCCAATTGTTGGCAATACCCCAAATGAAGAAGAAGCTAGAGTAGACTAGAATAAATAGAATATTGGCGAAAATGATAAAGATAGTGAAGAACGTCCATCATCCCCTTCTGGCGAAGCTAACACTGAAGTCTGAACTTTAGTTTTATTTTCTTGAATTATTTCTTCTTTGTCTCTTTTTGCGAATGATGTATTTCAGCCAACTTTTGAGGTTCATTTAGTCTTTTAGTATTTCGCATGTTCGCGAGAAAGATAATGCTTTTTGTTTATTAATTCCCATACTGCCTCTCATTATCTTTCTTGTGATGAGTAACCTGCATAAATAACAATCGTTAATGTTTATAAATTTTTTGTTGCGTCATGTGATCTTATTTTCCCTTCCTAGTTAAAGGTCTTATTTTGCCACCTGTTGTCATTGCAACAAAATCGCAGGACGTCCTTACATTTTCATGATAGAACACATTGATCTTGCCTTAACTCTCTCTTTTATTGGTATCTTTGTTGCGATAATATGACAGGTCTAAATATTCTTGCAAAAATTAAGTCCCATGACATTGCCGTCGTGCAACGAAATCGCAGGACGTCCTTACACTTTCATGTACTGACCCATTGATCTCGTCTTATCTTTCTCTTTTGTACTATTGCCTCTTCAGGATTGTCGCACAAATATGACAAGCCTAAATTTTCTTGCGAAAATAAAGCTCATGACATTTGCGTCTTAAGACACTTATCAGCTCCCTAATGGAGGGTGCCGCCCTTATCTTCCCCCTGGTTTCCCCTTCAAGGAGACATACCTCTACCATACAAGGTTGGCTCCTCCCATCCGGTCTTGACAACAACTAGTTGTTTTCGCAGCCTTTTATCCCTTTTGCCTATATGTCTTATGGTTACAAGATTTCACCTTAAGTGGGGTTTTCTTTAGGCCGAGTACATCATAGTCAAGACTTGCCAGTTATAAGCTTAGGTTGAAAATCCAAGGTATCTCTCCTGGATGGGATTTATTGACCCCAAATCTCCATGACTCAGGTTCCAGGGGCGGTGTAACCTTTTCGCTGAGTCATGTAACAGGTACCCCTTTTATGACGTACTTTAGGTCTTACATTTTCCTCTTACGAAATTTTGATCCCGCGAACTAGGGTGTACGCCATAATAGGTTCTCCCCTTTCTGGTATATCATTTATCTTTGATTATCTCTTGGTAATATCATTATTTCTGCGAAATTTTCGCGTATTTTCATTTCTTTTTGTATATGTATAATTTCGCAATTACTCTTTCATAATAATTTCTCATACATCCATTTTATTTCAATCAGATATCATTTCACAATCTACCCTTTTCTAGAACCTCTTATGGGTAATATCTCTTCAAGTATAATCTGTTCCATGGTCTATCAAGTCTCTGACCCATATCTTTACCTTCAGGATCCATCAATCTATATGCCCCTGTTCCGACTATCTATTTAATAATGTATGGCCCATCCCATTTTCTTGCTAATTTTCCACCATGTTCTCGCTGGTATATTGGTGTTTCTCGCAGCACCAAATCTCCTGGTTGAAACTCACGTGTTTTGACACGTTTATTATACTCTCGGGCTAATCTTCGCTGATAATTTTCCATATGTTGCAGAGCCCTTTCTCTCCTTTCTTATAATTCATCAAGCTTGGTTAAAATCATACCCGCACTAAGGTTTTTCTCCCATGCCTCTCTCTTTGTTGTTGGAATAAAAACTTCTGTTGGTAGCACAACTTCAACTCCATACGTTAAACAAAAAGGTGACATTCATGTAGCTTCTTTCTCGCCTAGTTGTGTTGTAAGCCCAGACTGCATTATGCACCTGTTCGCACCATGCCCTATTATGCCCTTCTAACTTCTTCTTCAATATGTCTGCGATTGTCTTATTTGTTGATTATGCTTGTCCATTGGCCTGTGGATATAAAGGGATGGATTTTCCACACTTTATCTTAAATGCATTGACCAACATTTCTATGTTCTTCCCTTCAAACTGATTCCCATTATCAGATACCAATTGTGTGGGAACTCCAAATGTGCAAATGATATTTTCAAATATGAATGTAAAGATGTCTTTGTCGTGAATATGTTGTACTGCTTTTACTTCTGCCCATTTTGTGAAATAATATGTAGCGAAAATTGAATATATTCTTTGTCCAGATCCTAGTAAGAACGGTCCAACAATGTCTAAATCTCATTTTCCTAAGGGCCATACACTGGTTGAAGATGATAATAGTGCTCCAGGTGCATGTATTTTCTTTCTGTGTCGCTGAAAATCTTCGCAACGCCTTGATATTTGATTTGCGTCTTCATGCATATATGGCCAATAATAACCTGGAATTTTTGCTTTGTATGCCAAAGATCTTCCTCCACTATGATTGCCAACATCCCCACCATGTAACATCTTCAATATCTCTTCTCTTTCTTTTCGTGTTAGACATCTGAGTAATGGTCCATTAAAAGACCTTTGATACAATACCCCATCTCTTAGTTCATAATTTGTCGCACGACTTTTTAGTTTGTGCACCTCCAATCTATTACTTGGGGTTTCTACTTTTGCAAAGTATGCATGAAGTTCTACTCTCCAATCTTCGATATTAGGCACATGTTCTTCCTCTCCACCTTCTATTATCATTACATATACTTTTTCCTCTTCCTCTTTGTTTACTGATGGTGATTGAAGTGTCTGTATCTTTATGCATCTTGCAGCTGGATCTGTCATCATGCTTGAAATGAAATCATAAGCATCTACAAGTCTATTTTCTTTCCTTGATATGTGTCTCCACTTTATTTTTGGGATTTTCGCTGACAATTCTTCAACAAGTTTTTTGTATTTCTTCAAGGGTTCATTTGTAGTGTACTCTCCTTTTATTTAGCGAATAACTAACTGCGAGTCACTGGTGATTCTCATATTCTTCAACTTTATTTCTATTGCAAATTTTAGGGCATGTACCACAGCTTCATATTCTGTCTCATTATTAGTAGATGCGAATTCCAGTCTGAAGGAAAAAGCCATTTTATTTCCTTCTGGAGAAATTAGGACAATTCCAACTCCATTACCTTCCCCATTTGACGATCCATCTACCAATATTTCCCATCTTCCGGGTTCTGTCAATAGATCTCTTGGGTTTCCATGTTCTTTTTCTGCATCCATCATTTCCTCCATAGCTTCATCATCTTCTAGAGGAAATTCTGCTAAGAAGTATACGACAACCTGTGATTTTGGTGAAGATAATATTTCATACTTAATTTCAAAATGTCCTACTTGTGTATTCCTTCTCTCCACCATGCCTGACCTTTTTGAATTCTTCATCACCGATTCGATTGGTACCTTTGTCAAAACCCTTATTTTGTGTTCCTGAAAGTATATGCGAAGTTTAAATGCTGCATAAACTAATGCCAGAATTAGTTTTTCAATTTTTGAATAATTTTTCTCTGCGGCATTGAACGTTTTGCTGATGTAATAAATTGGTTTTTCAACTTCTGCGTCCATTCGCAATAGCACATCACTTCATGCATGTGAAGTTGTTGCAAGATGGATTAATAGTTCTTCTCCTGGCTCTGCCTTTTGCAAAATAGATATATTCATCAGATGTTCTTTTATTCCTTGGAGAGCTTTCTCGAATTCATCTGTCATTTGAATTTTGTGCCTTTTTTGAGTATGTTGAAAAAAATGTTTACACTTGTCTGATGATCGCGAAATGAATCTTCCCAATGAAGCCAAGAGTCCGTTTAACTTCTGTACATCCTTCACCGTCGCTGGTGTTGGAATGTCATGAACTGCGTGCACTTTCTCTGGATCAACTTGTATTCCTTCTTTTGATACAATGTAGCCTAGAAACTTTCCAGATGCAACCCCAAAAATACACTTCTCTGGGTTTACTTTGATATTAAAATACCGCAATTGTTCAAAAATTTCCTTCAGATCTTGTACATGGTCTTTAGCTTCTTTACTTTTTATTAACATGTCATCTACATACACCTCTAATGTTTTGTGTATCCATTTTGTGAACACTTTCTCCACCATCCTTTGGTATGTTGCTCCAGCATTTCGCAAACCAAATAGCATTTTTGTATAACAATATAACCCTCTTGGAGAGAAAAAGGCAGTGTGTTCTTGATCTTCTTCAGCGAGAGGGATTTGATTGTAACCTTTGTACCCATCTAGAGAAGATATTCTATCATTTCCCGCCGCTGACTCAACCATTTGTGGAATATCTGGTAATGGAAAACTGTCTTTCGGACAAGCTATGTTTAGATCAGTAAAGTCTATACAAATTCTTATCCCCTTATTCTTCTTTGGGACTACAACCATGTTTGTTATCCACTCCGGATACTTGGCTTGTCTTATAATTCCTGCATCAAGAATCTTCTGCAGCTCTTCTTCTATTTGCGGATGATATGTTGTTGCGATTTTTCTTATTCTTTGTTTAAATGGCCTTACATTTTTGTCGATCTCCAACCTATGAAATGCCACAGATGGATATATTCCAGGCATCTCATCCATGTTCCATGCGAAAATATCTTTGTATTCTCGCAAAAGATTAATAGTTCTTTTTTCTTCATCTGCCTCCATCTTGGTCCCAATTCTTAGCATTTTGGGTTCTTATTTAGTTCCAACATTCACTTCCTTTGTTGGTTCTGTTGTGGTGTAACTGGCCTTATTTTCTTCCATGGGCGTTAGTTCTTTTATCACCTTCACAAGTTCGCTTCCTTCTTCCGAAATTTTGTTGGGTATTCCTTTCCCTTCCTCTGGTCTAACCATGTAAATTTTAAACTCTTCTTATTTCTATGCCTCTTTCGCCTGCGAATTTTTCGCTTCTTTGGACGTTCTTCATAATGCTTCACTTCAATTTGATAACACAATTTCGCACTATCAGTATCTCCCCTAATTTCACCAAATCCGCTTGGTATTAGAAATTTGATGCACTGATGTAATATTGATGCTACGGCTTTAATTGTGTGTACCCAGGGTCCTCCCAACAACATGTTATACGTCGATTCCATATCTACCACACATACCGTCACTTGTGTTTCAACCTCTCCTAGCGAGATTCACACCATTATTTCCCCTTTTGGTTTTGTTGTAGATTTGCCGAAACCATGAATGTGATATGCTGAATGAGATATTTTTTCATCTTTGTATCCCATTCCTTTGTATGCATGTAATTTTCTCTTGGTATTCTGCTGCTATGAATGTAATTTTCTGTTTTTCCCAATCTTTCAATGGTGATACCTTCTCCACTGTCATGATTTTATTTCCTTCAAAATCTCGTTTATGTATTCTTCCTCTGATGCTTTCATGAAATACATTAATCATTGTTTTTGTGATTAAATTACACTCCAATCTTCTATTACCTTCATTGATTTTGATTATCTTTTCCTTAACTAGTTTGCTGATTGATTTCATTATTTTCTTCACTTGAATAATATGAATAATAGTCTTTTATCTTGTTTTTTCCACAATTTTCAACCTTCAATTCACCATGTTTCTAGCGCCAATATGTAGTTGCAGGAAATCCCACAATATATCCCTCACAAGAATTCATAATAATCAACACATATTTATGATCAAAAACAACACTTTTTATTAACAGATTCCAGAAATGTTACTAGAAGGAAATGAAATCAAGAATACAACATTGTTTTGGACTTTCTCTCTCTTCAAAACTTTCTCAACACCCTAAAATTGATCTCTCCCTTCCTTACGCCTATTCGACTCTTTATATAGGGTATTACATAGTGGATGACAACTAATATGTCCTTTATTTTTGGATCCGACTTGCGATATTTTCGCGAGCAATCAAGTGTCAAGTTCGCAACATTCTTGAATGTCGCAATATCTTCACGTCTTTCTCATGTTTAAGTTTTCGTCATCTGTTACGTCATTTCTGCAGTTAGCCTGCGGCGGTTTCGCAATGTTCTTTTATTATCGCGATATTCTGATCCTACATTATGTCTTCTGATAGAAAAGATGTTAATATGGATGTTAAGCCATCAATCATGAAGGAGAAAGATAAATCTCCTTTGTCATCAACTTTGAAAAGAAAAAGAGGGAATGTGAGGAAACCAAGAGTTGTTCATTCAAATCTTCAGAAGTTTTCTGGTTTTCTTGAAGATTTGATTGAAACAAGAAAGGAGATTCAGCAAATAAAGGCTATTATTTTAAGAACTCTCAAAATTCAGAAGGCCCTGGTTCGGCATCAGTCTAGAAGGTTTGATGGAATTGACTCCTTTCTTCATGAACCTTATGCTCCAATAGTTGTTGACGACAAGGAGTTCGGGGGCGATAAAGAATTTTTTAGATTAATGTCTAGGAAACTTCTTATGAGAATTTATTCTTGTGTTTTAAGAAGGAAAACTAAGGTTTGGAATAGCCATTATTGTGAGTATACATAGCTATTTCCAACGATTTTCATCTTGCAATGTTTTTAGATTTATTTATTTAAATTCTAAAGTTTATTTTGAAGATGATTTTGAAGTATTAATCTTGAAAAAGCGGGGGTCTAACAATCTCACCCAATATTTCGATTAGCAATCTGTATTGACAACTCCAAGTTGTTTTCTAGAGAATCAACTAGACTCAATCAATAGAAAATATTTCAAGGAGTTATTATCTCAATCTCTCAATTTTTTTTACTCAAGCGAATATGATTCGCGAGTCTAATCAAAGAGAGATAACTTGGATGGTACCAAAGACCAATATCCAAGTGTCAATCAATTTAAATCAATAACCAATAAGGTCGGATATTCGAATTGATTGAACAATGCACAACCTGTACTATTTCAATTATATAACAAAATATAATGCGGAAAGGAAATAACACAAATACCAGAATTTTGTTAACGAGGAAACCACAAATGCAGAAAAACCCCAGGACCTAGTCCAGATTAAATATATATTGTATTAAGCCGCTATAGACACTAGCCTACTCCAAATTAATTTCGGTATGGACTGTAGTTGAACCCCAATCAATCTCACTCTGATCTAAGGTACAATTATGCTCCTACACCTCTGATCCCAGCAGGATACTTCACACTTGATTCCCTTAGCAGATCTCACCCACAACCAAGAGTTGCTACGACCCAAAGTCGAAGACTTTAATAAACAAATCTGTCTCACACAGAAAATTCTACAAGATAGATAAATTCTTCTCCCACGAATAAACCTATAAGTTATGTTCCGTATTTTGATAAATCAAGGGGAACAGGAACCAATCCATAAAACCAGACTTATATTCCCGAAGAACATCTCAGTTTTATCAATCACCTCACAATAGTCTTAATCGACGCAACAAAAAAAGATATTGTGGAATCACAAACGATGAGACAAAGATGTTTGTGATTACTTTTATATCTTGCCTATCGGAGATAGAAATATCAAGCCAATTATTACAATTGTACTCGTACGATAGAAACAACAAGATTAGATCACACAACTACAAGAAAATTAGTATCGGTCTGGCTTCACAATCCCAATGAAGTCTTTAAGTCGTTAACCTGGTTTAGGAAGAAGAAAACCAAAGGTTAAAGGAGAATCGACTCTAGCTTAGAAAACTAGTATCACACAGAATGTGTGGGGATTAGGTTTCCTAGTTACTTGAGTACTCCCTTATAAAGTCTTTCAAATCAGGGTTTGCAATTAATGTTATCTTAGTAACAAAGAATTCAATATTCACCGTTAGATGAAAAGCTGATTAGATACAAGCTAATATCTCTCAACCGTTAGATCAAAAATTTAGCTTGCCATACACACATGTACTTGACGATTTTGGGTTTGTGTAACCGTACCCAAACGTGTACAATAGTTGGTTCAATATTAGTCAACCAAATGGTTAGCTAAATGATAATTTTCATATCAACCATATTCTTTTCACTATAACTAGTCCAAATGACTCAAATGAACTAGTTAGAGAGTTGTTTAATTTCTATGAGATCTCATGTACTACATAAGACACAATTGAAGCAAAAACGATATGATTCACTCGAATCAATTCATGAACTATAAAGACACGGTTTGCAATAGCATTCCTTAGATAATTTAGATAAGTGCACGAACATCGTTTTTAGATATAACTACTCAAGTTCGCGGACTGGGTTCGCGGACTCAAGTTAACCGATTGGAGTTCACAAACTCCAGCAGAAATTCTCGGGTTCGAGAACTTCCGTCAGTTCGCGGACTGAAACTGAGCTACAACTCCAGCCGCAATTCTCGGGTTCGAGAACTACGCACATTCGCGGACTGGGTTGACTGCTCAACTTCCGGTTTTCACTTAATTAACAAAGTTCGCAAACTTTGGTTCATGTGCTAAGGACATATACATATTTGTGTTACCACAACAATGTTTATATCCCCCAGTGGTTATATTGTCTAAACTCTCATTTCAACCATTGAAACATTCTCAGAGGACGTCATATAGTTGTTATTCACAAACTAGTTTTTGTCAGAGCAATTTCCAAAGTGATTGAAATATAACATGACTTTCATCACTAGGTAAAGATGAACTTGGCTAAAGCGAAAGGTTTACCAACATACATTTTGAGAAATAGATAAGCGAGATATACTTAGCTCGAAATGTCATATGTGTATATTCTTAGTCTATATAGTAATACGACTTTTGTCTCAAGATATGAGATAGAGTAGATAGACTTTTGAGTGATTGATAAGTTCAAGTCTCCACATACCTTTTAGTCGATGAAGATCCACTGGTTCCTTGAGTAGTCCTTTATCTTGTATGATGATTTCCATGGAGTTATTGAGCTCAACTACACTTTATATCCTAGTCCGAGACCTTATCTATAATAGACTAGAAATAAAGACTTTATAGTTTTGATCACTAACATTGACAAACATGCTTGAGATAGCAACGCATGCGAGTTCAACCGAGCAATGCTCTAACAAATATTTATGGTTTTATATATTGCAACTTTTTATGGGATATGTGTGTTTGCGTCCGTGAACTACGATTGTCCCATATTTGTCAAAAGTTAAGTCTATCATGTGCCATTATGCAAATATTGATAAAAGATTGAATGAAATTTTGACAACAAAAGTTAAGCCTATTGTGTCATTATACAAATATTGATGGAAGATAGGATGAACTTTTGTCTACAAAGATTAGGTCTAATACATGTCTCTATGCAAACATTAATGAAAAATATAATGAATCTTTGAATATTCCGCAGTATTGGCCTTTCACCGATCCACATCTTTGTATAAATACTGTGTGGCTTCTTAAGTTCTCTTATGTGAGCATTTCCGATTAAATTATTCATGGGTTCTCTTGTGGTTAATTTAATTGAGTATTTTGGATACAAATTCATGTTTCATGCATTTTGTTAATTTCCAAAGAAATACTTCTTTTCTTGTAAAAGTAAGGTCGCTCTTGTTTTTCTTTTGATAATGACATTTTATGGAGGAGAGTTCTTAATTGAACTTGTGCTTAATTTCCAAATATTTGTGGGGAGTGCGGCTGTGGAATATTGTATGATTTTTTTTGTATCTTTATTAACTCCTTGATGAATGCATTTAGTTTCGACTATATGATTGCATCTAAACAAAGTTGATATGTTCTCTTTTGGTCATGAAGTATCTCTATGGAAATTTCATTAGGATCCCACTAGTTTTCGTACTTTTGCCAATTTATATTGACAAAAATGGGGAGAATTGTGTAATTCACACTACAAATATATATAATTGACGGATCATTATGTAAGTGGGGGGGGGGGGGGTTGGTTTTCATGTGAGATGAAGTATTGACTAAGGGGGAGTGATACATATCACCATAGTATTGTTGTCAAAGTTGTGATACAATTGGACTTTGATGTTGTGTAATAATACTATGACACTAGCTATATAACAATGATTGAGAGCTACCGTTTTCTTATTGTTATGGCTACGGATCTTCAACAACTATGATGTTGAGTTGAACACATTCAGAATCACTGGATTACTTGGAAATGATGAAGATTTCGAGTAATGTTGAAGAATCAAGAAAATCAAGCATTTGGATTGAGAGATACAAAGTTTAATTATTTTGTAATCCATATGTATTGATAGTTTTGTCACTAAAATGGACAAAGGGGGAGATTATTAGAGCAATGCTCAGTTGAACTCGCAAGCATTGCTATCTCAAGCTTGTTGTCAAGTTTAGTTTCCAAAACTATAAGTCTTGATTTCTAGTCTACTTGTAGATAAGTCTAGCATTAGGATAGAAAGTGTAGTTGAGCATTATAATTCACGACGTTCATCGATTGAAGACGAAGAACTACTAAGGGGATCTTGTGGAACTTCATCAACAAAATGTATGTGGAGACTTGAACTCATCTATCACTCAAAAGTTTATCTACTCTATCTCCTATTTGAGACAAAAATCTATAGACTTTAATTATACACATTTGATATTTCGAGTTGAGTTTAACTCGCTTAGGTAAGCTTTCACCTTAACTAATTTCATATTATATTCATGATGAAAGTCAAAATATGATCATGTGAAAATTTCCTGGTAACATCCTACATGATTTGTGTGAGAAAGTCATTTGATGTAGACTCATAATGTTCCGTATTGATCATTCAATCACTTGAAAATTGCATTGAACCTAATAGTTTGTGTGGGACAACTATTATCGTCTTCCGAGAATGTTTCAATGGTTGAAATGAGAGTTTATAACAATTGGATATAAGCACAGTATGCGTACTTGCATATGTGTAATCTAAGTCCGGGAACCATGGTATGCATACCCGTATGCGTACTGATTGGTTTAGTCAAGGTCCGGGAACTCAGTACGCATACCAGTATGCGTACTTGCGTGAGGTTCAATTTCCGGGACTTTACTGAGTTCATGAACAAAGTCTATCTACTCAATCCAAAATATTGCTCAAACGGGTATGCATATCTTAGTGGCCGAACTAAGTTTGGATTCTCCAGTACGCGAACATGACTTTATTGAGTGGGTTATGTTCTAAAATCGTTTTGTTCATGAAATAATACATTTATATATTAAGGAATGCAATCATTTGAAAACCGTGGCTATAATGTTCATGACTTGATTCGAGTGAATCAAAATCGATTTTGCTTCAATTGTGTCTTGTATACTTCTATGAGAATATAAACAATTGAACAACTCTTGAACTAGTTTCATTTGAGTTATTTGAACTAGTTACGGTTAAGATGAATATGGTTGATATGAAAGTGTTCATATGGCTAACTTCGGTTAACTATTGTTGAGCCAACAAAGGTGTACACATTTAGGTACGATTACTTATATCTAAATGAAGTCACTTTTCATTTGTGTGTAACAATCTAAGTTCAATCTAACGGTTGAAACATATTAGCTTGAGTCTAATTAGGTTTTCATCTAACGATGAATATTTTGTTACCAAGGTAACATTGATTGCAAACCCTGATTTAAAGACTATATAAAGGAGAACTTTAGAAACTGGGAAACCTAATCCCCACACCTCATGTTTGATACTAGTTGCGACTAGAGTCGATTCTCCTTTAACGTTAAGTTTTTTCCAAAACCCTGTAGATTAACGACTTGAAGACTTCATTGGGATTGTGAAGCCAGATCCAATTATTTTCTCTGTAGTTTCGTGCTCTGATCTTGCTGCTTTCTATCATGATTGAGTACTATCTTCTCTAAGATTTGATCGAGATTTAATCTCCGATAGGCAGGATAAAAAGTAATCACAAACATCTTTGTCTCATCGTTTGTGATACCACAATATCTTGTTTCGCTACCATACGATTAAGATTATTGTGAGGTGATTGATATTTCTTGGCTGTTATTCGGGAATATAAGTCTGGTATATCAATTGGTTCCTGTTCAATTTGATTTATCAAAAGACGGAACAAAACTCATAGGTTTATCTGTGGGAGACAGATTTATCTATTCAATAGACTTTTCTGTGTGAAACAGATTGGTTTATCAGGTCTTCAATTTTGGGTCGTAGCAAATCTTAGGTGTGGGTGAAATCAGCTAATGGAATCAAGTACATAGAGTCCTGATGGGATTCAGAGACGTAAGGAGCGCAATTGTACCTTGATCAGTGTGAGATTGGTTAGGGCTCAACTACATTCCAGTCCGAAGTTAACTTGGAGTAAGCTTGTGTCTGTAGCGGCTTAATACAGTGTGGTATTCAAATCTGAACTAGGTCCCGAGGATTTTATACATTTGCGGTTTCCTCGTTAACAAAACTTATGGTGTCTGTGTTATTTTTTTTCCACATTATATTTTTTTATATAATTGAAATATCACAGGATATGTGTAAGTTCAATCAATTGTGAATCCAACATTTTGTTGTTGATTAAATTGGTTGACACTTGGATAATGGTACCGTCCAAGTTATTTCTTATATTAATCAGGCTCACGTATTTCTATATGTTTGATTTGCTTATTACATTAAGAAACAGAGATATAACTCTTTGATATATTTTTCTTAAGATTGAGTCTAACTGTCTAGTTGATTCTCTTAAAAGTATATTAGAGTTTGTCTATACGGATTGCTAAGCGAAATGCTGGGTGTGGTTGTTAGACCCCTGCTTTTTCATCATTGACTCCAGAATATATCCTATCCCAGACCTCCGACATTCTCTGCCCCTCATGAGACCAGTACTTGACATGACATATCTCGTCCAGCGTACTCTCCCACCCTCAAAAAGTGACTCGTCATTCGCTCAGATACCATTTGTAACGACCTCTCTCTCCACCGATACTGTCTCCACTTAGCCACAATGATCGTCGGTGTAGGTTTTTTAACAGCCATCACTGTGGTAATCCAGCTGCAATTTCCTGATAGGTCACCCATCCCTGGATTACTCCTGCTCGATCACGCTTAACTGCAAGGTTTTCTGCCAATTATGGAACAATTATGCTGAAAAGGTCTATGTTGTTAGGAAAGGACAAATTATTACATATATTCCAATCGGCGAATCACTGCCGAAATTAAGGTATTATAATAACATTGTTAAACATCACAAAAATATATAAGCATACAAGACTTGCATAACATAGAGATAAATATGAAACAAAGTTGAAATAATCAAGTGGTTACATGATTTTTTACATCTTTTTGTAAAATTAGAAGGAAAAAAAAACAACAACAATAAGTGAACTATTATCACCTGCACAAAAGAGGAAGCAAAAATTCACCTTAAACTCTTATTCTCTGCATAAATCAAAATGAGTTTCTACGGCTTTGAAAGATATACTTGGAAGAACTTAAAAAAACCTTGGTATTCGTTCCACACTTACCAAGTCCACCAATTCCACCACCAGTACAGAAACATATCGTGCTCCATACCTAATCCTCCACTTCCATCAGCATCACCTCTAATTATTTACGAATCCAAATTACACCACAAGCACCTCCTCCAACTCCATTTCTACTTCACCAATAAATAATATTAGTACCTATAATACCTGCAATTATATTTACAAACAAGAACAATGGAAATTAAAGTTCAAAAATCTCAACATAATTTGAAATCTGAGTTTGATTTTATGAATCTAAGCATAAATATCTGTAGATCTGATCCAGAAAAAAAATGAATTACTAGAAATCAATCCTATGATAAGATCTCTCCTGAACCTTGAAAAAAAATGAATAACTAGAATTCAATTTGTAAGATGAGATCTCTTCTTAATCTTGATGATAAATTGCTGATGATAATGATTTTCTCTTGATCTCAATAGATTCTTCGACTAATTTCCAGCGAAAATTTATTCCTCTCTTGATTGTTCCAATGAAAACTTTCTCAAATGAAATAAGATTACCAATAACATGTTTGAATTCAATATGGTGGCAGAGGCGGTGGCAAAGACGAGAGAGAAGAGAAAGATGGCGGTGGAAGTGGCAGTAGAGGTGGTAGGTCTCGATTGAGCGGAATACTGGATCGTATTCCTTTCTTCCTCTTCTTCTTCCACGGTGGTGGTGATAGCTATCGAGAGAAACAAAAAAATAGTGAAACCAAAAAGAAAATAATGACAACTTTACTTAGTATATATACAATACAAGGTGAGATAAAGGGAAACAAATGAATAACGTTTTTTATTTGGGTTTTGTTATCTTGTGCACCCATGCACAAGATAATATCCAATCATTGGCATTGGAAATGATAAACACTAATAAAAAAAAATGAGAGATGGTGTCTTGTGCATTGGAGAAGGGAAATAATCATGGATTTTTTGAATTTTTCTCTATACAAGTTACACTTTCCCTTCTCCAATGCATAACATATTATCTCTCATATTTTTTTATTGGTATTTTTCATTTCCAATGCCAATGATTGGTTGTTATCTTGTGCATGGGTGCACAATATAACAAAACCCTATTTTATTTTTCCCCTTTAAAAGATGAGGAGTATATTGGGGGATACCCTCACAAATTGGGGGATACTAAAAAAAAAACATAAAGAAGTTCCCTTATTTATAATATAACCGGCATTGCATATTGTCACAAGACAATGCCGACTGTGGCATGAACCACATCTATTATTGCCTCGTAATCTTCTGACCAGTGAGATTTCAAAATTAGAAACAGAGCTCTTCGTTGGATGTATCCCAAGACGGTGAACTCTCAAAGTCTCATAATATACGTTTTCGTGTTTATCAATTCAGGTAAGATGATTTTTCCCTTAGTGTCTTTGTTTCCAACCATCCTCCAACATACCAAGTTCCTGCTTAATAAACTCATATGCGGCGTATTCAGTCTTTTTTTTTTAGATCTACTCAGTTCGTCATGTAATCTCTGTGACTCGTTTCTATGAATCATTTAAGTTTTTGGAAAAAGCTTTAATCAAACTGATGAACTCAACGAAATGGATTTCATGTTCAATATACGCATTAATGTTTGCTCAATCCACTACTTTCTTCATTAAGCAAGACAACGCATTGGATAGATCAATTGGTACCAGCTTTTGAATACATGTTGTTGTACTACAAATTCTATTTAGGTCCTACAAATTAAGAGGAGTAAGTAAGATGCATAAAATACAAAGGTGTTAAAGTATTATCTACACCTTCGAATTCACCTCCATATTATACCTTTTTTATTTTCTTATTTTTAATAATTATTCAAATTAGGAGGATTTTTTTTCAAATAATTCTTTAAATCCTAAACTATGGAGATAACTTTAGCTTACGGGGAATTATATTTTATACATGTGCAAACTCTCATAAACAAAGGTATTCATAAGACGTCCATGTACGATTTTTTGTACCAGTTGTTGAAGATGCTCTTAAGCAGAATGCTAAACTTATTGAAAAAGAAATCTCCTGACTGTCACAAAACTTTGAGACCCATCAAATAAAAAACGGACCCCTACTAATCCCAGTGGGAGGCGGGTCTCCAAGTCGATAAGTCCATCATTAATGTTGCTAACTAAACTAATTTGTACTTATCTATTAGATTCAAAATCTAATGATACATCAGACAACTATGATCTAATTCATAATTTTAGTTTTAATTCTTGGATAATCAAGATATCTCTTAACCAAATTAAATGTGTCGTACGAACATGTGATGGTTCAATTATTTGTTTTGTGTCTCCAACCTTTGTTGGTCCATAGATCTCATTTGTGGATCTTATAATGCTTTGAGTGCACCATTTAACCACAACTTTCATGTTTTATTTTCAAGGACACCAAGCATGCATCACACTCTGAAAAAATGCATGCAACTGTAAAACCATGAACTGGCTAATGAGTTTAGTATCTATTAACTGTCTTTAATAACCATGTAATTATTTTCAATGAAGACATGTTAATCTCTCTTCTAAATTTTTTTCAGAAATGGATACTTCTATTTGTAACATTCAAAACAAATTTATGTTTCATTTTCGTCCGTTTTAAATTGACCAATTACTTTAGTGGGCAGAAAGATATCACTAATTTTCCAAGAATCGATAGCATGTATTCCTTTAGTTTTACTTTCAACAAACTTATAACATTGGAATAAGAGATATTGTGAAAGCAATAACCATGAAAATATAATAGTTCAAGAATTCCATAATACCATCATTGTGTTATATAATTATAGAGTTTCATTATCTCTAACCATTGGCCAGTGCCTCAGATTCTTTCTCCCCTCTCTCCATAACCGTTTTTTTCCAAAAAACTCTCTGAAACAAATCTTCCAAAATCTTTGATTCTCTAATATTGTAATCCAAATCTGTTGGATATTATCTGAAGTATTCAGATTTCCAAATAGATTTGGATACAATACGTAAATATATTATTAGTATTTTATTTAAATAAAAATATCGCCATTGTATGCGATCTATGGGTTTTCCCAGTTTCAATTTCATTATCTCTCTAATGGTTCTCTTAAATCCATTGGAGGTTTTTCATAGCCTTGTAGGCGTTTCTAGCGATTGTTACAACAATTGTTTCAAATTCATCAAGGACAATTTCTTCCGGCTTGACGTATATCTACAGTTTCATGAAGATCAATGGCTACCGGATTTGATTGTGATAATGATGTTTTGTGCTTATTACTCCCTTTTGGGACAACATCTTAATGAAGAAGACAATGAAGAAGAAGATAAATTCTTCAAATCAAAATGGCAGAATTCTAATTCAAAGGCCATCCCTCAAGTATCATCAATTTCCTTTTTGAAATTCATGTATTTAATACGTTTGTGTTACAATTTGCTTATTATTGTGATACAAAAAATCTGTATTTTATTATGTTTTTCAATGATGTATACAATCTTTTAGTATTAATGAAATTGAGAGGATTACCTCTCTTCCCGTCAATTTTTTTTTATCTCTAACCATTATCAAAAAAATAGATTATCACAATAGATTCTATTTTATAAACACCAATCGGTATGACTTCCCATTTAGAAAATTAAAAATATTAAAAATATCACATATCAGTAAAACCCATGAAGATCCGTAACTATCTATCAAATCTCCTAGTTTGAGTGTCTTGATTATTTGCAGAGTACAAAAAATCTCATTATTTATTGATTATTATATCATAATTGATGTTTACATGCACAACCATGTTATCCAATTCACATCTTCATGTTATTCCACCAGTCCATGTTCATATATATTCTACATTTGGCTACAATAGATGATTAATGAGGTAGAAATTTATTCAAACATCTAATATGCAAACCAAGCGTACATTGGTCAAGATATAAGCAATTATAAATTGTATACTCACTACGAGAAATCAATATGACATATTCCCTAAATTTGTGATATGCTTATGCAATAAAAGGAAAAAAAAAGTATATACACTTATCTGATTAATGTTAGTTTTAGCATATAAACTAACTTTGGTATGTTAAAATGTCGGTTATAACTAAAAGTAAATCTATTTTTGTCTTGCCTCCGTTCTTGTTTTCTTCCTTTTTTGTAATAACTCAACAAAATCCGTAATATTTTCAAATTCCATTGAAAAAAAAACTCTTTAAAATTATTGGAAATCTAGGGTATATAATAAGAAACAGTTAGGCTTGAGGCGCCTAGAGATGCATATTTTAAAAGTGTTATTTTCTTTCACTAGATTAGAGTTACTATAGGGACTAATATCAAAGCGCTTTCCAAGACACAACAAGCCTTATGTGATTGACGACCAACAAAATCGACGAATCGCCCTTAAACTCTTTGGATACTACTACTCGTTTTATTAACAAAATTTGATAAGAGAGAAGACATAAGAAATCTATATTTTGTCTAGTATACTTGAACTGTTTTACAGATTCTTAAGAGATGCATCTCTTGCTAACTCATATAAAAACCTAATGTTTAACATCTTTGTATACCCGTGGAACAGTTGATTTAGAGGTCAAGTTTTATTTCATTTTTTAATTTAGTGCGTCCTTATTGGTATAAGTCAATAGCGGTTATATTAACCAATATTTTGAGGCTTAAGTCTATTCACTGGTAACTAATGATATATTTAAGTTATATTGAATGTTTGATCAGAATCTGCAACTTATCATAGATCAAAATCTCAAACAGTTCTCCCAATGAATCAGGAGTCTCTAAGGAACTAAAAAAATATTCGAAAGAGCTAAGAAGATATGTATAGAATCACATTCGATCTATATTATAATAAATCCTATAACTAAAGGAAACTAAAAGTGTAAATTGCACCCCAAAACTTGGTTAACAGAATTCTCTACTTCAAGAGACTGAGCAGGCTCCCTAACATGTTGCAACCTTGCATTATTACTCTATAACCCGCTAGACCTGGATTACACAAAGAAAACTGCTAGTTGGGAGTTTTCTCACCATCAGTTTGATTCTTACCCTGTAAGCCAGTTTGAAAACCATTCTACAAAAAAAACCTTATTGTCTTTAAAAACTATTCCTACTATTCAAACCCGACACACCTTTTAAGAAATTCTCTACCTCCAAACCAGGCATATTTATATCATGAAAATCATACTGAATACCACTTTGATAACCATAATGAAAAATATTACAATGGTCCTAGCAATGATCCTGGATGTATCCATCCTCTGAAAGAGCAATCATGTGAACATTGTAAACAACCGGCTATGGGCGTGGTGTTCAGATTTTTAGGGAAGATAACGTCCACGATCATTTTTATTAAAAGCTGTGTATGAGTGATTAGAAGTTTCTGTAGATGGGTCAAGAGAAAACTCGATTATGGGTCAACTAATGACATAACTTTACTGGTAATTGCTGAAAAAGCGAGGGTCTAATAACCTCACCCAATATTTCGATTAGAAATCTGTATGGACCAACTCGAATATAATTTTAAGAGAATCAACTAGACAATCAGACTCAATCTTGATAAAAAAGTATATCAAGGAGTTAATATCTCTATCTCTCGATTTGATATATACTCAAACAAATAGAAATATGTGTGTCTTTATCAAATACAAGAGATATAAACTTGGATGGTACCAAAGACCAATATCCAAGGATCAATATTTCCAATCAATAACTAAAGGTTAGATTTCATAATTGATCGATACAACGCACAACCTGTGATATTTCAATTATATAACAAAATATAATACGGAATAAAAATAACACATACACCAGAAATTTTGTTAACGAGTAAACCACAAATGTAGAAAAAACCTGGGACCTAGTCCATATTGAACACCACACTGTATTAAGCAGCTACAGACACTAGCATACTACAAACTAACTTCGGTCTGGACTGTAGTTGAACCCTAATCAATATCACACTGATTCAAGGTACAATTGCACTCCTTACGTCTTCGATCCCAGCACGATACTACACACTTGATTCCCTTAGATGATCTCACTCACAACCAAGAGTTGCTACGACCCAAAGTCGAAGACTTTAATAAACAAATCTGCATCACAAATAAAAGTCTACGATAATAGATAAATCTATCTCCCACAGATAAACGTATGAGTTTGTTCCGAATTTTGATAGAAATCAAGGTGAACAGGAACTAATCGATAACCCAGACTTATATTCCCGAAGAACAGCCTAGAATTATAAATAACTTCACAATAATCTTAATCGTGTGGTAGTTAAATAAGATATTTCGGAATCACAAACGATGAGACGAAGATGTTTATGATTTATTTTTATCTTGCCCTATCGGAGATATAATCTCAAGCCAATTATTCAATTGAACTTGTACGATATAAAATGGCAAGATTGGATCGCTCAACTACAAGAGAAGTAGTTTCTTCTGGCTTCACAATCCCAATGAAGTATTTAAGTCGTTAACCTACAGGGCCTCGAGAAGAAACCTAAGGTTAAAGGAGAATCAACTCTAGCAAAACCAACTAGTATCACACATGAGGTGTGGGGATTAGTTTTTCCAGTTGCTAGAGTTCCCATATATATAGTTTTCAAATCAGGGTTTGCAATCTAAGTTACATTGGCAACAAAGCATTCAATATTCACCGTTAGATGAAAAACCTGATTCAACCAAGCTAATATCTTTCAACCGTTAGATCAAAACTTAGCTTGTCATAAACAAATGAAATGTATTTCATTTAGGTTTGAGTAATCGTACCTAAACGTGTATACTTAGTCCGTTCACAAATAGTTAATCAGTGGTTAGCCATATGAGTACTTTCATATTAATCATATTCATCTTTATAACTAGTTCAAATGACTCATAAGAACTAGTTGAAGAGTTGTTCAATTGCTTAGGTCTTTATGCATAGATACAATTGAAACAAAATTGGTTTGATTCGTTTGAATCAATTAATGAACAATATAGTCACGGTTTGCAAAGATTGCATTACTTAAAATTTATTGTTTTAAGTTCATGAACTACCGATTTGAGAAATAACCAGCTTGTGTATGCGTACGGGTATACGTACCTTAGCTACCAGATTTTGAGTTGGTTTTAGTTTCCAAACTCAGCAGAACTTTTCGGGTACGCGTACCTAATATGACTAGTTTCTGAGTTCGTAAACTCCAAACTCACCAGAAATTTTCGGGAGGAAAGTTCCTCCAGTACGCGTACGGGTATGCGTATCCAACCTGTCTCCTTCACCAATACCGCATGCACACATATGCACGCACTTGGTTTCCGGTACATGGATTTATACACTAATTTCCGAACATACTATATATGCTTATATCTATAGATGGTAATCTCAACTCTACATTTCAATCATTGAAACATTCTTCGATAATGTTATAACAATCGTTATTCACGACTATCGTCATCAAAGTTATTTTCAAGATTGAAACGTCATCATGACTTTCATCACGGGTAAAGATGAAAATGGTTAAAGCGAAAGCTTACCAACACATATTTCGAGAGAAAAATAGGCGAGTAAACTTGGCTCGAAATAGAAAATGTGTATGTATGAAAACTATCATATTTATATGACTTTTGTCTCAATAGTAGGAGATAGAGTAGATAGACTTTTGAGTGACAGATGAGTTCAAGTCTCCACATACATTTTAGTCGGATAAATTTCTACTGGTTCCTTGAGTAATTCTTTGTCTTCGTAAGATAATCGTCATGGAGTCTGGAGCTCAACTATACTTAACTATCCTAGACCGAGACTTAGCCATATGTAGACTAGAAATCAAGACATTAGTTTTGATCACTATAATTGACAAACATGCTTGAGATAGCAATGCATGCGAGTTCGACCGAGAAATTCTCTAATAATTGCACAGGCCGCTAATGCTTTACAACCTAGAGTAAACTCAGCATGGTAAGTTATTTCATGTTTTCATTTGAAGAGTCATACATCATATAAAATTCTTCTACACTCCTACAGTAAAAAACCATGATCTTAAAAACTTAAATTTTAGAGAATTCCCCAATGATCTTCTGATATCATTATGAAATTACAATATCAAAGACTAGATTTCTTTAAATTATATATATATATATTATTCCAATAAGAAGAGTCATACATCATATAAAACCTACCATATATACTATGACCTTATGATATCCCCTGATGATCTTCAATTGAAATATCCCTACTATATAAAACCTAAATAAATTTAATCATAACAATCATGTATATATCTCAAGAGAAGCGAGATACTGTTGTTTCATGTATATATATTTCAATTTTCAAGCACGGCATCTGAAACGCTTCCCAAGATTTGAGTCTGACACATCAACATTGTATACGGTTGCTCCGCCATTGCTGTTCTTATTCGTCTTCTTATTCTTGTTGTTTTTCTTTTTTCTGCAGCAACAGTTCTTCACAAGATAAACAACCTAGCCAAGCAAATTGAACATCACAACGGAGAAGGCGGCGATTGGGGTCTTGTTTTCCAGGATCCAGACACTGGTTTCTTGAAAAGTGAAAGAAGCAGAAGTATTGAGCGAGCCAGACATTATGTGTTTTTCGGGGTTAGATGAAATGTTGTTGTTTGAGACATTGTGGTTGTCATGCGATGAAATGTTATGAAAAGTAGATGAGATTGAAGTTGAACCATTTGAAATCTTCATTTTTGTCTTTGAATTGTTTTTCTTCATGTTTGCCTTTGCTCTATTTTTCTTCATGTTTTCCATAGTTGATTATGATGATGTTTGTTATAGGTTATATCAAATGATGTTGAAGGTACTAAGAAGAGGATACTTGAACCGATAACCATCTTTCGGCTAACCTAGCCTCCCCCGTCCCTCGGGACCAACAAGGGGTAGTACAGGAATATTCACCTGATGTCCATCGACTACGCCTTTCAGCCTGATCTTAGGACCTGACTCACCCTCCATGGAAGAACCTTGCGGAGGAACCATAAACCGTAAAAAGTGAAGGATAATTGACGAAGACTTACCCCGAATTTGTTTTGGATGAGGAACAATCCTGTGAGAATTGCATTCTGATTGAGAAGACATTTATAAGTTTCAAGGGCAAGTGAAGCAGATATCTAGAGTGAGCAAACCAGAAGTTCTGTTTGTATCTGTTTATACTTACAAAAAATGCGGTTTTCAGTACAAATGCACAATTTAAGACTAAAGAAAGTCTCACGCCAGAAAGATTGGATGTGAACTGATAACTTGTTAGCTTTAATATTTGTTGAGATACAATCAGAACGACGTCTGTGACTGAAAGTATTGTACCAACTTTCTTAGTAGAAAAGCCCAATCTGCCAAACTTCTTAAGACTAACATCCCATAATGAGAAAACAATATAGACAAAAACTCTAGAAATTCCAATCTATTTATAACAATGAAAGCTAAATCGCGATTTCAACGAAGAAAATCAAAAGTTTATTCAAATAAAATTAAAAGATATATGTGATATTTTCAATTTTGAACTGCAAAAAGTATCACACGAATAACATATATTTTGAACTTTTAAACATACAAAAATATCACATGAATAACATATGAAAAACATGAACTTTTAGGTAACTTATATTGTGTAAGATATTTCATATGTTATATATACTAGATGTTTATTGATAGTAATACGGAGAATCTAAAACCAACATTAGTAATAGTGTCAAAAACCTAAAAAGAAAAAGAAGCAAAACTTTCTCATGTTAATAATTTAATTTTTTTACAATTATAAAAATATGAACTAAGTCAAAAATGCATATATCAATTCTTTTTTATTTTTATATAATAGAGAATCTTCCAATCCCATGTGGCGTAAGGACATTCATATTAAGAAATACTTGGAATATAAAGTGCCACATCAGATATCATGTCATGCCTCATATTTAGAGTCAGGGAATGAAATATAAAGAGGAAAAAAAAAATGAGATGTATCGTTTGATTTTTTTTTTTTTTTGAAGGAACGCATCGTTTTGAGTTTGGAAAAAGAGAAGATACATGCAAAAGAGTTTCACATAGTTTCGCCTATAATTGTACCAGTTTAAGGCACTTCACCATTAATAATAACTGATCAAATAATTCATTATACTATTGATTGTAACCAAAACGCCCAAAACGTAATTGTTCCGGTTGGGAAATTGTTCAATTCTCTCCTTAAATTTTCCATTTAATTAAATTAATTTACTACCATGTTTTACCATTTTTAGTAACACTTGAAAAGAGAAAAAAAAATTAGAATATCAACTTATCACCGGAAACTGGAAACCATACTTACTAAAGAGCAGATTTAACCTCAATATGTAATTTTATTTGCATCTTTTGTTTTGAGATTTAAGAGGTAGCTATCTAGGTTTCAAATGCTATTTTTCAATTCTTCTGCCAAGTTTTGATTTTTAATAGAATGGGGAGGTGATTATATTGTCGGATATTTTCATAAATGTACGCTGCTAAAAAATGGGGTTTTCTGGTTTTGAATTTGAAAATTAATTCGGTTTACCAGAAAATTCTAAAGATGCGTCTCTTCCCATAAGGTGTTGCTTCCATGAGACACTATTAATGGATGTGTTTTGAATGAGACTGTTGGAGATGAAGAGACATCTCAAATAAACATGAAACCCTCTATAAATTGCAAAGGCTTTCTCCCATTTCAACCTATTAAAAGTCTCTTATTTATTTTCTCTCTAAGCATCATCAAAATATCATAACTGTGTTCTTGGTTAGTCAAGGGAGTACAATCCTTGAATCCAATAGCATTGTTAGAGCATCTCCAATAGTGGGTGCTAAAAATCCTACATGGAGGTATTATTTTTTAGACCTTTATTAAAAGTTTATAAATTTTGGAGAAATATTACCTTTTTGGCTTATGAACCATATCCAATAGTAAAAGAATTCAACCTAAAAATTTGTAGGTCATTTTTGTTTTTGGATGCTAAAGAAGAATTTTATTAACTGTGAATAACCAAATTGTCTAACAAAAGTTGAGTTTCAATAATACTTGGTGGACCGACTAACCAAGATCTAGTGATTCTAAACTTGTTGCTGAATTTAGCTAGCGTATCAGCAACTTTATTACATTTCCTTGGGACAAACTACATTCCCAAGTTTGAATAGTTTTCAATCTCTCGATTGTATCAAGCAGGATAGCTTCATTTTCCCACACTATTACCGGAGCATCTTTGTTGATGTAGCTTTTGATTCCTTGAAGGTCTGTCTTCAAGATAACCTATATTAACCTCAACTCCAAGCTCCAACTAACTTCATTAGAGAAATCAAGGCACTCTGCTTGTCCGAATTTTCTATTCCTGCATAGCATTTTGAGAGGCATCCCCTCCATTACCCTGCATGATCACGCAAAACAAGAGACACTCCATTTAGTTCAGTATTTATGTTATAAGAAGCATCACAGTTTATTTTTAGAAAATGGAAACTAGGGGGTCTCTACTGTGGTGTAAGGGGAAGTAAATTATGATCTGCTTTCCTAGACACTAAGTTTTTACTGTTGAGTTTGTCCATATAGCTTATGAAACTCAAAGCTTTTCTTGCAACTCCACTTTTGTATTCTGAAACTGTATTTCACATATGGTGTTCCATATAGTCCAAGAGACTATCATAGTAGTGTGAAGCTAGCTTTTCTGTTCTGATTATTGTTGGTGCAGTTGATACCAACTTTCAAATATTGCTTCTATACTGTTATGATTCCCAGAGAGAACTCTCGAACCACCTGGTATCAGCAACCAAAATGCTGTCAAAAACGGACAGAGAATAATACATGCATCAAACTTTCATTAAACTAATTGCAGAGAGGGCATTGCTGATTGATGTAGCTGCAATCTCTTGAAATCCTCTCTTTTGTCGGTAGGATATCAATGAAACATTTCCAGAAAAAATATTTTTTTCTTAGCCAGATTTGAATTCCCCAAAAGTATTTCCATCTTATGTTTGTGCCAGGAATGAAGATTGATGATTGCAGGTTCCCCATGATGATTTCGAAAAGCATGTTGTAAGCAGATTTAAGAGTAAAGACACCATTTCTGGTTAGGTTCCATATCAACTTATCTTCCACAAAAGCAGGTATAATCATACTTAGTATTAGATTCACAGTATGAGTATCAAGCAGGTGCTCAACCAAGTAAGTATTCTATTTCCCAAAAGAACAAAATCATTAGTCTTCAAAATGCCAATAAGCAACTCTATGGTATAGATATTTTTCTTCTTCTTTTTCTTCATCTTATTTTCTCATTTATTTTCCTTATTTGATTTATCATTATCGCAAACGTTTATGGCCTTTCTGATGAATCAATTCTTCTTCATTCATTCCCTTATCAAATGGATGATGATACCCTTCTTGAACATCTAAATAGTTATCCAAACTTCAACTCTTAGTAATTGACCATAGATCTAGTTTGAGTTCAGCCAATAAATATAAGCATTTCTATCTCAATTCCAAGGAAGAAATTAACACTTTAAGGGCAAAGAATAGTGATCTCATAGATGAGAAAGACCGTATTTCTCTCCAAGGTGCTCAAACTTTAGCGAAATTCCAAGAAACTCTTCTTAATGTCCAAGTTGAAAGAGATGATCTCATACGTAGAAATGTTATACTCTGCAAAAGAGAGAATCAAACTTGCTCCCGCCTTCTCATAAATGATTATGATGAATTTTCTTGGGCTGGGAGAGTTCTAGATAATGCCAGAAATAATCTAGGTGTAGATGTTAGTCTTCATGTTGAACAAGCGGCCTTGATTAGGGATATGATTTCTAACAGAGAAGGTTGTTAACCTTCCTTCCTTTATTTAAGTGTTTTTTCCTCATAAACTACCATCAAGTTGCTGATTTACTATTATATTTTCGCAAAAGTTGAAGATAGATATCGCAAGAGAATTGATGAACTTGAGAATGAGAAAGCGAAGCTCACAAAAGATTTATCTTCTCGCAATGAGAAATGTTCAAGATTGAAGACTCAAATGAAGATCACTATTGAAAATTTTGGGAATGATGCAATTTCTTTCCGTAATGACACCATCAAGGAAATTTGTGATGACAATAAGATTCCTCAATCCAAATATCCTTGTCTCTTAGACAAAGTTCCAGAGAATGTTCCTAATTTGGTCATCTCTGATAGTGAAGCTGATGAAGAAACAGAGTCTGAAGAAAATCAAGAAGAGAAGTCTGATGAAGAATCTGATAGAGAACAAAATTCTGGTGAAGAATTTGATGATGATAATGAAGAATCAAGCAAAAAGTAGTTTTTTGCTTCTTTGTGCTTCCTTATTCAACTTTTTGTAAAACTTGTATATTTGCTTTTGATCTTCTATTCTTGTATACTTGTAATATATCACTGCGAATTTCTCCAATCTTTAACACAAGCTCTATTTCTTTTGTTCTTTCCTGCACGTGTTAGAAAATTTTTCTCTCTTGCAATATGGCTATCCAAAATACAGTTAACTTTTTATGCGTAAATCTATCATGTGAAAACAAATAACATTTAGTTTATTCTATGCATTCCCATACTTGCCTCTGTTATTTGTACTCAGATGAGTGATTGAGCATGTTACCTTTGTTTAGTAAAATAATTTGCGTTAAAATCATAATTATCTCTGCATAATCTAGCAATCATAAATTGTTAGAAAATCGCAATCATCTCTTTATAATATCGCAATCATAAATTGTTAGAAAATCGCAATTATCTCTGTATAATCTCGCAATCATAAATTGTTAGATTGCATTAGTTATTGTATTCTGATGTGGTCTTATTTTGCCTTCCTAAGTAAAGGTCTTATTTTTCCATCTTATTTCTTTGCGACAAAATCGCAAGACGTCTCTACACTTTCATGTAAAAACCTATTGATCTTGCCTTATCTTTTTGTTCTTTTGTATTTTTGCTGCGACAATATGACAGGCCTAAATTTTCTTGCAAAACTAAATCCCCATGACATTTCCGTCTTGCGACAAAATCGCAGGACGTCTTTACACTTGCATTCAATGACCCATTGATCTCGTCTTATCTTCTCTTTTGTATTATTGCCTCTTCAAGAATGTTGCACAAATATGACAAGTCTAAGTATTCTTGCGAAAATATAGCCTCATGACATTTGCGTCTTAAGACACTTATCATATCCCTAATGGAGGGTGCCGCCCTTATCTCCCCCTGGTTGCCATTTCAAGGAGACGTACTTCTTCCATACAAGACTAGATCCTCCCATCCAGTATTAACAACAACCAGTTGTGTTCGCAGCCTCTTATCCATTTTGCCTATATGGCTTATAGTTACGAGACTGCACCCTAAGTGGGGTTTTCTTCGGGCCGAGTGCATCATAGCCAAGACTTTCCAAGAATGTCCAGGGTAGTTTCATAAGCCCCGGGCACTCTTGGCTCAACCGTGTACCTCGCCGCCTTGGTCATACTCTGCACCCATTAGGAGAGCTCTTATTACCTTAGTCTCCCAACTCAAGTCATATGCTCAAGTTTAGAATCCAAGGTGTCTCTCCTGGATGGGCTTTCATTGACCCCAAATCTCCATGACTCAGGTTCAAGTAGCGGTGTAACCTTATCGCTGAGCCATGCAACAAATACCCCCTTCTATGATGTTTTTTAGGTCTTACATTTGCCTCTTGCGAAACTTTATTCGCGAACTAGGGTATACGTCATAAATGTTCGTCCCATTCTTAAGATTATTCTTTTACATTTCAGCTTTGTTGTAATTTCTCAATCTCATTTTTATCATTAAGTAAAATATATTTTGAAATTCTCGCAACAAATCAATCATACATCTCTTTTTCTTTTCTCAACATTTCTTTCATTTCACAGTTTAAATTTTTTACCTTTGTTGTTTTCTGTCTCTGTTATTTTGTTAACTTTCGTTACAGTCTTTCCTTATGCAACATTTTCGCTACTTGTTGTTTGTCCTCTTCGCAACATTATTTATTCTCCCTGTTCTATTGTATCAACCACCAACCTCTCACTTTTCTGTTTTTGTTTGATGTTATACCTCCAATTCTCCTTCTTGGCAGCTCTTTCTTCGCAGGATTCTACATCGATTTCACATCACTTCTTACCTTCAACCCAATCTCCCTTTATTACTCCAATGCCACTAGGATGTGGAAACTTAATGCACTGGTGGAAAGTCGATGACACACCTAAAATCCCATGTAGGCAAGGTCGACCAATTAAGGTATTGTAGGGCGACTCTACATCGACAATACAGAATAAAATCTTGGAAGATATCCCATTTAATGGAATTCACATTATGATCTCCCCTTTAGGTTTATTGGCAGTAAGTATGATAGAACAGGATATCTACAGAACTCCCTGTATCAATTAAAACTCTATTAATTTCCCATGAATCTTCGGCCTCATCATTTTCATTTTCTTCTTCATCTTCTCTTTTTTTTTGGTTTATCTCTAGTCTCACCACCAATGGATTGTCATGCATTTCGCCAGGCTCAGGTACTTCTTGTGCAGTGAAAGAAATAGTCTGCTTTTGCCACTCTTCTAATGGTAAAGCTTTCGCAATATTCATTATTTCTATCCCATCAGCTTCTCTTGCGAAAACTCTACTTAAAACATTGTCATGGAAATCTTTGATTGTTTTGTATGAATGTACAATAGAGTTACAAAACAGATTTTTTGCCTTTGCTCCAACTTCTATAACAAATTTTTCTCCTCCTTTTGTTGCGTTTACCCTGCGAATTTCTGGCGGTGGTGGTAAGAGTTGAGATTGAGGGTGCCTTATTAGAAAATGATTTAACTTTCCCTGGTCTATCATTCTGAGAATGATTCTCTTTATGTTTCTGCAGTCATTTGTAGAATGTCCATGAAAGTGATGATAAGAAAAAAATTCTTGACATGTTCCTGGGTGTTGGTATATTCTCCATTAAAATTATTGCTTCCCAAATTTTTTCCACACTAGTATTCAAAGGCGGCATCTTGATCTCCTCCCATATAATTTTTTGACTTCCTGATCCTCTCTGATAGTTTTGTATTTATCCTCCATAGGTTTCTTGTGGCTGATCAAGTCTTTGAATTTTGTTGTTTCCACCTCGACTATAAAAATTTCTCCCTCTTTCAAATTCTTCTTGATCCCTGCTTCCCATAGCTACCAACTTTTGTTGATTATCATTCTTATTTTCTTGTTGAACTTGCGAAGTGCTCGCCACTGTGTTTATAAATTTAGGCAATAAGCTTGCATTTGCTGTATTTGAACTTGTGTTCGCGGCTGGATATGATTCCATTTCATTCTTCTTTTCTTCAAGAGCAATGTACTCCTTTTGCAATTCTCGCAGCTCAGTCATTGTGATTGTATTCTTAATTCTGAAAATTTGAATATACAGTAGATTGGTTGCGAATATTGCGTTGATGAATGATAAAATGAGATATCTCTCATCCACACGTCCAGCCATTTCACTACACATTGTGTAGTTGCATGAAATCCTACACTACACCCTTGTAAAGGTTCTATAATAATCAACTCATCATGGGAGATTAAAAACGACACTTTACTATTTTGTTCTCAGGAGTGTTTACAGAAATGGAAGAAATCAAGATTACAACTATTCTCTTGAAGTTTCTCTCTCCTCAAGACTCTTTCAACTCTCAAAAATACATCATCCTTTTCTGGACATATTGGGTCTCTATTTATAGCGTAGTTACATAATGGATGACATCTAAGTCTTCTTTTTATCTCGGATCTATACTGCGATCATATCGCGACAACCATGTTTCTCCTTCTCGCCAACCTTATAACCATCGCAGGCCAGCACATGCTCTTTTCATGTTTCTTCATTCGTCATTCATTACGTCATTCCTTAAGTAATTCTGCGACATTCGTCAAATGTTGTTAAGGTACTCGCGATGTCCTCGCAGAAGCGTTGTTAATCTTCACAGGAATATCGTTGTAGCGATATTCTGGTCCTACATCTTGCATCTTCTCATGTCTTTCCTGCGAAGAAGAGAAGATCATGAGAATTAAAATGCTAAAATGCCGCAACTACTTATCTCTTCTTATTGATCTCTATTCTGACACGTTTCTATATCCTTTGCCAGCTGTTTTCACGTATTCTTTCTTCCAATAAATCTTTGACACGTCCTTTCTAACCGCTGCGATCTGACCGTTCATGTCTCTTCTTTGCATTTATTACATTCATATTCTCGAGAAACTTCTTCTTCTATATATACTCCTTTTATTCTTTTCTTTTCCTCTTTTTACTTTCTTCTTCTTTCTCTTCATAATTTCTATGCAAGTTATTTACTTTTCTTCAGCAAATTGCGCATCTGCTATCGCTGTGATTTCTTTCTTATTTTCCAACCTTTTCTTTCATTCCCATACTTAAAAATGGTTGCCGCTGGTACTAAAAATTTGGTTGCTTTTGGTGAGATGTGTAGTTGCAGGATTTCCCACACTACACCCTTGTTAAGATCTTGCTATAATCAACTCACAATTGAAGATGAAAAACGACACTTTATTATTTTGTTCTCAGAAATATTTACAGAAATGGAAGAATTCAAGATTACAACTATTCTCTTGAAGTTTCTCTCTCCTCAAGACTTTCTTAACTCTCAAAAATACATCATCCTTTTCTGGACACCTTAGGTCTATATTTATAGGGTAGTTACATAATGGATGACATCTAAGTTTTCCTTTTATTTCGGGTTGGTTCTGCGATTGTACCGCGATAGTTATAATGTTCATTCTCGCAAGTTTTTTAACCATCGCAGGACAAACATTCTTTTCTCAAGTTTTCTTCAATCATCAGTTATTACGTCGCTCTTTTGACTGCTTTTGTGACACTTGCAAAGTGTAGTTGAAAATCTTGCGGTGACGCTCGCTGGGAAGTGTTGTTGATCTCGCAGAGAAGTATTGTAGCGATATTCTGGTCCTACATCTTGCCTCTTCTCATGTCTTCTTTGCAAAGTGGAGAGGATATGAGAATCTTTAATTCTTCAAAGTGCTCGCAGCCTCTTTTCTTTCCATATTTTCTTCTCGACATTGCTCCATTAATTTAGCTTAACCGCCTACACGTGTTGTAAATTCATCTTTTTACTGACACGTCTTTACTCAACAGGTTACTCCCTTTTGCCTATAAAAGGTAGAGTTAGACTTCAAAACTAATTTTCTTCTTCTATCTTCTTCATCTGTTTATTTTATCTTCCGTCTGCAACTCTTCTTCTTCTTCATATTCTCCTGTTACTGTTCTAATGGAGTCATCAAGGTATGTTTTTTTGATTATAATCTTCATTCGATTCAATTTTTATTCATATTCTCCGATCTTCTCCATTTGATCCTTCATAACTCCTGTATTATGTCTTCTCTTTAGTGGAACTATCCCTAACACCCAATCCTCAGGTCAAAACCCTAATGCTCGCAAAAGACCGACTGAGAACAAGAAGAGAAGTTCTGCGAATGATAAGGTGGTAAGAAACACATCATATTTCTTAATAATAATATTGTTGCCTCTGTTTCTTATCTAAGTTATTATTCGCAGAATGTCGAGAACATTGCTAATCCTCCCAAAAGACCTCGTCAGTTTAAAGCTCTTGAGGATGATTTCTCCATCCCCACATTAAAATCTGCAAGAGTTGCTCCCACACCCTCGCAACTGGATCCTCTTTCTTTTACCTGCGAGAATATCACTTCCAACACCTCTATTTCTCTTGGTTCATTGACAAATAAATCTCCTGAAATTGCTATGACTGAAATTCCTTCTAGCTCTTTATTGCCTTCAATTGTTGTTTTTCCCAACACTCCTCCTTATGATAATACAATCATCGCAAATGAATCAAATCGTCAACTTATCCTCGTTACTACTTCACCCTCTACTTCTCTTCCTCCATCAAGTGAAACCTTGGCAGGAGTTGATGTTTCTTTTAAAATTTTATCTAATATTTTAGACGATGCTAGAAAATCTTCTACTGACTCTCTTCAGTATGAAGTTTGTGAGACCTTACTTAAATATTTTGGCTCTGATAGTACTGCTTCACGAGCATCTTTAGAAAATGAAGTTGAAGCCTTAAAAAAAAGCCTTCAAGTCAAAATTTCTGAATGTGATACTCTGAACCATATGCTTCGCAATTCTTCACTTAACTGCGAGAACCTTCGCAGAAAAAATGATGAGCTAAAAGGTACAATTTTCTTGCCTCTACCCTTTTGTTTTTCTGTTTTGCTTTCATATCCTCTTTACTCAAGTCTCCTTCTTAAATTCTTGGTTCATATATTAGTTTCAAATCAGACTCGTTTCATGGAAAGACTTAAATTTGAATCTATCGCTGACAAAGCTCGCGTTGAAAGAGATTCTTGGATGGACCAGTATAATAGATTAGATAATCTCTACACATATTCGATCGATCAAATAGATAATCTTACTAATGAGAATAACCAACTATCGCAAAGTCAAAATTTATTAAGTAACGAGATTATTCGCCTCTCATATTTGTTAACCAAGTCTAACTTGGTGGTAGAATCTTTATCAGATGAAAATAGAACTTTATCCCAAGAGAAACATAAATTTTCAAGCTTGATGGCGATTTCTTCACAGCAATTGAGTAATCTACAAAGAATATGTGATAATCAAGAGCAATCTCTTCGTTCCCTTAAAGATGAACTCAAGGAAGTAACTGAATCATATTCTGCTGAGAAGGATAAACTTATCAAGGGTAGGTTAACTCTTAGTTTGAAGGCCAGCAAGCTTCAAGACCAATACTCTCAATTGAAAAAGTCTCATTCTTTAGTAGCGAAGGAAAACTCGTATATACGCACCAGAGAAGAAAACATGAAATCTCGTCTGAAGGGTGTGGTTGGCGATAAATTTGATAACGCTATGAATCAATGGGAAAACTGTTTCTTTACATTAATTCAAAACTTAACCTCGCAGAAAGAAGGTAGTCAATTGACTGCCTCTCTTGTTGACCTTTCTGTCAAATTTTGTGTTATATTTCTTGCAAAATATTTAACTGAATGATCTTTTATCACTTTTGTTACTCGCAGAATCTGAAAGAAGTCTTCATTCTACCATCGCTGATCTTACTGATAAATTGGATAAAGTTCGCCAAGAAAACAAGATTCTCACTTGATCTTGTAGAAGTTCGCGATAAGGCAGAGAGAAGACTTGATTATCTCGAGTACTTCAAAAATATAGAAATTAGAAATCGTGACAGAGGTTTTCTTCGCAAGGTTCACCTTAGTGCTGAAGTTCTTGTGAATGATATTCTGATATCCCATTCTCTTCCTCCTCTAAAAGTTGATGATGATGAAATCCCTCTTCCTATGGACAAGGATTTATAATATGTACCCGTTGAAGAAGATGTTGAAGAAGATACACCAGAAGAAGAAGAAAAAAGTTCTCCCAGAGAAGGAGAAATTCGTAATAAGAAAAATGTTGGTGATGCTGATAATAACAGTAAAAATCCTGAGTCTGGCGAGACCATCGCTGAAGCTTGAATTTCATTCTTACTTTCTTTTCCTTCTTCTTTCTTGCGAGCAATGTAACTTTTGTAACCTTTAATTTTTGTTTACTTTGAACATTCTCAAGGAAGATAATGAGATCTTATTTATTCATTCCCCTACTTGCCCTTTATTAACTTTCTTGAGATGTTGAATTATTCCATGTATCTTCTTGCGAAAATAGGATTATATCTGCGATGTAATGAATTCTTTCGATATTCTGAAAAATTCCAAAGAAAGTTGCCTTCTCATATATTCTCCTGCGAGGAACAAATATTTCCTGCATTCTGAAATAGTTAATGTTAAATATTATTCTGTTGGTCTTATTTTGCCTTCTTAGTTAAAGGTCTTATTTTGCCAAACTTTTCTTTCTGCGAAAAAATCACATGACGTCTTTACATTTGTATGTAAAAACCCATTGATCTTGCCTTATCCTTGTTTCTTCGTATTTATTGCGACAATATGACAGGTCTATATCCTCTTGCGAGAACAAAGTCATATGACATTGTCGTCTTGCGATGAAATCGCAGGACGTCTTTACACTTTCGTGTAAAAACCCATTGATATCATCTTAACTTTTCTCTTTTGGCTTGTTGCCTTTATATAATTTTCGTCACGCGACAATATGACATGCCTAAATGTTCTCGCGATCATAAAGCCCCATGACATTGCCGTCTTAAGACACTTATCATCTCCCTAATGGAGGGTGCCGCCCTTATCTCCCCCCTGGTTGCCCCTTCAAGGAGGGAACATCGGCCATACAAGACTAGCTCCTCCCATCCAGATTTTCCAACAACCAGTTGTTTTCGCAGCCTCTTGTCCTTTATGCCTATATGGCTTATAGTTACAAGACTGCACCCTAAGTGGGGTTTTCTTCGGGCCGAGTGCATCATAGACAAGACTTGCCAAGGATTTCCAAGGTAGTTTCGTATGCCCCGGGAACCCTTGACTCAACCGTGTACCTCGGCGCCTTGGTCATATTCTGCACTCCTTAGAAGAGGTTCTTAGTCGTCCAACCAGGGTATAACCTTATATAATTGGAAATCCAAGATCCCTCTCCTGGATAGGTTTTCTTTAACCCCAACATATGCATAACTCAGGTTCTATCAGCGGTATAACCTTATCACCGAGTCATGTCAAGAGATACCCCCTTATATGACGCACTATTAGGTCTTACATTTGCCTCTTACGAAATTTTATTCGCGAACTAGGGTGCACGCCATAAAGATTCGTCCCATTCTATTAATCTCTGCGAAATTTTTATTCACCTTTCTTGCGATTATGCTCGCAGTTCTTGCTTTGCTTTTTTATTAGGAGAACCTCGCAATCGTAATCAAATTTTTTTTTTTTTTACAACATACGTGTATCTCTTATCTTGCAGAAGTTGTCATTGATAATACTTTTTTCAGAAATAGTCTATTCCATTGTCTGTCAAGTCTTTGACCACATCTCTCCCTTCATGGTCCATTAGTTTGTATGCCCCTGTTCCAACTATCTCTTTAATGATGTATGGTCCATCCCATTTTCTCGTCAATTTTCCACCATTCTCTCGCTGATAACTTGGTGTTTCTCGCAACACTAAATCGCCAGGTTGAAATTCACGTTTCTTAACACGTTTGTTGTACTCGCGAGCTAATCTTCGCTGGTAATTTTCCATATGTTACAAAGTCTTTTCTCTTTTTTCTTCAAATTCATCCAATTTATTTAAAATCATTCAAGCACTTAGATTTTTTTTCCCAAGCCTCTCTTTTTGTTGTAGGAATAGCTACTTCTGTTGGTAACACAGCTTTAACTCCATACGTCAAACAAAAAGGTGACATTCCAGTAGCTTCTCGTCTAGTTGTATTGTAGGCCCATATTGCATTATGCACCTGTTCACACCATGCTCTGTGGTATCCTTCTAGCTTATTTTTTAAGATGTCTGCGATTGTCTTATTAGTTGCCTCAGCTTGACCATTTGCTTGTGGATATAGAGGAGTAGATTTTCCACACTTTATCTTAAATGCATTGAGTAGCAATTCTATATTCTGCCCTTCAAATTGCTTCCCATTATCAGACACCAACTGTGCTAGAATCCCAAATCTGCAAATTATATTCTCAAATATGAATGTAAAAATATCTTTATCGCGGATATGTTGTATTTCCTTTACTTCTCCCCATTTTTTGAAATAATCTTTTGCGACGATTAGGTATCTTCTTTGTCCAGATTCAGGTACAAATGGTCCCACAATATCTAACCCCCATTTCCCAAAAGGCCATACACTTGTTGAAGATGATAATGGTGCTCCTGGTGCATGTATCTTCTTTCCATATCGCTGGCAATCTTCGCAACGCCTTGAGAGATGTTTTTCATCTTCATGCATATATGTCCGGTAATAGCCTTGCATTTTTGTTCTATATGCTAAAGACCTTCCTCCACTATGATTACCAGCGTCACCACTATGCAACATCTTCAATATTTTTTGTCCTTCTTCCCTCGTCAAACATCTTAGCGATGGTCCACTAAAAGATATGCGATATAATAATCCATCTCTTAATTCATAATTGGTTGCCCTACTTTTTAATTTATGTGCCTCCAGTCGATTTCTTGGGATTTCTCCTCTTGCCAAGTATGCATGAAGATCTGCTCGCCAATCTGTAATGTTTCTCTTTAATTATTCTTCGCCAATTTTTACCATCATCACATCTTCCTCTTCTTCTTCCTTGTTTATCGCTGGTAATAAAAGTGTTTGAATTTTTATGCACCTCGCAGCTGGATTTGTCATCATAATGGATATGAAAGCAAAAGCATCTGCGAGCCTATTATCTTTCCTTGATATGTGTCTCCATTTTATTTTTGGAATTCTCACAGATAATTCTTCGACTAACCTTTTATACTTTATTAAAGATGGTTCATTTGTTGTGTATTCTCCTTTTATCTGGCGAATAACCAACGGTGAATCGCTGGTGATTCTATCATTTTCCAACTTCATTTCTACCGCAAATTTTAAAGCATGAATCACAACCTCATATTTTGTTTCATTATTAGTGGATGTAAATTCCAATCTAAATGAAAAAGTTGTTTTCTCTCCCTCTGGTGAAATAAAACAAATCCAATCCCATTTCCTTCTCCATTTGATGATCCATCCACCAATATCTCTCATCTGTCGGGTTATGTTAATAGTTCTTTTGGATCTCCATGTTCCTCTTCTACATCCATCATCTCTTCCACAACTTCATCATATTCTAAAGGAAATTCAGCTAAGAAGTATGCGATAACTTGTGACTTTGGCGGGATAAAACTTCATATTGAATATCAAAGTGTCCTACTTGTGCATTCCATCTCTCGACTCTGCCTGATCTTTTTGAATTTTTCATTACCGACTTAATTGGCACTTTTGTTAACACTTTGACTTTATGTGCTTGAAAGTAGATGCGAAGCTTAAAAGTTGTATGCACCAATGCTAGAATTAGTTTCTCAATCTTTGAATAATTTCTCTCTGCAGAATTGAATGTTTTGCTGATGTAATAAATTGGTTTTTCTACCCCTGCATCTACTCGTAGCAACACAGCACTTAGCACATATGTGGTTGTTGCGAGATAAATCAATAGTTCTTCTCCCGGTTCAGCTTTCTGTAAGATAGTTATGTTCATCAAATGTTCTTTTATTCCTTGAAAAGCCTTTTCACATTCATCTGTCCACTTGAATTTTGTTCCCTTCTTGAGTGTATTGAAAAAATGTTTGCACTTGTCTGAAAATCGCGAGATGAATCTTCCTAGCGAGGCTAAGAGTCCATTTAATGTTTGCACATCTTTTAATGTCGCAGACGTTGGCATATCGCGAATTGCTTGTACTTTTTCCGGATCAACTTGTATTCCTTCTTTTGATACAATATACCCCAAAAATTTCCCTAAAGATACTCCAAAAGTACACTTATCGGGATTCACTTTAATATTAAATTGTCGCATCTGATCAAAAATCTCCTTCAGATCTTGTACATGATTCTCAACTTCTTTGCTTTTAATCAGCATATCATCTACATACACTTCTAATGTTTTGTGGATCCACTTTGCAAACACCTTGTCCACCATTCTTTGATACGTTGCACCAGCATTTCGTAATCCAAATAGCATCTTTGTATAACAATATAATCCTCTTGGAGCAAAAAATACGGTATGTTCTTGATCTTCTTCAACGAGAGGGATTTGATTATATCCTTTATATCCATCCAACGATGATATTCTAGCATTTCCCGCTGCTGATTCAACCATCTGTGGGATATCTAGTAATGGAAAACTATCTTTAGGACAAGCCTTGTTTAAATCAGTGAAATCTATACAAATTCTTATCCCCTTGTTCTTCTTTGGGACCACTACCATATTTGCAATCCACTCTGGATATTTTGCTTGCCTTATAATTCCTGCGTCGAGCATCTTATGTATTTGTTCTTCTATTTGAGAATGATATGTTGTTGAGATTTTCCTTATTCTTTTCTTAAATGGTCTTATGTTTTTGTTAATTTCTAATTTATGACATTATATTGACGGATCTATCCCTGGCATCTCATCCATGCTCCACGCGAATATATCTTTATATTCTCGCAAGAGATTTATAGTTCTTTCTTCCTCATCTGCCTCCATTCTAGTCCCAATTTTCAGCATTTTAGGCTCTTCTTCACTCCCAATATTTACTTCTTTTGTTGGTTCTGCTGTAATATAACTAGCTTCAGGTTCTCCCATTAGTGTTGGTGTTTTCATAACTCTCGTGAGTTCATCTCCTTCTCGCGAGATTTCGCTGGGTATTCCTTTTCCTTCTTTTGCTCTTATCATGTAAACTTTAAATTCTTCTTCCTTCTTTGTTTCTCTCGCCAATTTTCTGCGAGCCTTTCGCAACTTTGGACGTTCTTCACAATTTCTTACTTCAATTTGGTAACACAATTTCGCAAAATCTGTGTCTCCTCTAATTTCTCCAATTCCACTGGGTATAGGAAATTTGATGCATTGATGCAACGTTGATGCTACATACTTGATTGCATGTATCCATGGTCTTCCTAATATCATGTTATACGGTGATTCCATGTCTACCACACATAATGTTACTTGTGTTTCAATTTCTCCTAGTGGAATTCGTACCACCATCTCGCCTTTAGGTTTTGTTAAAGATTTTCCAAAGCCATGAACATGATATGTTGAATAAGACATTTCTTCATCCTTATATCCCATTTTCTTGAAAGTATGATAAAATATTATATCTACAGAACTTCCTGCATCCACCAAAGTTCTATTTATAGCCCATTCTTCTACAGATTTTATTGATTCCTCCTTTCTCATTGGTATAATGGATACTGTGATTACCAATGGAGATGTATGATTTAGATTTTCTTCTGATATTTCTGCTGCTGTAAATGTGATCTCCTGCTTTTCCCAATCTTTCAATGGTGATATTTTTTCCACCATCATAATTTTCCTTCCTTCAAAATCCCGTTTGTGTATCTTCCCCTTAATATTTTCATGAAATCTATCAATCATTGTTCTTGTTACCATACCACACTCCAATTTTCTACAATCCTCTTTGATTCTAATCATCCTTCCTTCAAATATCTCACTGATTTTTTTTATGATTTTCTTAATCTTGAATAATTCTTATCTTCTTCTTCACCTTTTTCTATGATTTTTCTAATTCAATCCCTGTTTCTAGCGCCAAAATATAGCTGCAGGATTTCCCACACTACACCCTTGTTAAGATATTACTATAATCAACTCACAATTGAAGATGAAAAACGACACTTTATTATTTTGTTCTCATAAATGTTTACAGAAATGGAAGAATTCAAGATTACAACTATTCTCTTGAAGTTTCTCTCTCCTCAAGACTTTATTAACTCTCAAAAATACATCATCCTTTTCTGGACACCTTAGGTCTATATTTATAGGGTAGTTACATAATGGATGACAGCTAAGTTTTCCTTTTATTTCGGGTTGGTTCTGCGATTGTACCGCGATAGTTATAATGTTCATTCTCGCAAGTTTTTTAACCATCGCAGGACAAACATTCTTTTCTCAATTTTTCTTCAATCGTCAGTTATTACGTCGCTCTTTTGACTGCTTTTGTGACACTTGCAAAGTGTAGTTGAAAATCTTGCGGTGACGCTCGCTGGGAAGTGTTGTTGATCTCGCAGAGAAGTATTGTAGCGATATTCTGGTCCTACAAGATGCAAGAAAAACTCAAAAGCAAAGGTTTTACTCTGTCTACAATTCCAAATCAAGGCCCTAAATCCAATCTTTCCATCAAATTATTCACTGATTATCAATGCTCTCGCGAGAAGGTTATAGTATCGCTAGGTCAACTTGAAGCTGGTCTTCCCATTTCTCTATATGACCAGGAACTTCCATTATTTTATGAAATAATTTCTCACGAGAAGTTCTCGCGAGCGGTATATCAATTGGGTGGAGATTGTATTCGATTACTGCTTGAATATGCTTCTCACGGGGCTGGTAAAGGATCTCGCTACCCTGAAGCTGCTCAGAATCCTCAATTTAAAGATGTTCCAATTGTCTTTGCAAATTATACTGTGGAGAACTTTTTTGAAAATTACAAGATAATCCCTATAAAGAGGGATATCACTTGTTGGGGTGTCCATTTGCAGAAGAAAGAAAAGATCGCTGATGAGAAAGTCCTCATGCTAGATATTGATTGGCATACATCAACTAATCAAGGCCCTCGCCACTCCAGCGATGACAAGTGGTTCATTTTTCCGTTATGTCTTGAAGGTTCTTATATTTCTGGTTCTCGCTCATTACCCGCGAATCTTTCAGAATATCAACCTTGGGTCTTCAACTGGCCTGAATGAACTAAAGAGGTATGTTCTCTCCAATCTTTTGTATAATTATTATTCACTATCTTCCCCATGTTTTTATATTTTCGCTAATTACTTCAATCTTTTCCAGATTGACAGGATAAAACTCAGTTACCAGGCTTTTAGGAAACCCAGCACTTTCTTAGCTCTTAAATCTTTCACAGATGAAGTAAGAAATATCCTTTCATTAGTTTTAACAATATATTGTTGCCCCTATTTCTTATCTTTATCTGTGTTCACAGGAAACCGAAGAATTAGAACCAATAAAGTCTGCGAGAACCAAGGTGAAATCCAAAGTTGATCGCAAGGGGAAATCTACTGCTCCTCCCAAAGGGAAGCCTACTGTCCATCGCAGTGAGGAATCTGACGATACTCCCTTAAAGAAAAGAAAAACCCAACCCTCTTCTTCTTCATCTCCTCAACCTATTCCAGAAAATTTAAGTGATGATTTTGGTGATGATAATGCCTTCCCTACCATAATGGATTCTTCTTATTCTTAGTCTTCCATGGCTCAACTATCTAAATTTTTTGGCGATGCTACTAATAGTATTGTAAATGATCATGGAGATGAAGCTCTTAATGGGATATCCTAGGCCCTCGCCAAAGTTTGTGATGACCCCGTTCTGGTTGATAATGATTCTCTTCATGGAATATCACAATTAATGACTCCCAGTCTCTTGAATTCTCTTGGAATCTTGGTATGTTTCCATTTCTTCATCATATTTATGTATTTATTTCTTTGTTAAGTCTTAACTTATATTGCTCTCTCGCAGGTTGGAAGAGATTCCTTTGCTGTTGCCTCTGATTTGTATAAGAGACGTGTTAACTATGAAAAGAAAGTTGCTAAGTTTCGCCAGGATAAAGAAAAGTTAGAAGCTGAAGTTGCTGAGCTTCGCAAGAAGAATAAGCAGTTGGAGACTGAAGCTTCAGTTGATAAAATATCTCTGATCTTGACAAAGCTAACCAAAAACTCTATGGTATGTTTTACTTCCCTTTTCTTTCAATCCTTCTTTCCCTATCGCAGCTTATTCAAGCAATCATTTTTGCAGATATTTATGGTCTTACTGATGAGGCTACATTCCTCCAATCTTTTCCTGAACCTGTAGATGAGAGTACCCTTCTTGCTCGCCTTAATAGTTCTTTAAGTAGTTTCCCAGATGATCAAATTAGGTCCCTCTCTGTAGATGAACTTAAATCCAAACTTAATCTTTTAAAGATTGAGCACATATTCAATTTAAGTTTAACTAATAAGTTTAAACGCCTTTTTCTTGATTCAAAAGAAGAAATCAATAGATTAAGAAGTAAGAATAGTGATCTTATTGACGAGAAAGATCATGCAATTAAAAATGGCACCAAAACCCTAGTAGATTTCCATAAAACTCTTCTCAGTATTCAAATGGAAAGAGATAGACTTATCTGCAAGAATAAAGATTTTCTTGCGAGGGAAACTCAAGTTCACTCTCGTCTTCTTATTACTAGCGATGATGAATTTTCTTGGGCTGCGATGATTCTTGATAATGCCAGAAATAATTTAGGTTTAGATGTTAGTCTTCATGCTGAACAAGCAGCTTTAATTGAAGACATGATTTCTGAAAGAGAAGGTTGTTAACCGTTCCTCTTTATCGATTCCTTGTTTTTATTATTCTTCCTTATAAAATTTCCAACATGTTGTTATATACTCGCAGGATCTGAAAAGAGATGTCTTGAAAAAATAGAAGAACTTGAAGCTGATAAGAATCAACTCGCAAACACTCTTGCTGCTCGTAACGAAAAATATTCAAGATTGAAAGAAAAGTTGAGGGTTACTGCTGCGAACTTTAACATTTCTCTTATTGAGGTTCACAATAATTCCATTAGAATGGTTTGCGATGATCATGATATTTTTCATTCTTTGTATTCTGATCTTGCAAAAGAAGTTCCAGCAAAAACTCCAAACCTTGTTATCTCTGATAGCGAAGCTGATCAGGAATCTAGCGAAGATGAAGATGATAATAATGATGAAGAAGAAGAAGGAAAATCTGGCGAAGAAGAAAAAACTGATGAAGAAGATGGTGATGGATCTAATTAGTTCTGTTTCTTCTTTTCATCTTCCTTGTAAAATTTGTATACTTATTTCCTTTTTTCTGAAAAATCTGATGAAGAAAATGATATTCCTCTAATCGCTGCGAGTTTCTCCAATTTGCTACGGGTTTCTTCAACTTAATGTATAAATTTCTTTTGCTTCCATATGTATGAATTAGAAAACAATACTTTTCTGCAATATGGTTAATCGACATAATTATTATCCTTTAATTATCTGTGTAAATGTGTCATATAATAATGTCTATGTAATTTTCTCATATGATGATGAATAATAATTTCATTATCATGTGCATTCCCATACTTGCCTCTGTTATTCATCTGCAATATGAGAAAATTGGGTAGAGCTTAGATATCAGTTATAAATAAATTCTATTTAGTATATTTTGTGTCAATATCTTCGATGATATCGCTAGCAATTAATGGCACAACTTTATGATCTTTGTATAAATATCGCAAATCTCATAATTTATGCGACACTATCGCAATCATTTGATCTTGTGGTCTTATTATGCCTTCATACTTAAAGGACTTATTTTGCCACATTTTTCTTTCTGTGACAAAATCACAGGACGTCTTTACATTTTCATGTATTGACCCATTGATCTTGCCCTATCTTTATTCCTTGATTGTATTGCGATAATATGACAAGTCTAAGTTCCCTCGCGAGATCAAAGCCTCATGACATTGCCATCTTGCAATGAAATCGCAGGACGTCTTTACAGTTTCATGTAAAAACCCATTGATCTCATCTTAACTTTTTCTCTTTTATGGCTTGTTGCTCTGTATAATGTTCATCACGCGACAATATGACAGGCCTAAATGTTCTTGCGAGCATAAAGTCCCATGACATTGCCGTCTTAAGACACTTATCAGCTCCCTAATGGAGGGTGCCACCCTTATATTCCCCCTGGTTTCCCATTCAAGGAGGGCACATTGGCCATACAAGACTAGCTCCTCCCATCCAGATTTTCCAACAACCAGTTGTTTTCGCAGCCTCTTGTCCTTTATGCCTATATGGCTTATAGTTACAAGACTGCACCCTAAGTGGGGTTTTCTTCAGGCCGAGTGCATCATATCCAAGACTTACCAAGAATGTCCAGGGTAGGTTCGTCCGTCCCGGGCACCCTTGGCTCAACCGTGTACCTCGGCACCTTGGTCATACTCTGCACTCCTTTAGAGAGATCCTCGGTCGTCCAACCAGGGTATAACCTTATAAAGATGGAAATCCAAGGTCTCTCTCCCGGATAGGTTTTCTTTAACCCCAACATCTTCATGACTCAGGTTCCAGCAGCGGTATAACCTTATCCCTGAACCATGTAAAGATATACCCCCTTTATGACGTACTTGTAGGTCTTACATTTGCCTCTTGCGAAATTGTATTCGCGAACTAAGGTGCACGCCATAAAGGTTTGTCCCATTCTTTAAATCTCTGCGAAATTTTATTCGCGTTTCTTGCGAGCATCATGACTCTGATAAAATTTCTTTTATTTTGATCTTTTCTTCTCTTGTACAACTTTTCAATTTCATCTCTTCTACTCAAATAGAATACTCTTTGAAAACAATTTTTCCAAACAATTCATTCACAATTTTTCTTAAATTTCATCCTTTTACCTTTCTACTTACTACTTTCTGGTTCTTCTTTTCTGTTACGTTTTGTTGTTTTCTCTTTATCCGCGAGATGCTCGCCATGTACTTCCTCTCGCCGCTCTATTGTATCAATCATTAACCTGTCACATCTCTGTCGTTGCTTGATGCTATATTTCCAATTGCTATTCTTTTCAGCTCTTTCTTCGCAAGATTTTACATCAATCTCATAACATTTTTTTCTCTCTCCAAAATATCCTTTGATGACTCCAACACCATTAGGATGAGGGAATTTAATACACTGGTGAAAAGTAGATGCCACCCCTAATATCCCATGTATCCAAGGTCGACCAATCAGAACATTATAGGGTGATTCAATATCTACAACACAGAATAGGATCTTAGAAAATATCCCCTTTAATGGAATTTGTATTGTGATCTCCCCTTTGGGCTTGTTGGCAATACCATTAAAACCATAGATTTTATATGTTGATGGTATCAAATCCTCATCTTTTCCACCCATGGTTCTATAGGTATGATAGAATAAGATATCTACAGAGCTTCTTCCTGTGTCAATTAAGACTCTATCAATAGCCCAAGAATCTTCTAATTCATTATTATTTTCTTCATCTCCTTCTTCTGTTTGCCTTGGATTTATTTCCAACCTTACTACCAATGGATTATCGTGCAACTCACCAGGTTCTGGTACTTCTTGTACAGTGAAAGAGAGAGTTTGCTTCTGCCATTCTTCTAACGGCGAGACTCTCGCTATGTTCCTTTATTATTTTCCATTTGTGTCTCTTGCGAAGACTCTTCTTAGAACGTTATCATGAAAATCCTTAATAGTTTTGAAGGAATGTACGATGGAATTTCAAAACAAATTCTTCGCCTTGGATCCAACCTCTATGACAAAGGTTTCTGCTCCTTTTACAGTATTCACTCTGCGATTATCTGGTGGTGGTGGTAATTGCTGCGATTGCTGGTGTCCTTTTAGAAAATGATTTAGCTTTCCTTGATCAATCATTCTTAAAATTATTATTTTTACATTCCTACAATCATTTACTGAATGACCATGAAAATGATGATAAGGACAGAATTCTTGATTACGATTATTCGGATGTGGCTCTTTTCCCATGTTCCATGGCGATGGTATATCTTCCATCAAAATGATAGCTTCCCAAATTTTTTCTATACTAGCATTTAGAGGTGGCATCTTAATCTCCTCCCATATTATCTTCTGATTACCTTGACCTCTAAAATTATTTTGCCTCTGTCCACCATAAGTTTCTTGGGGCTGATCAAGCCTTTGAATTTTATTATTTACTCCGCGATTGTAATAATTCTGCTCCCTTTCATACTCTTCTTGATCTTGACTTCCCATGGCTACTAGATTCTGTTGGATATTAATCACCACTTTCTATGGTTGATTCTGCGAGGTGCTCGCTACATTGTTAATCATTTTAGGAAGTAAACTTCCATTTGCTGCTACTGAGCTAGTGTTTACGACTGGATATGATTCCATTTCATTTTGTTTTTCCTCCAAAGCAATGTATTCCTCTTGTAATTCTCACAACTCTGTCATAGTGATTGTATTCTTGATTATGAAATTTTGTATGTACAACAGATTGGTCGCGAACATTGCATTGATGAAGGATAAAATAAGATATCTCTCATCTACTCTTCCTGCCATCTCGCTGCACATTGTTTTCCATCTTATGGTTAGGTGTTTAAAACTCTCACCAACCCTCTGCTTTAACCCAAACACATCTTCAATACCCGGCCGCGATGAATTGTTGCTTATGTATGCGCCCAAAAATGTAGCTTGTAAGTGATCAAAAGAAGTTATAGTATTTTTTTGGTAATCCCTCAAACCATTTTAGCGCCTCGCCAGTTTAGCTGGACGCAAAATACTTGCATAATACATCATCATGGTTCTCCCACTGTAGCATACACCTAACATAAGCATTGACATGTTGAACAACACAGGTAGTCCCATCAAAAATACTGTTTAATGCTGGTAAATTGCATTTTGGGGGTATTCCTCTTAGTTGCACTTCTTGTGTGAATGGAGTTCTCGCTGCTTCCTCAATAGCTTCCTCAAGTTGCCTTCTACCTCCTTCTCTTCTGTTATTTATCAATCCCCTCATTTCTGCTAGTTCCCTTAAAATTTGCTCATTCGCAGTTGGATTTTGTTCTATTGGCCTTTTTAGTGCAGCTTCCCTTATCCTGCGTTCATGTCTTTCCTGTCTTGCGAGAGTTTGTGTATCTTCATCTACATCGTCGTCCTTCCTTCTTCTGCGATTTTCATCTTCACCTCCTTCTAAAATTCGCATTTGATTATGTCTTCCAATTTCTTCTCCGCGAGTTTCTTCATTTCTCACCATTTCTATTCGCTGTCTTTCTATTCTTCTTTGTATTCTGTCATACTCTTCTTGAACATTATTATTATTGCGATTTTGCGTGCGTCTCCTTTCTCGATTATCATGGTTATTCTGCCGTATTGCTTCTTGAAACTCATGTTCTTCTACTTCTGCTCTCAACCTTTCTCTTTCGCAGGATAAGCGTGCTTGTTCAGCATAATGTCTCTCAATTTCGTTCTCAATGATTCTTTGATTTCTTACATTCTCTCGCCCATGTAATATTCTTCTACCTTCTTCTCTATTTTCTTCATCATCTTGATTATTCTCATCTCTTTGATTTCTATTACTTCGTATTCCATTCAAAGTTTCACCGCGTGGATTATAACGATCATCAATTACCCTCTCTTCTCCATGACGTTGTTCTCCATTTGGATTTTGCGTTTCTTCTTTTATGTTTTCTCTAACATTTCTCATAAGAGAGTTTCGCCTTGGTTCTTCTCTAAATGATCTTGAACTTGATCTAGCAGTACTTATTGATCTTCTACTTTGTAACCTCAAATTCTCCATTCTCAACTCATGATTTTGTCTTGTTAAATTTGCACGTTCTTCCGCCTCTAGCCTTCTTTCTTACTGTATTCTTTGTCTTAAATCCTCTGATGTTTCATTTTCGCCCTCTCCATGAATTAATCCTTTAACCACTCCTTGATCTATTTCTTCTCTGCTTTCATTTTTTAATTGTCGATTTTCTTCTTCTTCCATCGAATCCCATCTCCAAGTATGCATACTCACTCTATCGTAATCCACATTTCTATCTTGTATTGGTGTTTGTTGATTCGGCTGTTGAATATGATTTTCCCCTTCATTCCTTGTTCTATTTCTTCTTGTTCTCATCCTTGACGATTCTCCCAATTCGTTTGTTTCTCCACTTGCAAGTTTTTTACTCCTCCTCACGGTTGTTGGTGGTTCTGATGTATTTCTTCTTCTTCTAACCATTTCTTCAGCCTTAACAATTTCTTCAAAACTTCAAATTATAACTACAGATTTCTCAATTTGATTCTCCCTGTTTCGGGCACCAAAATATAGTTGCAGGAAATCCTACACTACACCCTTGTAAAGATTCTATAATAATCAACTCATCATGGGAGATTAAAAACGACACTTTACAATTTTGTTCTCAGGAATGTTTACAGAAATGGAAGAAATCAAGATTACAACTATTCTCTTGAAGTTTCTCTCTCCTCAAGACTCTTTCAACTCTCAAAAATACATCATCCTTTTCTGGACATATTGGGTCTCTATTTATAGAGTAGTTACATAATGGATGACAGCTAAGTCTCCCTTTTATCTTGGATCTATACTGCGATCATATCGCGACAACCATGTTTCTCCTTCTCGCCAACCTTATAACCATCGCAGGTCAGCACATGCTCTTTTCATGTTTCTTCATTCGTCATTCATTATGTCATTCCTTAAGTAATTCTGAGACACTCGTCAAATGTTATTAAGGTACTCGTGATGTCCTCGCAGAAGTGTTGTTAATCTTCGCAGGAATATCGTTGTAGCGATATTCTAGTCCTACACATTGTCTTCCATCTTATAGTTATATGTTTCAAACTTTCACCAATTCTCTGCTTTAATCCAAATACATCTTCTATGCCTGGTCGCGATGAGTTGTTAGTTATATACGCCCCTAAGAACGTAGTCTGTAAATGGTTGAAAGATGTTATAGTATTCCTGGGTAGACCTTCAGACCACTTTAACGCCTCTCCTGTTAGACTTGATGCGAAATACTTGCACAACACAACATCATGATTCTCCCACTGTAACATACATCTCACATAAGCTTTAATGTGTTGAATTACACATGTTGTTCCATCAAAGATGCTGGTTAATGCAGGCAAACTGCACTTTGGGGGTATCCCTCCTAATTGTACTTCTTGTGAGAACGGAGTTTCGCAGCTTCTTCTATGGCTTCATCCAATTGCCTCATTCCTCCTCCCCTTCTGTTATTTAGCATTCTTCTCATCTCTGCCAATTCTCTTAATATTTGCTCATTTACACCTGAATTTTGGTTCATTGGTCTCTTTCATTCTGCTTCTCTTCTCCTGCGTTCTTGCATGCTTTATGTTGCGAAATTTTGATTTTCTTCCCCATCATCTTCTTTTTGTCTTTCTCTGCGATCTTCTCTTTCATTTCTTTCATGAATTCGCACACCATTATATCTCTCATTTTCTCTTCTGCGATTTTTCTCACTCCTTATCAACTCTCTTTGTTGTCTTTCGATTCTCCTTTGTATTCTATCATATTCTTCATTGATATTACCATTGTTACGATTTTGCTCACGTGTTCTTTATCGATTGTCATGATTGTTCTGATGTATTGCTTCTTGGAGTTCTCTTTCCTCAATTTATGCTCTCAATCTCTCTCTCTCTCTCGCAAGTTAATCATGCTTGTTCAGCATAATGTCTCTCGATTTCTTCTTCAATTACTTGCTGATTTCTGCGATTTTATCTCTCATGCAATATTCTCCTTCCTTCCTCTTGATTTTCTTCACCATCTTGGTTATTTCGTTCTTGACGTTGATTGTTTTGAGGAATTTCGCCATGTGGAATGTATCGATCTTCAATCATTTCTCTATTTTCGCGACGTTCTTCATCTGGATTTTGCATCTCCTGTTAAATATTTCCATCTACAAGTGAGTTTCGTCTTTCTTCCCTTCTGATTGATCTTGAACTTGATCTTGTAGTTCTTCTTGACCTTCTATTTTGTAGTCTCATATTCTCCATTATCAACTCATGAATATATCTTGTCAAATTAGCACGTTCTTCTGCTTCTACTATCCTTTCTTCGTGTATTCTTTGTCTTAATTCCTCTAATGCTTCAACTTCTCCATTTCCATGAATTATTCCTCCAATGATAGATGCATTTATGTGTCTAATCTGTCCTCAATGTTTCATATTGTTGGCACTCGATTTTGTACTAATTTTGGTGTTTTTGTGTTTGTGTTTGTGTTGGTGTTTTTGGAGAAATAAACATGTGTGGAAAATTTGGCTCGAAAAGTTGATTTTGTACCCCGGAGGACATTTACTAAACGGACCCATGCTTTGGATAAGGGGTACCTCAATTTATAAGGGGCACCCTCTTTACTATTTACTACAACTTGCTATTCGCACCCCAGACTATGCTAAGGGGCATCTCTTCTTCACGGTTTGAAAAACAGTTTTGGCGGGAATTATTCCTCCTTTCCTGCGTACTTTCCTGGGAGAAATTTCAGCAAGTTATTATCGGAGTTTGACAAAGAAACGGATTGGGATTATCCTAATGCCGTTAAACAGGGTTGGTAATCAATTTAGGTTCGAAAAAGTAGGAAGTTACGCGGAGATGAAACCAAACAGGGAGATAGTGTCACGAGAGATATTCTCGAAATTTTGAGCAGTTGGCGTGTGAAGTTGGCGTGTGAATTCAGTGAGTTTGACTCAACCTGTGAAGAGAACTAAGCGTGTTTGGAGGTTTAATCCACAGAATAACGTGTGCCGAGATGCAGAAGATGCGTGAACATCAAATATAGAGATTCAAAAGGAAATAATATCACAGGGAGTAAAGAGAAGATTTTGGGCATTAACTCGAGATATTTTGAGCTCCTGTCGAGTATAAAAGAAGTTCTTGGGGTCCAGAGAGAGTTAGGGGTTAGAATAGAACAGAGAATCAGAGTTGCAGAGCTTGTTTTTGCTGCTGCTGAAGAACCAGACGAAGAACATAAGACACCCGTGAACCGTCGTTCATGAACAGCGAGAACGACACCTTGAAAAGCGTTGTTTTTGCTACAGTGACAGTGGAATTTCACCTTTGTCGTTCTTTTGTAACAGTTATTGTAACAGCCATCCACCATTGCAAACTTGGTTCTTTTTGTTAATTTCTCCAATAAAACACCTTTTGAGCAATAAAAAATTTCTTTGAGTGTGTTTTCATCATGCGAAGCTAGACCCATCACTGGGATGACGGAGGAAGCAACTTTTCATGATTGTGGTAAATGAAATAATTCTTTATATGACTTTTTGCATAGATTTAATCGCTTTTATGATTTCTATTAATTATTTGTTATTTTGTTTGATGTCGCATGCTTGTTTCTAATTACTTTTGATGCGTCATGCTTACGACTTACAGATAATGTTTTATGAAATCTATTTTTGGCAAATAATTAGAGTCACAACTTCTTTTGTTTGAGCTATATTGTATAGAGTTAACGACCGAACCACAAGAATATGAAAAGGAGTGAAATCCTGCATCCTAGTATCTCTTCATCCTGTGACAATTTTGTATATATATTTTTCTATTATTTTAGTTTATTAAGTCTAAAAATCTACTTTCACAAGTCTTGAACGAATCTTCTTACTACAACATCATTGATAAATACCATCATCCAACTGCTTCCTGATATTCCTCTATTCGCCTATCATTTCTTAATTGTTGCTCCTCTTCCGCTTCACCTGCTGAATCTGACTGCCATGTGTGTACACTCACTCTATCATAATCCATAGTTCTATTTTGCGTTGGCGTATGCTGAATTGGTTGTTGAATTTGATTTTCTACATCATTTCTTATATTCATTCTTGAGGGTTCTCCAGTTTCGTTTCTTCTTTCTCCAGCAAGTCTCTTACTCCTTCTCACAGGTGTTGGTTGTCTTGAAGCATTTCTTCTTCTATCCATCTCTTTAATCTTAATGAATTATATGAAACTTTTCACCAATTTCTCCAAATTTTTTCAAATCACAATACTAATCTTCACACTAAAAACAAGGAAATTCCATGTTTCTAGCGCCAATATGTAGTAGCGGGAAATCCCACACTACACCCCTCACAAGAATTCATACAATCAAATCATTTTTAGATCAACAATCATAATTTTTATTGGTTAATCTCACAAATTTTACAAGAAAGAAAGGAAATAAAGATAAAGAATTAACAACCGCTCTGGACTCTCTCTCTCTCTCTATCTCTCTCTCCTAATGACTTGCTCAACACTCGAAAAAGATCTTTCTCTTCCTTGCGCCTTCTCGGCTCTTTATATAGGGAGTTACATAGTGGATGACAGCTAATCTGTCCTTTATTTTAGGATTTGACTTGCGATATTCTCGCAAGAGTTCTATTGTTAATCTTCGCAAACACTCTAATCAACGCGGAGTCGTCACACTTTTCTCATGTTTCTGCCATCGTCATCTGTTACGTCATTCTTCAAATCATCCTGCGACGCTCACACTGTGTTGTTGATCAAACTTCGCAGATGAATCCTTCTTGCGATATTCTGATCCTACACATACGCTACTAAGAGCAGTGATATGATCTTTCTCATCATTTTTTTCATCCTGGATGATAATATTTTGGAGATAATCTTATAACTTGTATTGCACAAAGAAATAGGTCGCAGGTCAGATGGGAATTGCTTATCTTTCGTCTTTGGTATGAGAGTGATAATTGTGGCATTTAAGCATGTGACATGTACGAAAAAATAATGCACCATCTCCACCATATCATAAACCTACTATATCCCAATGGATTTTGAAAATCCCCGGTAGAAATCCATCTGGTCCGGGTGCTTTCCAAGATTTCATTCCTTTCAAAGCCTTAAGGACCTCTCCATTATCTGGTATCCTCATAAGCTCCAAACTATCCATGTTTGTTATTACTTTGGGTATATGCTGGAGGATTTGTTCATTCCTCATTGGTGAGCTTGTTGTGTGTAGAGAGCTATAATGGTTAGTAAGTAAACCCTCAAAGTCCATCCTTGTTGTACACTAATTCCCATTTTCATCCTTTATAGCAACAATATTGTTTCTTGATCTCCTCTTATTTTCATTTGCATGATGATATTTCGTATTTTGATCGATCTCCAAATAGTATGCATCTCTGGATTTATGTCCCTAAAAATAATTTTGAACTTGATGCTAATGTTCAATTTGATTCTCAAGTTGATGTACATCGGTGGTGGTATTACTATCTTGAGCGCCAGCCTGCATAGTTATCATTTGTTGATGAAGAAGACATACATTGCTTTGGATGTCCCCAAATTTGTCCTTTTTCCATTTTGACACAAGTTTCCTGGTAGTAGGAAGCTTTCTAGAGAACTAATAAGCGCGTGACCCATTAAACTGATGATTCCAAGTTGTAGCTTCTCATAGCACTGAAAATACTTCCAATTACGTTTCTTATCTCCAGTTGATGCAGAAATGTCCAACATTATTGGGAAATGATCAGAACCTAGCTGTGGCAGGTGAAGTAATTTAGCATCTGGAAAATGGATGACATAATCTTCATTAGTGATAGCCCTATCTATCCTTGATCCGCGAATACCAGTACCATGTATATTTGAAGACCAAGTAAAAGATATGCATGAATAACCCATATCCTCCACACCAGCTCCTAGAATTAAATCAATGAAGTAAGAATCTCTTGATGAAGAAGTAAAATAAGAAGTATTAGAAGCGGTACTGCAAGTTGATTTCCTGCCTTCATTTGGAAAGATCAAGTTCATATCACCAATGATAACCCATGGTTGGTGTATGTTAGAACTTAAATCTTTGATGTAAGTCCATTGTCTATATTTAAGGTTTGGGTAAGGAGACCCTTACATGCAAGTAAGTATCCATTCCGGCTTACTTGGATCATCCTTCACCAGATAATTTATAATCCAAGACTCTGAATTGATAACATTAAAATGAAAACCATCTTTCCATAGAAGGATTAAACCTCCATCTAAGCCTCTAGATGGAATTAACTTACAGTTAGGGAACCTAAATGGTCTTATAAACTTTCTCATTTTATCTTTTCTTATCTTGGCTTCTGATAAAAAAATAATATCTGGATCATACCTATATGTAAGGTCTCTAAGGTGATCTCTAGTTTTTTTGTTGGCAAAACCTTGGCAGTTCCAAGCTATAGACCTCATGATTGGACAATGATAATAATTAAGCAAGAAACTGAGTCTACAACTATAGTTATTCGATAAAAAGAAAATTACGTAAAAACTAAAGAAATTGTAAGAACAAAAATAAACGAAGATAAAATTTACAGGAGTAGTATGGCTCCCCTGTTTTGGCATGGCAGTCAGCTTTGTGTCCATGTAACTGAAATTGTTTGTACCATTTTCCGTCGTGTCCATAAGATCAGCTTGATTGCTTGTAGAAGAAAGATCATTATTGTTCCCTCCATGAGTAACCAGAATGGGACCTAAGATAGAAGGGTTCAAGCTATTTGTTTGGGCGGGTTGGTTCCTAGCTCTCCTGGTTTGACGAGATTCCTCAGAATCCATCTCTTGTTCATTTTCAACATGGACATAATCATTATCTAGATTATCTGCTTCAGATTCTACCATCTTTTTCATAGCTTGACTCTTAACTGCACAATCTTCTTCATATTCCTCTTGAGTCATGGACCTTTCACGCAAAAATTTAGCCACTTCTGCACATTTGTTATCATCATGGTCAATTATGTAGCATTAATCACAGATGTTATGAGGTTGCTTTACCCAATGATATCTGATCCATTTTGGCTCTCCACCATTCACCTCTCTGTAAAGGTTTTTTGAGGTCCATCTCACCACGAGAAGCAATCATGTTAGTACCACGGGGTCTGTAGTTTTTTTGCTCAGTAGAAATCTTTTTTCCTAGGTCTTGAATTGCTTCATTAATCACAACTTCATGGTGATGTTCAAGAAGTAATCCTTTGAACTAAACATTCCAAGCCTGTGTTGTAAACTCATAGTATTTATATGCTATTGCAGTGGTATATTATTATAGAGCCAATAAGATTTTCAATACATTCCAGGGGGATTTCTTGATTATATCTTTCAAATCTTTCTGAGAGTTAAACTTAAACACATAAAGATATTTTCCCACAACCTTGATTTCCTTTTTATTGTATTTCTTCCATAACACATCCAGTTCATCCTTGACTTGCGATGTTTCGATTTCTTTCTCGTCAGTTACTAGCTTCCCTATTAACTATTAGAGCATACCTCAGCAACTGCATTTAGAGTACTTGTAGACCCAATAGCTCCCCTATTTCTCCTAATCGTAGTAGCTTCCATTCTTGCAGTGATGTCTTGAATATTGTTGGTATTGCTACCCTCCATTGTTTCACACAAGATCAAAATATTTTCAGAGAATAAGGTTTCTAGGTTTTGACGGTAGTATCTATAGTTTATGTTTTTTGATCATTAGGGTTTTCTTATTAATGAAGATTGATGGTATTGCATCAATCACTTAGAAAAAATCATTAAAGAGTACATTACACTCAATAGAAGAAAAACTTATTACAGCATAAGAAGAAAGCAACCTTAAGGTACTAATGTTGTTATAACGTATTGAACCCTAATAAGGAAAACACACGTACACTACACACAAGACAGGTACATGAGTACCATGTGACTCTTAACCTACACCACATCCATTATTATCCTTCACCACACCAACTGTGTCATTATGCCTCCTCAAGCTGATGGGTGTGATAACAACATTCAGCTTGGACCGAATCAGTGTGAACCTTGAAGCAGACAGTCCTTTGGTGAAGATATCAGCTAGTTGGTCAAGCGTGTTGACATAGAAGACATTAAGATATTTATTGTGAACGAGTTCTCGAATAAAGTGGTAGTCCAGATGGATATGCTTCATGCAGGAATGCATTACTGGATTAAAAGCCAAAGAGATTAAGCTGATATTATCACAGCCCAGTTTTGGAATACCTGGCAAAGAGAAATGAAGATCCCATAGTAGATAGAATATCCAGATAACTTCAGCAGCACTGTGAGCAAGGGTGCGATATTCAGCTTCTGTACTGGAGCGAGCAACTGTAGTTTGCTTCTTGGATGACCATGATACGATGTTGGGACCAAGAAATATGCAATACCCGCCTGTGTATCTTCTATCATCAATGTCGCCATCCCAATCGGCATCAGAGAAACCCAGTATAAAGGATCTGCCTTTAGTGAATTTGATACCAAAACCCAGTGTACCCTTAACATATCGAAGTATCCGTTTGGCAGCAGTCATGTGTGTAGTTATGGGGTGCTGCAGGTGTTGACAAACAAGGTTTACTGCATAGGATATCTCAGGCCTTGTCCGGGTGAGATAATGAAGAGCACCAACTAGAGATCGATACTCAGTTGGATTTTCAATTAAAGTGACATCTTCTTTGGACAGTTTAGTTGATACTGCAATTGGAGTGCTGCAAGACTTGGATCCTTCCATGTGGAATTTGTGCAGCAGATCAACAATGTATTTGGTTTGAGATAGAAAAAGAGTATTAGGTGTTCTGTGTATCTCAAGACCTAGAAAGTAGTTGAGGTGGCCTAAATCCTTAATGGGAAACTGAAGTTGAAGTTGAGTAATGAAAAATTGTAGAAAAATTGGAGAAGAACCTGTAATCATAATGTCATCAACATAAATCAGGGAAACTGTGAGTTGAGAGCCATCCTTGTGTACAAAAAGAGATGGATCAGCAGCAGAATTGGTAAACTGTAGAGAGCAGAGAGCTGAACTGAGCTTCTCATACCAGGACCGAGGTGCTTGTTTAAGTCCATAGATGGATTTGTGTAGAAGACAAACATGATTTGTCTTTGTAGGGTCTATGAATCCAGGTGGTTGGGCCATGTAAACAGTTTCCTTTAGGTCTCCATGAAGGAAGGCGTTGCTGACATCGAGCTGGTGAATTTGCCAATCAAATTGAACTGCCATTGATAGAATCACTCGGATGGTTGTTGGCTTGGCCACTGGACTGAAGGTTTCTTCATAGTCTAGTCCTGGTTGCTGGTGGTAGCCTTTAGCCACAAGGCGATCTTTGTGCTTATCAATGCTTCCATCTAGATGATATTTGACCCTAAACACCCATTTACAACCTACTATGTTCTGCCCTGGAACAGGTGGAACTAAAGTCCATGTGCCGACATCTCTTAATGTTGTGTATTCATCCACAGAAGCAATGTTCCAATCTTTCACTCTCTTTGCAGCAGTAATGCATGTTGGAACAGTGATCATAAATGCAGCTGGGAGGGGGTGTTTGGTGGCAAAATAAGATTTTGGAGTGTATATGCCATGTTTTCCTCTAGTGGTCATGATGTGAGCATTTCTAGTGATGGGATGAGATGTGGTAGGAGCTATAGGAATGGACTCAGTGGATGAGATGGAAGGAGTAGAAACAACAGGCACTGAAGATGAGGCATTAAGTATAGTGGTGTAGGGAAAATAGGTTTCATCAAAATATACATGCCTGGAGATGTAGAGTGTACCTGTGATTGGATCAAGACATTTGTACCCTTTGTGGTTTAAGCTATAGCCTAGGAAAACACAATGTTTGCTCCTTGGCTCTAATTTATTTGATGTGTAAGGTTTCAGCCATGGGAAACAAGCACATCCAAAGACTTTAAGGAAATTGTAATCTGGAATTTTATGAAATAGAAGTTCAAATGGAGTCTGAAAACTAATGGACTTTGTAGGTAGCCGGTTGATTACATAGTTAGCTGTATAGAGAGCATCAAGCCATAATTGGAATGGAAGATTAGCTTGGTATAAAAGTGTTCTAGTAATATCCAGGAGGTGTTTATGTTTTACCTCAGCAACACCATTTTGTTCAGGTGTGTATGGACAGGACATCTCATGAGTGATTCCTTTAGAAGCATAGAATTATGCAAGAAGAGTGTTTAGAAATTCACCCCCATTGTCAGTTCTAATGGTGACGACTGAGTGAGAAAATAGATTCTTAGTTCTTTGAACAAAAGAAATAAAATTATGCTTAAACTCGGATTTAGAAGATAAGGGTAAAATCCAACAGTACTTAGTAAATTCATCAACTATATTTGCATAGTATAGTGTTCCATTAGTAGAGGGAGTAACACAGGGAACCCATAAATCCATGTGTAGTAGTTGAAGTGGCTTAGTAGCCTCAGTACAAGAAATTTGAAAAGGAAGTTTATGGCTTCTACACATTTTGCAATCATTACAAAAGAAAGGCTTATTGAAAACATTTGATAAATCCAGCTTTCTGCAGAGTTTTTGAAGTGTCTGGAAAGAAGGGTGGACAAATCTTTTATGGAGGAGAGAACTATCAGTAGCTGCTGTTGAAGTGAGAGCATGTGAAGATGAGCTGAAGGAGATTAGATATAGCCCATTTTTATGTGGACCTTGGAAAAGGGTCCTCCCAGAGTTGAGATCCTTCACAGAAAACCCATGGGAGTCAAGAGTTAAGGAAAAATGATTATCAGATGTAAATTTATGAATGGAAAGAAGATTATGGGATGACTCAGGCACAATAAGAACATCTTTTAAATGAAAATACTGACTATTAGCTAGTTTATGATATTGTCTTGTATGAGTTATAGCCATACCTTCACCATTGGCAGTATGAATAATCTCAGCACCATCATATGGTGTGACCTCCTGAAAACCATATGTGGTAGAAGCAATGTGGTGATTAGCTCCACTGTCAGCAATCCATTCTTCAGTGTCAAAAATATCTGCAGCTGCTAACATGGCCTGGAGATTTGGAGGTGGTGCTCTGCCCTGATAGGTGACATTAAGTCTTTGGTTTCAGGTTGGAGCAAGATGATTTTTCATACCACAGAGCTGACATGCAATTTTATCATGTGGAGGGGAACCCCTGCCATAGTGTTGGGTATTGAAAAGTGCAGGATTGGGTTGTCTTCCACCAGTGTAGCCTCTATCCCTATAGGAGCCTCTAGGATGATGATAATAACTGCCTCTGTTTGATGGATAAGGGCTTCTACTGGCCATAAAGGCTTTGGCATCAATGTCAGCTTTTTCCTTAGCAATTTTGAGTCTCTCACCAACAACAGTGGCCTCACTTAATAAATGATTATGTAATTCAACACAGGTAACTGGAGGGTTTCTATGTCTCATGGAAGTGGCAAAGGGTATGTAGTCTGAGTTAAGGGCTTTGAGAGTAATGAATACAAGTTCTTTGTCAGAGATGATCTCACCTGCTGCATCTAACTGATCAGAGAGGAGCTTGATTTCATTGATAAGTGCTGGAATAGAGCGATCCCCCTGTGAGATGGAGAGAAGTTGAGTGTGAAGCTGTAAGGAATGAGTGGAAGATGCTTTGCCAAAGCGCTCCTCAATGCTGCTCCACAACTGATGAGATGTTTCATCCCGTGAGAAGTAAGCAATAACTGAGTCAGAGATTGTAGAATTGAGCCACATAATGATGGTGGAATCCTCATCCATCCAGTCAGTGTAAAGAGGATTTTCAATCCCATTCAATTGATTTCGGGGATTAGTGTATTTTGGTGGACATGGAAGCGTGCCATTGAGGTATTTCATAAGCTTATACTTCTGAATCACTGGTTTGAGAAGGTTTTTCCAAGTGATGAAGTTGTCTTCAGTAAGTTTGATATGTACAAAATTTGTTAATTGATGGAGAGGTACATTAGAAAAAGAATTTGAAGTTGGGTTTTCCATGAGAAAAAATTGAAAAGAAAGGAATTAATTGGGTTTTAAAGTTAATAGGAAGAGAATCAAGATGATGATCTCTGAATATGAAGAGTGATTGACACAATACATATGTAAAAGTAGAAACGGCGGCTAAAACAAAATTCAGGGTATAGAAGAAGAAAAAACAGGTACAGGATCAAATTAATTGATGGAAAGGAAGAGTCCTAACCTGCCCTGTCTGATACCATGATGGTATTGCATCAATCACTTAGAAAAAATCATTAAAGAGTACATTACACTCAATAGAAGAAAAACTTATTACAACATAAGAATAAAGCAACCTTAAGGTACTAATGTTGTTATAACGTATTGAACCCTAATAAGGAAAACACACGTACACTACACACAAGACAGGTACATGAGTACCATGTGACTCTTAACCTACACCACAACCATTATTATCCTTCACCACACCAACTGTGTCATTAAAGATGATATTTTGTTTCCTTAAGAATAGCCTATAATAATGCAGAATTGGAATCCAAAATAATATGCTTAGCTGTGATTGCATGCATATCGTTTTGGCTTGTTGACTACGTAAGTTACGGGTTTGAATAGGGGGAAAGTTTGGAATCTGAATTTTCTGGGTTTGGATCGGATGTGAGACTAGAAAATTCACCTGGTTACTCATGGTTATCAAAACTTGATAGGGATAATGACTGTAGATCTCATATTGAGAAAACTTCATGGCTGATACATTTTCATTTAGTAATACTGCTAGACTAGAAAGAGATGTTTTAGGTAATACCACCATAATTGATAAAAATATCAAAATACTGATACAAGACCATTGCGCAAAGATCTAATAGAGGATATAATCCATGACAAAACAAGGGGACCTGAAAGAAATCAGTGAGCCATTAGCAGGAACAAGGAAGTTGTAAACTGATCAAATATCAACAAACAATTAAGATAAAAGGATAAAACATAATAATCTAATATGAACTATTATAGTACCAAAATGAAATCCTCAAAGAATTGAACTAAATAACTGAAAGATGGAATCTAGAAATGATAAAGCTGATGAAAACATTAAAATCACAGTATAGAAGATTGAAAAAACATGGAGAAAAACGTAAGAAATTAATGGCTGAGTCGACTCATTAAGGTCGCCCGATTCACATAACTCTTTTTCTTTTTTGTGAAAAGTCACGCGCTCTACCATTGAGCTAATAAGTCGGCTTTTTGGAGGTTATTACAAATACTTTCAAAACTAATTTTCTTTATTTACTATTGTCTTATGTTAAAAGAAAAAGTTTAACTGTGGAGGTCATTCTAAAGGTCTAGATAAAACCTTTTTGAAGACTTGTCATTCCTCCTGCTTTGTAGGACCTGTTGGAGATGGATTTATTTCATATGGGGATCTAAAATCTTACGTGTCATGGAAATATAAACCTTCACCTTATATTGAAGATGCTCTCGGGGCTTCGTTGTATCCTGAATTAAAGCATCATTTCATTGCTTTATTGTACTGCCCAATTATTTGGAAAGGTCAAATTATTTGAAGTCAGTGTGCAACATTCTTTAATGTTCTACTTTTTCATCATCCAGTGCCCAAATTTCTAACATCCTTTTGATTCTTTATCAAAAACGAAATGTAGGAAATATAATGAAATTTTAAGCAAAACCAAACAACTGTACTCTAACCTTTTTTTATCACATTGTTAAGAAATCGTACCATGATGATTTGGTATCTCAGAAAGGTTTTTTAATAACTTAACTCAACATATATCTCTTAATGATTTTTAGTGTATTTTTTCGTTCCGTATTGATCATTGTTGGAATACTTGAGTTGATTGTGGTTGCATGGGTAGTGTAGAGATTAGAAGGTTTAAATGAAAAGTGTTGATTGATTACCCTCTCTTCGTTATACAAGGTGACCCCCGTATTATTTGTATTTATGTGATTAGATTATTTTTACTTTAGATCTTTCGGTTGTCTATTGAGATTGATATGTTAAGTATTCGTCTTATGTTAATTCTGGGGCTTTATTAACCTGCCTATGAACGAGTGACTATCGACTTAGTGGTTCAATCTCCATGAACTTCAGTCTCCAAACAAGTTTGAAGTAGAATTTGTTGATTGAATTTTGAATAATAACCAACTTGAATTTTAATTAGAGAAATAACCATGATATTAGACCTTCGTCTTTTTCGCGAACTGTGTTGAATGCATGTTTAGAAGGAACAATAGATTACTTATGTTTGTACCATTAAACACAAACATAAGTAATTTGAATTTCCTATTATGTTTGCAACTTCTTCTAATCATATTTGTTGATTTCGCTGTTCTCAGTGTCTATATGTTTGATGCCATTAAAATCCACTCTTGTAGGCATTTGGTCACTGGAGAACGGTTAGGAATGATAACTCGACATGATATTTTTTTGCGGAATTTTATGTTGTTTGCATCTCATGTCATTTTTTTTTTCATGCATGTATCTACAATGACTCCTTTTTCATGTTATTATTTTGTTGTATGTGGCGTTTGTCAAGTTTTCTGAATACCAAAGAGCATCTACTACTCACGGAATATAAGCAGTTAGTTTTTTTTGGGTGTAGTTAGTTCTGAATATAGGTATATGTCGCAGACTAAAAATTTGGTCAAACATTTGGATAAGGGGGCGTAGATGTTATTGTTGTCGTACGCCTGTACGAAAGGAGGTGACATCACGGAACAAGAAGAACTCTTTAGGATTATTCTGATGTGGATCGTAACAAAATTTGTGGACTTGAGGATTATTCTTTACTAGTTCAGTGTTAGAAAACAAAATCTAGTTCTGTGTCTGAAGACAAAATCTGTGGACTTGAATATTGATAGAGAAAGAGTGGTAGACAAGTAGTAAGAAGATAACTAAAGCAATATGTTTCATGTCATACAAACAACAACGTCCCCGTTCATTCTTAGATAATTATAGACTTTTCAGCTGACAGTAGCACTGTGCTATTTGTATCATCTTCTTCTTATATTCATTTATGTGTCATTTTTCGCTCATCGGATGCATACAAAGAAGCGCAATCGTTTCTTACAAGAAGTTGAATGACTTTCTGTATATTCAATACGACAAGAAATTGCAGTGCAGATACGAAGAAATACATAGATATAATTATTGGGGTCCCGAAATCCCTATTTTTTTTTTGATGCACTTGTAGAAGAAGATAATTGGTTGGACCCTGAGAACTTTAGTGATTTGCTTCATCAAGTTGATGAGTAATTTACTGGCGCTCAAGCAAACCATGCAACGGGTATTAGTTTAGGACCAATTACAAGAGGTAGCCGACGAGCTCCTAGTATCCACTCTCCAATTGATGTCATGGACGATGAATTTGATTCTGATTTTAAATGTGAAGCTCGAGGACATGCCACTGAGGGATTATATGGTGTTGGGCGTCCTTTGGCTGATCCTGCAAAAGCTATCATGGATAATCTACTACAAAAATGTAACTAATGGTAGTATGACACCAATGTTTTTTTTTGTCTCTGATTCTGATTTCTAGAAATGTAACTAATGTCTGACTTGGTATATCACTAATGTGTTTTGTCTTTTGAATATGATTTGTTGATCTGTAAAGTAACTCTACTAATTTTGATAACTCCATATATGATTAAGGTGGATGTAATTACTATAAATGTGACGTGGATGGGATAACAAACATTCCTGCAAGTGCCAATGCTTGGTTTTTGTTGTTGATACAACAAGCCTCCAATCAACCACCTCTTATTTCGTAAGATCAATTAGAATATGTTTACAACAATTATTATTTTATATTATGGTTTTATCAATATATATTTTTTGTTTGATAAGTAAATATTAAAAATACTCAAATGATGTATCGCCTATAAAAACTGTTAAACTGATATTACCTTTTGTATAGATGTACCGGACGCGACAAATACGGTAGTGATACACGATATTAACCACCTTGCTCTTAGCGTATAAAAGAAGCTAAATTCTTGCCGGTGTCACTATAATACAGTCCTAAATTTATTTGATCAGTCGGCGAGCGAAAGTTCGCACCTAGTACTTCTGGTTGAACTCAAATACTGAATATGATTATAAAAATTATAAAATCATAATCGACAACCAGTATTTTTGAATATGATTATAATTTATTTGATCAGTCGGCGAGCGAATCTACCGTTCCATAGCCGATTTTATAATTTTTGAAAAATAAATATATGGCAGGGAGGGAAAATAAAATAAAATGAAGAGTACCCAACATCGCCAGCATCACCGGGAAAAAACATTGTGATCAGATCCTCCTCCTCCTCCGGGTTCACTCTCCACTCAATAAATTCCATCAATCGGATTGGGATTCGCTCTCCATTGTTGTTGTTAACATAATTAGGAGTATCTTGGAATCTGATTAAGGGTTCCGTGACGACGTGTGGTTTTCTAGGTTTTCGAAAGCTCTTGAATGATTGAAATGGAATCTCCGATCTATCAACTTCTTGATGAGTTTGATAAGGTTAGGGTTTTCTTTGAATTCTTTATCGTCTTTCTTTTTATTTGTATAATTCTGTATGATTTCAGCAAGATTTTCTGTTCTTTTACAAATCTGTCTCTAGGTCATCATGGATTGAAATCTTAGATTTGTTGCAGTTATTAATTGTTTTTTTTTCTTCTTTTTTCCGGTTTGGTAATTCTAGATGCACTCTCAGGTCACACCTAGTACTTCTGGTTGTGTTGCACCTCGAAAGAAGCCTGCTTTAATTGGCCGAAAGAAACAACTTGATGCACATGATGATCAGGTTTGGGATTCTTTGAATTCTTTATCATCTTCCGTTTTAGTTATATAATTTTTATTAATTTAAGCAAGATTTCTGTTTGGTTTTACAAATCTTTTTAGGTCGGTTTGGATAAATCTTAGATTTATTGCAGTAATTGGAAACTAGAGAGACAGCCGATATTGGTAGTCACTAGTCAAAACCTGTGATCTAAAGTTTCTGACATTGAACTAGCCCTAGGAATCATGGGCGATTATGCACAAGTACACTGGTTATCTTTATTTGACAAGGTTGTTCTACTTGTATGGATTCATAGAGGAGGAGCGGAGACTTGGAATTTTTAAATGGGAATTCATTCCTAGAACATGCGTAATTAGGTCTATGTGTTTTTTAGTTGCAAGTAATTCACTGCTTTTTGCGATTTGGTACCACTTTGTAATCCCAGACGCACTCTCAGGTCGCACCTAGTACTTCTGGTTGTGTTGACATGAAAACACCTCGAAAGAGGCCTGCTTCAGCTGGCGAAAAGAAACGACTTGATGCACCTGATGATAAGGTTTGGGACTCTTTGAATTCCTCATTATCTTTCATTTTAATTATGTAATTGTTAATAATTTAAGCAAGATTTCTGTTTGTTTTACAAATCTTGCTAGGTCACCATGGATTGGAGAGACATTTGATGTTGGTTGTCAGAATCTTTGATCAAAGTCTCTGACATTAAACTAGTCTTAGGAATCATGGATGATATTTCACTAGTATATACTGATTATCTTTATAAGGTTGTCCTGCTGCACGCGGAGTCATTGTATTGTATGGATTTATAGACATTTTGGCATTTATTTTGATGAGGAGAGGAGTAGACAACAGACACTTGGAATTTCTAGTTGGGGATTCATTCCTGATTCTTATAACATGGATAATTATGTCTATGTGGTTTTTAGTTTGAAGTAATTCGTTGTTATTTTCCAATTTGGTACGACTTAGTAATCTCAGCAGATGCACTCTCAGGTCGCACCTAGTACTTCTGGTTGTGTTGTTATGAAAACACCTCTAAAGAAGCCTTCAGTTGGCCAAAAGAAACGGCTTAATGCACATGAAGTTTCCTCACCCGTGGCAAGGTGAATGATTCTCTACTTTTGGTTCTAATTATAGATGATCAATGTTGTTCTTGCTATCTTGATTTTAATCCTGAGCCTACATTGAAATTATTTCGTTGAAAAACATGTTGCTAAAAGTTTTGTCTCTTGTCACAGTAAAAAGCAAAAGGTGTCCGAGGGAATTCATGAAAACATAGAAGAGTTTAATGATGTTGTTGCTGGCACCGGAGTTAATTACTGGGTAATATTTTCACTATTGTCATTACTAAGTATGCCTTGGTTGCAAGTTTAGGCAAGTTAATAAGCCAAGGTACTCTCCATGTTTCATTTGGAAAGTTACCAAAGATTTTGTTTTCTAATAGGAAGAGCAAGAGTTGCTACTCGCTGTGCCTAAGAAGGATAGCCGAGCTTCAGAAGCAGCTCAAAGAATCGTGCAACAAGAGGAAGAAATATTTTTGCAGAAAAACCCATTCCTAAAGAAAGTGCCACTTATCAGTTAGGAAGCCCTCTGTCCTGTCTTTATGAAATTCTGGTTATGCGTGTTATTTGCATATTGAGCGACAAGGTGAAGCAAAAATCAAAGTCAAGGTTTAACATCTTGGTTTTTGTAATTTGTGACAGTTTCAAAATGTGGTATTAAGCATTTAAGCAGCAATGTGGCACTCTGTCTATCAGTGGTAAGATGCTGGCATAATTTTTGCCTTACTCATGGTGGATTTTTGTTGTGCTTAATCCTTTTGTATTTCAGTGTGTAGAGTGGAGACTGAGCGGATTAATATGCGAACTTATAAGACTGTCAAAACAGGTTAGTACATGTTTCTTCATTGCACTGATTTGGTTGAGATCTCATCTATTTTACGTGATTTTGTATAAAATTGTGTAGAGGGCGGATCTTAGTCACCAGGAGCGGGTGCGAGATCGGAAGCGAGATTCGTAAAAAATTTCAAAAATGAAATTCGAGGAGCGAGTCGGGAGCGTAAATAAGTTTTATAGAATATAAATATGTTATTTGTATCACTAATTTTCATAATAAATAAACAAAAAAAAAATAGAAAATTTAATAAAATGACTACTTTCTAGTTCCCTTAAGAAGGGAATAAGAGAGAGAGATTTTCTTTGGTTTTTTAGGTATTGAAGATTAGCGGTCGTCATATATATAATTTTAGGTGTCTTTAGAATTTCTAGATCTGAAATAAATAAATATATATAACACTCTAAATTGGTGAACATAAGTCAAATTTTGGTATTAAAATCAAAAAACATAATTACAGATTTTGGAAATTGTGTTTAAAATTGGAAATTCTACTGGTATTTATGGAAAAACTCCTCCCTCATTAGGAGCGAGTTTCTCAGTAGTTTGGAGCGAGTATCTCAGTGGTTAGGAGCGCGCTCCCCTCGCGAATCTTGCTGAGGAGCGCAGATACGCGAATCTCATGAGATTCGTGAGGAGTTTCAAGTATCTGGTGACTAAGGGGCGGATCTGAGAGATCAAACTATTGACACCTCAGATGTGCCACACCAAGTTTTGCTCATGAACCAGGCAGAGAATTGGGTGAAGAAACAAGTGGAAGAAGCACAAAAGATCCAGAAACTCAATGAAGTGAGTATCCTGAGTGTTCCAATTGACACAATCTAACACATCTAAAGTTTAAACTGTGCATTTGGTTCCATATACATTTTGTGCTTTGACCTTAATTTAGGTTTATGTTTGTACTTGATTAGTTTGAGGTTTAATACGCTTGACAGTTCATTTGGTTATACAACCAAGAGGTCAATTTTTAGTATGGGGAGCAAATTCCGTGTATATGTCAAAGCGTAGGAAAAATAGAGCAAGAGAGTGCGGGGAGAGGGAGCGAGAATAGTATCTCATCCTTCTCTCTCCAGTATTTATAGCAAATGGGTCACATATAATTTTGCTAGAATTCCCAACTTGCTAAAAGGTCTTCTTTAAAATATGGTATCACACAGGCAAAAGAAAATGTTCATCCTCAAATTCATCATGTATTCATGACCCATTAGCTCAATTTGTATCTCTTCGGGCAGTGTGACTGTTCTCTCAAATTTCTCATTTCTGTATGTGCAGGCAAACAAAGAGGCAAAAGATGATAAAATGAGAACAGTGGATGCCGCCCATGCTGCTCTTGGAGCTGACGATATATTTTCTAAATGGCAACTTATGTTTGAGGAAGCCCTGCAAAAGCGTGATGGAGTGGTGGGAATGTCCTCTGCTGCTCAGTCTGGGGATGAAGACAGATGCCCCTCAACATCAGGTTTGGTAATCTACCTTTCAGTGTTTGATTTTTATAATACTCACCGACTTCGTGTTCTTACTCTCCCCAGCGTTCTGTATCTCTGTTTCTGTCAGCAGGTGCAATAAGGATATCGGGTAGGAAAATTGGCCGTACTACCTCTGTTAAGGATATGATTGCAGTCTTGGAAAGGGATCACCATATGTCAAAATCTGCTGTTCTCTATTGTCTGTTCAATAGACTAAGTGGATTGTGAGAGGGAAACACACATTGCAATTTACAAACAGGCTATTCTCTTTCTACCCTCACTCACTTTCATGTTTCTAGTTACATATCTCAATATTGTGCAGTTTCCAAATTTCCTTGCAAAAAGTTGATGATTTCGAGATTTAATTTCTACATATTACCACCACTGCGCTCTAACGCTTAATCCATGTTTCATTCTTGTGCCAGGCATATTTCTTTTCTTTCCTCTTCATTTTTGGTCCTCCAGCAATCTGTCATCACTTCTCTGCTGCCAAGAGTTCACAAAAGCAGTAGCTTCACCTATTGGAATATTTTGTAGCTGGGAGTTTGATGCGTAGAAAAGAGAAGGTAATAAATATACCAATCTCGCATTGGAGAGAACTGTTTCTGAATCTATGCAACAGTGAATATAATTGTATATTTTTTGATCGGTATATACAATAATTGTAAATATACAGCTGTTAATAACAATTCATCATAAAACGCTAGTTGATGGAACAATTTATCTTAAATATGACTTAAAAAAAACAAAGTATCCTCTAGCTGTAGAGGGTTTATTACAGCGACCGAAACCATAAAAGACTATCCAAGTACCCTACAAGTTCAATTATGAAAGAATTGACTTCCATAGGTTGCAAGCCAATTGAGTCGTTTAGTTTCTTCTATCTGCGTTTTCAGCAAACCAATTGAGTCTTTCAATTTCCTTAATCACCAACGTCTCGTAACAGGCCAAAAATTCGCGTGGCTTGTCAGTCATAAACATTGCAGCTGATGATACAATGCAGTTTGCCCCAGCTGCAGTCACCTCCTTGATATTACAAAGTCCCACACAACCATCCACCTGTATATCAAGTTTTGGGTACTTCTTCCTCAACATACGAACCTTATCCAACATCTTAGGCATAAATGATTCACCTTTGCCAAATCCACGTTCCACTGTCATGATAAGGACCATGTCGACTGGATAATCATCTTCAACCAGTGGAAAAACTTCTTCAACTGGAGTTTCAGCCTTTAGTGCCACAGCAGGCCTCATGTCCTTCGCCTTAATTTTGCAAATTAGCTCACGCCAATTATCTTTTGATGCCTCGATATGAAAAATAAAACCTGATACCCCGGCTTTTGCAAGAGGTTCCACATAACGAAGAGGATTTGTAACCATAAGGTGGCACTCCAGATTTGCCTTGGTGCGCTTCCATAAACTTTCAACGACTGAAGGTCCAACAGTAAGATTATCGACAAAGTGGCCATCACTGATGTCTATGTGTAGGGTGTGAAAACCAGCTTTCATCATCCTCTCAGCTTCATAACCCAAGTTTGAATGATCGGCACTTCCCATATCCTGTGAAAGCTTCAACTCTATATACTTCTTCATCTTCTTCTTCCTTTTCAATCAGGGAAGCGAGAGAGAAAAAGAAATCGCTTGTCAAGTTATTAACCAAGCAAGATGAAAGCAGCTGGGTGGATTTTAACCCTATTTACACGGTCAAATAACGCTTTGAATAGGAAATCTTGTATTCCTTTTAGGTTCCTTAAAAAAGATTTTTTAAGAAATCTTCTACTTGGGGAACACGCAACACAAACACAAGTAGATTCCATATATATGCACAAAGTTGGTCGACATGAAAACTCAAACATCTATAAAACCAGCACATAAATCTATTTCTCAAAAACCTTTTCCTTCTTCTTCCCAAATCATGGCTCCCTCTACACCTCAAATATCTGAAGCTGATACGCAGGATCCTAGCCAATACTATGAAAACAGGAATACATGGCTTGCGTCTCAGAAGGCGTCAGGGAAAGAGCCATACCCTCACAAGTTCCTTGTTTCAATGACCCTTGCTGAATACATCAAAGCATATGAAACACTGGGTCAGGGTGAACAACTTGCAAAGGTTGAAGTTTCATTGGGTGGTAGGATTATGCAAAAGAGAACTTCATCTTCAAAGTTGTTGTTTTATGATTTGCATGATGAGGGTTTAAAGGTGCAACTCATTGTTGATGCACGGCATTCTGACATGGATGAAGCTGCATTCACACGCTTCCATTCTGGTGTCAAACGTGGTGATATTGTTGGTGTTACTGGATTTCCAGGAAAGAGCAAAAGAGGAGAATTGAGTGTTTACCCCAAAAAAATTCTTTCCTAGTTTTGTCTCCTTGTCTCTGTATGATGCCAAGAAATAAAGCAGGTCCTGGCAGTGATAATTCAAATATCGCTAAGAAAATTGATCCATGGGTACCTGGAAGTGCTAGGAATCCAGAGTCGTACACTTTGAAAGACCAGGAAACAAGATATCGCCAGCGTTACTTGGACTTGATGTTGAATCCGGAGGTAAGAAAAATATTCAGAACTCTAGGTAAGGTTGTTAAGTATATTAGGAAATTCCTAGACTATCTTGATTTCGAGGAGGTAGAAACTCCCATGATGAGCATGATTGCTGATAGAGCAGCAGCCAACCAGGTCATAACGAACACAACAAGAATCTCTTCATGCGTGTCTCCCCTGAGCTGAATCTTAAGAGCAGGGACGGGCCTAGCAAGGGGCTGAAGGTGGCTATAGCCCGTCCCTAATTTTTGGGTAAATTTTTTTTTGTATAGAAACTTAGGTCTAATTTTATGTTTAGCTCACATATTAGTTATATTTTGCTAATTGTATGTGATTTTTAGCCCATACTATGAGGTGATCAAAATTTAAATCATGTTTAAAGTAAATAATCTTCTTCCACTCATTACCTTTCTACTCCTACTTTCTTCTATTTTGGTAATCACTTTGTTTTTCTGTTATTTGTGTTCGTTTTAACTTTTATTCCCCTAGCTATTTAGTATTGTACGGGTGAATCACTCTTTGGCCACTAATTATGTGATGTATTCCAAAAAAATTTGCCGCGCCCTTCGGCCGCATTATCGGCTGTTACAATCCAGCCCTACCCAAGGGAAAATCCTGGGTCCGTCCCTGCTTAAGAGGCTGGTTGTTGGTGGATTCAACCGTGTGTACGAGATAGGAAAACAATTCAGAAACGAAGGAATTGATCTGACACACAATCCAGAGTTCCACTACGTGTGAGTTTTATATGGCTTACGCGGATTACGATGACTTGATAAATATCACTGAGCAGATGTTGAGTGGTATGGTAAAGGAATTGACTGGTGGCTATATAATCAAGTACCACGCAAATGGGATGGACAAGGATCCAATAGAGATTGACTTCACTCCATTCAGAAGGATTGAGATGATAGGAGAGTTGGAGAAGATGGCTGGCATTGAGATACCCAAGGATTTATCAAGCGACATAACCAACAAGTGTTTGCTGGATGCCTGCATCAAGTTTAATGTCAAGTGCCCGCCTCCTCAAACAACGTCGCGGTTGTTAGATAAGCTTGTTGGGAATTTCTTGGAGGAGACGCGTGAATCCAACCTTTATCACTGACCATCCAGAGATTATGAGCCCCCTGGCAAAGTCGCATAGATCGAAGCAAGGCTTGACTGAACGTTTTGAATTGTTTATCAACAAGCACGAACTTTGCAATGCATATACGGAGTTGAATGATTCTGTGGTACAATGTGCGCGATTTGCCGAACAACTAAAGGACCGACAATCTGGTGATGATGAGGCAATGGCATTTGATGAAGATTTTTGCAAGGCTTTGGATTATGGATTGCCCCCCACTGCTGGTTGGGGATTGGGGATTGACCGGCTCACCATGCTGCTTACTGATTCGCAGAATATAAAGGAGGTAATCTTCTTTCCTGCTATGAAGCCTCAAGATGAACCTGCCCCAAAAGCTACTTAGGATCTTTGTTCAATTTGCGGAGTTCTGACAGAGAACTCATCAGGAGTTTTGAAGAGTGCCAATACAGTGCACCAAATATTTACGTTCGATGAAAATTAGGCTAATCATGCCAAAATTATTATTTTTAAAAATCTGATTACATGATGATTTAATGTCGGCATTGTCTTATCCGCTCAAATAATTTGGTAACATCAATATGGAGTTGGAGATGGTGGTAATCCATTTATTAACGACTTCCGGAAATTAACATTAGATTTGTAATGCCCCCAAGGATATGGTCTTTATACACACTAGCAAAGACGCATGTGCGATGCACTTGCCGACTCTCCATAGGAGTAATAAACTTAAGAAGTCTAGACGCAAGCGCAACGTCGAAGTCCACCCTGAAAATCAACATTCATAACAACAGAGTAAGAACCTCCTGGTGTAAGGCTGTCAATTTCTATGGTCTAAGTATTGGTTTTATAAACAGCAGTGCAAAGCAGACGACGTTATATAGCTCGTTCCTTGGTGTTGATACAAATTAGATGATCGTCGCCAAAGCAACCAATATCTTCTATAGTCATGCATGTCATTAGAATGTGTTATGCCAGATTCAAAAGATAATCAAATGGAACAATTCCACGTGTTTAGATACTCGCATCTGTCTAGTTAAGACGATTGCGCTTGTGGTTCCCTTTCAAATGACACATGACTATGCCCAGCATAGTCCTATCCTAAACTAAGTTCCCAACAAACAAACAAACAAAATTCAAATATACTGCATTTTGAGAATCTAAGATCGTTTTAGGGTAAGTAATTAACCTTGATTCATGGACAGGCTTTGAATTACCTTTGGATGTGTATGAAAATAATGCAACTCACTTCCAATGATTTGAAATCGATGACCATCTTTTAAAAAAAACATTGTTATCAGTTCCAAAGCTTTGAGATATACATGTGATTAAGAATAAAACTCATTTTGACAGAAAATCATTTCTTATCAATAAAAAAATTGATTATACTTACTTGGCTTCTCTTCTAATGCTAATGTAGTATCCGTATTTCGTTCTTGATAAAAAGAAACTGTAAAACTGAAACAGGTCTCGTCAAGATTCCATTACAGGATTACTCCATATTGTTGAGATCTATAGCTGGAATTTTTCTAGTGGCACACCATTTGGTCTCCTTATTTATTTTGCTTTAGCTTTCTTTTGTTTATGCTAATTTAGTTTACATAATGGATGTTCATCTCGAGATTTCCGAACCTGAGCTACGGATTTGTCGAAATATGGTTTAAGCAGAAAACTACCAAATCAAAACTATCATTAAACATGAGCTCCACTTTTTTTCTTCATTGTTAATATCCAAGGTACTGGCTAATGCAAAATGGGTAGTCTAAATATCTATAAGTACTGGTTGGCTATTATGTTATTTCTCAATATTATGTCGTTCATACATATCTGGATTCTGGACACACAAAGTTAGACATCTAGATGACAATTTTCTTAGGAAAAAACATTTAATGTAAGATGACGTCACTTACTACTTGTTCCCGCTTCATGGTCTTGTGATCGAGCTTGAGTGGTGGTAGGAGTTGTTCGCTTGCATAAACTGCCCTGCCAATTCAAACACATGAAATTGAAACTAGAATCTAATATAAGATGATTATACGTATCACGTCTCTAACAAGAATCTATGAACGTAGAATAGATGAATGTCAAGGAAACTTGCTTTGATTTCCATAAATATTCTTGCTTTAGCTCTCTCTAAGCAATCTCACGTTTCTTTATCGCACCCGAGTCAATGTGGGAAACACCACTTCACCTTGAAAGCATTAACGAAATAAGACGATATTTCTTAAGCAAAATAGCAATATCCAAATTTTTTTTGTTAATAAGCTTCGCTTCCGACTACCATTTTTTTTCCGAGCAGCAGTCTGTCGTCAAATAACAAGAGTTCAATTTTTTGGGGAACATCTCTATGCCTTTGGAAATTGTTCATGCATTGGAAAGAAGTGGAGTCTTACAACAGATTTGAACAACATGACTTTGATTAAATTTGTCATCGTTCGATCTTCGAAGCACTAAAAGGCGAGATATTGTCAAAACTTGTACAAAGGGCAGGACAAAGCACTAAAATATGATCTATTAGAGACCCAACACTTCTTCCCATTGCTGACAAATTCTAGGATATATTTAAACACTCAATTCCACCTTCTGACACTCTTAACAAATGAATCAATATCAGTAAAACTCTATAAATCGTAAGAACCGATTTTTCTTCAATCTCTGAACAACTAGAATCAAGTAATAACAAGTACCGGTATAGCACCTTGTGAAACAACAATCAAGACGTCCTTATCATCCTCAAAGAATATTTTTCTAAGCTACCACAAGCCACTAGAATTCCTGACATATGTGAAAAGTTTCTGAAATGTGTTGCAAACTAAATTAACCTCAAATACTCTAGTAATTATAAGCCATGTCCATAAAGCAGCGGCATAGCTGCACTTAAAAGAACAAATGGGAATCGGTTCCTAAATGGGAGTGAATAATACATAAGAACAACTTGAAACCATTGTAATACCTGAATCCCGCATTCGTTCTGGAGTAGTTTCCATGTTATCTAGGCCCTCTTCAGTGGTACACCAGCCTCCCATATACTCCATTATGCTGATTAAATTAATGACTCCTAACCTCTTACATTCCTTTTTATCGGCATATAACCTCTTACATACTAAAGATTGTGCCTACCTTTGGTTTACAGGTGAACATGCAAGTAGATGGCACAACTAATATGAAACATTTCGACAAACACTTAGTAAGCAACTCCAATATTGCATAATATGGACTAACTCTCCCTCCCTTTGTTTCCTCTATTCTACTTCTACTTGCTCTGCTAACAATAAATAACAAATATGAATATGGTGGACTAAACTTCCTGGCTTGGTGGGCTAAACATAATTTTTTGTTTGGACAAAGGGTGATATACCAGCTTGGGTGAGGTTTTGGAGGAAAAGGGGTGTGGGGGCTACAGCTAGGCTTAGTCAGCCTGTGCTTCCGCCCCTGTCTGTCTTTACAAATCTTCTTCTTCGTCACTCATGCTTTTCAATACTTTATTTTCCTTTTGGCCATTATTCATGTCTTCCACTTCTCTGCAACTTGAATAGTATCTTATTCTTTCATCAACTTCCCTGCCAATTCAAACACATGAAAAAATAGTTCAGCCAAAAGAAAAACTAGCATGCATAATCACAAGTCAAGTCCCTTTTCATGTTTATGGACACATATTATATTTGTAGGTTTTGTAAAGTTACCAGAGAGATGGATGAAGTATAAACATTCTGGTGAAAAACATGGCCTAGGTAGATTTGGACACGGCAAAGTTACAGTAATAGTTCCCTCCTCTGGATCAAATCTGTACACGATCCTATCATCCGATTACACAACCTCTAGAAAGACATAAATCAAATGCTAAACAAGATGTTGTGGTTTCTTGTCTCAAAAATAGGACACGAGAAGATGACTCGTAAAATTTAACAACCTGGAAGACTTCATTGCACGTAGCATCTCCGGAAGATCGACTCCAGACACAAGGATTCATCGTCACAAATCTCCACGGAGTACCAATGTGTAAGCACACAACTAACATATATATTTTACCTTTAATGCAGACTAAGCCTTTAGGGGAGGTATGTCCAGGTATCCGCCATTGTTAATTATTTGAGGAACAATAGCGATAGGTTGATCTCTTTTTCTTTTTTCGTTGTATTTTATTCGACTGTTAAGTCTCGTCTAATAAAACTTAATTATTTCTGGGCAACTACAACGATGATAATAATAATAATAATAATAATACTAATGCGCTCAGCTCAGCTGGTCATCTCCGTTCCCAAAATTTAATGCGCTCCAGGAGGTCCTAGGTTTGAGTCCCCAATAACATAATATTGCAGGAATTAACATGGAAGGTAGTGTTAGTTTGCCCCCCTTATGACAATCTCAGCCCCCTCCCGCCGTTTCGGCTCCCTTGGCTAGGTTACCCATGAGGTTCGCTAGTAGGTTAGCACATCAACCTGTTCATTGTGTTCAATTAATGTAGTCATATGTCGTTGGAGCTTAGCTTGTTAGACTTCCAACTAGTTTCATGTAAAAAAAAAAAAAAATACTAATAAGTTGGCATGCAGTGCAAAGAATAATGAAAATTAAATTTTTAACAATGCATGTGGTCTAACAAGCACATCTAACGGAAAAAATAAAAGGAAAAACAAAACGGAAAATGGAAAACGGGTTGGCTACTAAAAACTAACCACTCTCGCGTATAACATAATGTCTTTGTTATTGAAAATTATCATTATAACCCGAACCTCCATAAAAGAAACCATAACCATTTTTATGCTTGTCGTCAATTTTCAAACCGTAGCAATTTGGATTCGTCATTTCAGACTTAACATCTTCGGGGTCTTTGGCTTCATTATTTTCATCAATTACTTGGACATGATTAAAATAACTGGATATTCCCAAACTTCCTTATGAAGGGAAATGACCGCTACCCATTTGAGTCGTAGTATGTCATCCTCTGGATCTCTGATTATAGATTTCCCCACCGAAATTTATTTCTTTGGATGTTTTTGATATTTGGGTGAAAAGAGAACTTGGATAATATCCAACGGAAATACCCTGTACTTGTACCCACCAATTTCCACTATTTATGTCCTATAAAATGATTCAATGTCAATTTTTGACAAAATTGGAAAAATAATGCAAGCAAGATATTAATTATTTCCATTTTATTACCTTGTGTATGCTAAAGGTGACATCTTTTTGGTCTCCTTTGAAAGTGGACAACTCCGTGAAATTGCAACCGGTGGCGATATCTGAAGATGTATGCACAAAACCTTCACATTCGAGGTTGTAGCAACCGGTCTTGTAGTTATCGGTCTAACAAAAAATAAAGATTAAATGATTAAAAAATAGATGGCCTTGCGAACCATCCTACAATACATTGGATTCATATCATTTCCCCGGGGGAACTTCTAACTAATATCCGTCCTACAATAGGAATAGGAAGTAAATAATAATATCTAATATTTAAAAGAGTAAAAATATGGTAAAAATATCAGATAGTTTTTTTTTGGTTAAGTCCAAGGTTAATTATAACAAAAAAACGTAATTACTAAATATCAGATAGCTTTTTGTGAAGAAATAACACTTACAGTCCACAATATAAAGAATCTGGTCTGGCTATCATCGTATATGTTTTTGGACACCTAATGAAAAAGAAAAATTATAATTTAATTGCTTGCAATCAAAAAACAATTTGAAATGTGGTAACATAACCTTGGATGGAAAACTTACTTCCCATCCATCTTCAAAAGTATTGTGATCATCATCTTCACCTGCCATAACCCAGATTTGAGATACACTTATCTCAAGTGGTGCTTCAACAACCGGATTCCAAAGATTTATTTTTGCTTGCGCTCCTAAAAAATTTCCATTCATCCAGATAACCGCGTACTGAAAAAAAAAATTCAAATTAATACAACATATATGTATGTACTTACGAAAAAGTATTAATAAAACTTTTCACAAAAATAAATAATTATAAATATACCTCATGGCCGTGCCTATTACCGTTTGAATGTATGGTATCAGGCATCTTATAATGAGAAAATTTCGAATGACGATGTTTACGCGAGAGTATTGAACGGAAATCTTTTATATTCCTTCGTACATGAATAGTTCCTTGTGGACATGTTCCATACTTATGCCAAGTCTGTGTAAGCTGAAGTGTCCCAAAATTATCAAATTTCATATTTTTCGGACTCATACTAGGTTTCACCTGTTTCATATACCAAAATATACAAAGCAATTCTCTTTAGAGCTTGAAATAAAACCATACAAGTAATTAAACCAGTAATTATGAGGAAAGACATTATTAAACCTGTACTGTATGATTGTGAAGCGAAGGGTGATTAAGAGAAGGTTTGTTTGTAAATATCATAACAATCGATGATTTCATCTTTATCAACCTACACCATAAATAAGAATCAATAAATATATAAATGGAACGAGCTATATGAGACTATTGTAAAAACGTATGCAAACTATATTTTACCTTAATGGATTTGATTATTGATTTATTCGCGACATTTGAGATCGCTCTTCCGTCAACTAATTCTTTTGGAATTAACACCACAAAAACAAATATTGCTAGAACGAGTGACAAACAGATTGAGGTCATGAATTCCGACATTATTAGTCTAATACTTGTAGAGAAAAGTAATAGAAAACCACCAATACTACTGCCGGATGGAAGACATGGGAGGTGGAAAAGATCAATTTATATGGGTTATACATATGGTAATTATTTTCCTTTTTAAGATCGGTAAAATTGTAATTTTGTTATTTACAAAAAGGCTACATAAACATAGAATATTCCATATTAGCTATTTTCCTTTTTAGATCGGTAAAATTGTCTGTCTACTAGTACTACTACCGATATGTATACAAGTATATATATTTTCACCTAAAACATCCAGTGTAATAATTGTAATTTTATTTATTTATATAGAAGGTTTCATAGATTATGCCATATTAGTTATTTTCCATGTTTAGATCGGTAAAATTATCTACCTACTACCGATACATGCACAAAGAGGAGAGAGATTCTCTGCAACTCAACAATTCTGAAACATCATCCATTAACAGTTAAAATCTTCAATACTCTCATCAAATCAATCCTACTATTTTATTACCTTTAATCACTTAAACAATCACTACTCCTTCTTGTAATTGAAAAGAATTTTGGATTTCTTCGTATTTCAAACAAAGATTTCCAGACATTAACTTTCCATATTGTTAACTTTCATAGCCTTTGGCAACATTTTATCCTCAATTTCCTCTCTTTTTAAACATGTCTCAATCATCTAATTCCAACGTACAACACCTAAATCCAAATATGGATTTGATTCAACAATTTGCAAATCTTCTTAATAAAGAAAATCCACCAAAACAAATTTGTATTGATACTCCTTTACAAAACCAATCAAAAGACTATCAAAACTGTTTGGTTCTCCTAATCATCTCTCCTAGAACATTTCAAATTAAAAACGTAAGGGAACTGTTACATAAACTCTGGAAATCCTTTAATCAAAAGTTTTATGTATCAGAATTTACTTCAGAAACTTTCCTTATTAAATTTGAGTCTCATTCAGACTCGGAGTTTATAATGGAATCCTCTCCATGGGTTACAAGAGATGATCTACTTGCTCTTGAAAGATGTGTTCCAAATAAACCTCCACATGAGTATAACTTCAACAAAGTAGAATTCTGGATTCAACTCCATGGGCTACCGGTAAACTGCCTTGACAGGAAGTTTATACAACGATTAGTTGCTTATGCGGGGAGTCAGAGAACAATAACTGTTCAAGAATCAAGGAACTGGGGGAAATTTGCTAGAGTCCGCCTCCCAATCGATGTAAAACAACCACTCAGAGATTCCATTAATTTCCCTGTGTCTAATAATCAGTTCATCACGGCTGAATTTAGATATGAACGACTTCCAAGATTTTTCACTTTCTGTGGTCTCATAGGTCATCTCATGAAGATGTGCCCCAAAGTTCATCAACTGAAAGATAAGGTTCATCAAGAATTTCTTGAGGAACTTCAACAACAGGCATTGGATCTAATCATTCCAAAATATAATCGTACCATTAGTGCCTCTGTGAAGAACTATGGTAATGACATTGATGATTTCAAAGATCTAGATGATCAAGATGAGGCGGTTGTTGACATTGTTAATCTTAGTACAACAAATTCAATGGAACTTACATGGATGACGAGTCATCAATCCAGATCAACGATGGTTGGTAACCTACAATCCAACTCATCAGGTGACTCACGTAACCGCCAAGAAGATAACTTGCTCAAGCAGTTACCATCCTCTACAAACCGTCGGCGTGATCCAAACCTGACAGTTAATGAATTTCATAACTTCCATCCCTGTATCACCAATCAAAGACAAGAATTTTTCACTCCAGTAACTTCTCTATCTGAAAGTCAATCTACACCAAGTGCTCCAGTTCCATCTCTGCAAGATTTGAACATTGAATTAGCGAAAGGAAAAAATATTGCTTTCAACCAAGACAACTCATCAACAAACATCCAATTCAATAGTTTCAAAACTCTACAGGTGTCTGAATCTTTCAAATTCATTATAAAGAAACAAAAATATTCCTCTACTGAAGTCTCTAATAAGTCCATAAATGAGAACCTTCATCAACTTCTATCCGGGTCAAACATTAGAGCACAGAGTAGTGACAATGGACGGCTTTTATGGAATCCCAGACAATCAAGTAAGGTTACCAAACAGCGTGATTGGAAATCGATGGCTAGGAGTTCTAGCAATGCCACTATTCATAGGCCAATTACCAACAGCAATTCGAGAGGTTCTAAACGAATGTTGGATGGAGCACGATTACATATTGGAACCACACAATCAGAGATGGCTTCGGGAATCATCGATAATTCAAGTGATCAATGGGAGGTGGCGGCTATCCCTAATAGGCCGCACGGTCAATGTTAGTCTTTGCCTGGAATTGTTGGGGGTTAGGGAATGACCCAACAGTTCAAACATTAAAATCTTTCCTAAGGAGCTCAAAGCCTAATATTGTTTTTCTATCAGAGACTAAATTATCTGAAGCTTCTTCACAGTCTATTATTCATAGATTTGGTTACTCTAATCATTATATTGTTCCAGTGGTTGGTCGCAGTGGTGGTCTTTGGTTAATGTGGCAAGATGATATCGAGGCTGAAGTAATTTCTTCCTCAAATAATTTGATTCACCTTCAGATTAATGAAACTGGTCCTTTTCCTACATGGAATTTATTATGTGTGTATGGTCCCCCAAACAGAGTAGATAGAGCTCAATTTTGGCAAAGTCTATCTGTTTACTCTCAGCACATTTCTAGTCCCAAGTGTTTCATAGGAGATTTTAATGCTCTATCTTATGTTAGAGAGAAATTGGAGGTGACCATTCTCTGAATGTCTCAATATCCCACTTTAATAACTTCATACATGAAAATCATCTCTTGGATTTTGGTTATTTGGGGCCTGCTTACATTTGGTGTAATGGAAGACAATTCCAAAGTTTAATAAGAGAAAGGTTGGATAGGGTTATTGCGACTCCAGATTGGTGTCTAGTTTTTGAGAAATCATGGGTTCTTCATATGCCAAGAGTATCAAGTGATAATTCACCTATTCTCCTCAATACTTGCAGAAATATAGAAAGAAAACCACCCTCTTATACATTTGAAGCTTACTGGTGTTCCCATCCAGACTTTCTGAATGTGGTGTTGGAGAATTGGAATATAAATTTAACAGTTGATTTGGTTTCAAAAATTTCTTCTTTGGGCAAGTTTCTCAAAAGTTGGAGTAAGGAAAAAATTGATTGCATTAAGAATAAAATCTGTAAGCTTAAGAAAAGATTACTTCATTTACAGACTCTTTCTCCCAATCCTAATGTTATCCGTCAGGAAAAAGCTATTGCAGCTCAATTGAATGATTATATCATTATGGAGGCAACTTACTGGGAACAAAGAATGAAACAAATTTGGATGAAAATCGGGGATAAAAATACTAAACAATTCCATATTTCAGTCCAACAAAGAAGAAAGAAGAATCAAATTTCTTGTCTTCAATCAAGTTCTCAACAGTGGTTAACTAATCCGAATGAGATTGCTGAAGAATTAGTTCTATTATTTAAAAATTTGTTTTAAGAAGATACGAACATACAAGCTCCTACAAATTTACAAGACTCAACTTATTCGATTAGTTCAGAAGAAAATTCATCTTTTTCTGCAATTCCTTCCAATGAAGACATATGGAAGGTAGTTAAGAATATGAATCCGCTAGGTTCTCCCAGACCTGATGGCTATCTTGTTCTCTTCTACAAAAAATGTTGGTCAATAGTTGGTGAAGATACTACTCAGTTCATTAAGGAGATTTTCATTACAGGAGAGGTCCCATGTAAGTTAAATCATACTCATATTAGTCTTATTCCAAAAATCAAAAACCCTGCTAAAGCTATGGAATATCGACCAATTGCTTCGTGTAATGTTTTATATAAGTTTGTGGCAAAAATATTAGCCGATAGACTTAGTTGTTTCTTGAGTAGTTTTATCTCCTGGTCTCAGAATGCATTTCTCAATAATAGACAGATAACAGACAATGTTGTAATTGCAAAAGAAATATTTCATTCTATGAACAAATCCAAGTCTAAACAAGGTTTCTTTGCTCTTAAATTGGACATGTCGAAGGCATATGATCGTGTATCATGGTCTTTTTTGTATTTTATGCTACATCAAATGGGTATTCATTATTATTCTTACAACCTTATCATGAGTTGTGTTACTTCTTCTTCTTTTTCAATTCTCTTGAATGGTGCTCCATATGGAAATTTTAAGAGTGGGAGAGGTCTTCGTCAAGGCTGTCCTTTGTCACCGGATCTTTTCATCATTTGTTCACAGGGTCTTTATCTTTTAATGGCAAGGTTCGAATCTAGTGGACTATATAGTGGGTACATGATTAACAATCATGCACCAATCATCAGTCACTTGATGTTCGCTGATGATCTATTTTTCTTTGGAAACAATCATGAAGTTAATGTGAATCACCTCAAGGAAATTCTGGATAACTATTCTTATTTTTCTGGACAGATAATTAACTTCACAAAGTCATCCATTCACTTCAGTAAAGGAACCTCTCCTTTTAACAGATGGTTATCTATTCAGAAGTTGGGGGTGAGAGAAATGGAAAAACAAGAAAAATATCTGGGAACTTATCCTCTAAAATCAGACTCTAGTATTGAAACTTTTGAGCCTCTTAACTCAATATTCAATTATAAGTTGGATGGATGGAGGAATTTTTTTGTAAACCCAGCTGGGAGAACGGTTCTATCCAAGAGTGTTTTATCTACAATTCCCAATTACACTATGGGTACGTGTATCCTTCCGAAAGGAGTAACAAAAGAATTATCGCGTACTCAAAGAGCGTTCTGGTGGGGCCATGATATTAACACAAGAAAAGCTCACTTCATCAAATGAGAGAAGATTGCAAGAGCCAAAGAAGATGGTGGTTTAGGTATTCGAAATATGGAGTTTGTTAACATTTCGTTGGTCTCTAAACTTCTGTGGAGATTTTTAACTAATGAAGACGCAACTTGGACTCAATTATATTCGGCCAAATACCTGCATAATTTTTCTTTCTGGGACTGTCAACCAAAAGCTAATGATTCAAGTACATGGAAGGATATGTTATTTGTGAGAGACCTCTTCATCAATAATTTTTGTTGGTTTTTAGGTTCTGGTAATAATATCAAAATTTGGAATGATCCTTGGATTCCGGGTATCCCAGGGTTCAGACCCTCTAAACTACCAAACTCTTCTGTTCAAGTAACTAGGGTTTCAGATCTCTTTAATCAGGAAGAAAAGTCATGGAATATAGAGCTTCTTTCTCAAGTTTTTCCAGAAGATCAGGTTGAAGCTATACTAGATATTTACATTCCTTTAGATACAGCTGTGGAAGATAAACTTATTTGGTTAAAAACTCCTTCGGGTAATTTTTCTTCTAAATCTGTTTATAAGCTGTTGTCCGATAGCATGGGTACAAGTTCTTCAATCTCTGAATTCCCTTGGAAATTATTTTGGAGTAAAACTAAGATACAACCCAAAATCCAACTATTCATGTGGAAAGTTATTCATGAAGGTATAGCAGTGTATCATAATTTGAGCAAGTTTAATAATCAAATTCAAAATACTTGCCCAATCTGCAATTTGGAAGAAGAAAATGTTTTTCATCTTTTTTTTGATTGTCCATTTTCTAAGATGGTTCTACAGGAAAGTCCAATCTGCATTGAAGTAAATGATGGCACCAGTCTCAAACAAAAAATCCAGCATTGGCTTACGTATCCTGATCATGGAATTATGTTGAATTTGGGGTCCTGTTTGTTGTGGAATATTTGGAAGAGCAGAAATGATTTGGTCTTCAACAATATTCAGGTCTCGGTTCCTCTGTGCATTCATAAAGCTCTCCAGGATTTCAGGTTATTTGATCTTCATCATGCTCTAAACTTCTGTTCAAATATTGGAGTTAATCAAAATAGCATATCCATATGGGAACACCCTCCTGTCTGCGTTATAAAGGTTAATGTTGATGCAACATTCAATAACGGAAATGCAGCTGCAGCAGCCGTGGCTAAAGACTCGTATGGAAATCATATTGGAAGTGCTGCTGTTTGCTTTGCTGCTATATCTTCCGCTGTCGCAGAAGCAAAAGCGTATGGTTTAGGTATTCAATTGGAAAACAGATTACAAGTTTCAAGAATCATTGTGGAGGGGGATGCTTCAGACATTCCTAAAGCAATAAAAGGAAACACAGATGATATACCATGGTGTATCAGATCAACGGTCCTCTCAATCCGTGATCGCGTCAAGGAATATAATGAAATTAGTTTTACTTCGGTTCCTAGAGATGCAAACTCTATTGCACATGATTTAGCTCATTATGAAATCTCTAATAATGTAAACAGATGGTGGGTTCAAGATGAACCACCTTATTGTATTATGCAACACCTCATTCTAAATGAGGATTAATTCAATAAAATTCTGTTTCCTTCAAAAAAAAAAAAAGATACATGCACAAATAGATGTCGGTTGTAATAATTACAATTTATTTATTCACTAGAGTATACCCCGTGTCATAATTGCATAGAATTGGTAATGGCGGTGGTACATGATGGAAGTATATTGTTTTTTTTTTTGACACGATCAACGCGGAAATTGAACCCGCAACCAATTGGTTGGGAGCCCAACCCCTGGCCAACTAGGCTAATGCCAGTTGGTTTATGGAAGTATATTGTTATTGTAAATGTAAACCGTATTTATTATTTAATTTGGGAATGACTAAATACAAACCAAGGTTAAGTTAAATGCAATCCATGATTAATATTTCTAATATTTGGTAACTTATTTGATTTGTGTAACCAATATCCACCGTTGTAATCATCTGTTCTTCCGCCACTTTAAAATTGAAAGTTGTTTTTAGGCATACAAGAAACTTATTGGGCATACCAAGTAAGACAAAATAGGAGTGTAAATAGCAATATTAGAAGCTCCTTAACCAAATATTTTTGGTAATGGCAAATCTGCCCTTTTAGGATTAGTGTTAATAGTAATGATTAGTTAAAATAAATCTGATTAGTGATTAGTTTTAAGATTACTTTCACCCAAAATTGTTTGCCACTATCCGGGGGGGGCGTAGTTTTTTCCTTGTTTTGTAGGTTAAAATCATCAAAAGTTTGTGTTTTCTCACTAAGGTTCGGCGAGTTTGGATGAACAGTTCGGCTAGCTGGAAGTGTTGATTAAGAGCCGAACCTACCTTGTAGACCAGAGTTCGGCTCGTTTTGAATTGTCCTAATAAGCCGAACCCTACACTGAACTGTCTGGAAGAAAAAATGTTTAGGGTTCGGCTTATATTTAGAAATTCGTATGCGCCTTAAACTGTTGGAAACACATTGTTCGGATATTTGAATAAGTAGAATATAAGCCGAACCTGATCATGTACATTCCTGGGTTAATAATTTTGTATTGGTTCGGCACATATTATGATTATCGAATACGCCGAACCCATATGCATCTCTTTCTGTGACTAGGTTCGGCTTGAAATTGCATAAAATTTCAAGCTGAACTGTTCATATACACTTACAGGAAGCTTTTGTGAAGAACAGTTCCGCTCAAAACACAACTCAATTGTGAGCCGAACCTTGTAAATGCACTAGGTTCGGCACATATTATGATTATCGTACAAGCCGAACCTAACTATTAATTTTTCTTTGGAGCATCTAAAAATGTTCGGCTGTCCCGAAATACAAAATATGTGCCGAACTAAGGTAACTTTCATTGTGTTGATGAAACAGAGAGTAGTTCGGCTTGTACGATAATCATAATATGTGCCGAACCTAGTGCATTTATAAGGTTCGGCTCACAATTGAGTTGTGTTTTTAGCCGAATTAAACCAATTCAATCAATCATAAACAATAAAATAAGAGATGGGTTTGTGATAAATACCTTCTAATTCCATTTTAGGAGTTGTTTTTTCAATCAGTTGAACTAAGGTAACTGATTTTGATTTTAGTTTTTTTTTAAGGTAAGGACATATTAGTAATTTAAATTATTTGAGGATATATAAGTAATTACACTACCCCTTATAAAGCCACCCTGGGTGGAAAAATAAATTTGTATGCCCAATAAAAATCTTGTATGCCTAAAAACAGCGTTCTTAAAATTAGGGTTCTATCCTCTTCTTTGACATACAGGGATGCTTCGAAAAATTCGATAGCCCAATTAATCTTTCGGCAAACGACAAACAAAAATGGGATGAACAAGGTGATACGAATTCTGATGGTTACTGCACCCTTCGATACCTTAGTTTAATACAAAACGATTATTAGTCTGTTACTTCTTTTTCCCATGGAACTCCCCATCTTTGAAATCAAAATTTTCAGAACTTCACCCAATAATATTTTTATTTTTTAGTTTCTTTTACTGAAATTATGATAATCAGAAAACTTTAGCACTAAAGTTTCCTAACCAATGCAAACATAGTGACGCTTGTTTTTTTTTTATTAATGATAAATGCTTGGTTAAAATTTATGCTTAGTATGAGAAATAAGGATGGATCTATGGCTTAATAGAAATCTTAATTTATCACCATTAATACTGTTAAAAGAATAGAGATGATGAGTGGTATCGGTTACCCACGTAATCTAGGTCCACAAACGGCCGTGATACACGCACCGCGGTTTTGTACCGCAGCGTGCACCGAGAGGGGATCGGACAGTCCAGGATCCCCTCTAAACATCAAGATTTGTAGCAGTGCATGGGTGGGGGCATCATTTCTTCTCCTCTCTCACACTCTCTCAATAGTTTCTGCACCGCACGGTGCAACAAACATTTTCCATCCACAAATAAGAGAAATCTTAATGATGGGTTGTATTTAGTCAAATCATCGGTTGTATTTAGTCATTGTCTTTAATTTTCTTAATTTATTTTTTGCTTATGCTGCCCGCAAAGTGCCATCGAATCCCACAAACCTTATCAAAGAGTTTGGTTTAGTGGTTTTCAAATCAGTCAACGGCCTAGTTAGCAATTCGGGTTACGGCTTGTAGTTTGGGACGACATACATACGGATTCGGATATGTCGGTCAAAAATCCGGTCAACGGTTCGTTGTTCGGACGGTAGTTCGGAACGGCATACGTACGTGCATATTCGTTTTTATAAATGTGAGTTCGACACTTAAAATTCGGCTTACATATACGATAAATTGATAAGTATTATGACCTTATTACGAGACTAATTTTATTTGCACATGATTTATAAGATGGAAAAATTTTTTTAGCATGATTACTTAATAAGAAGTAAACAATTTAATCGCATAAATATATTATAAAATGAGTTTATAGACTTTTAAACAAAAATCAACACATAAAACACTGGTTAAACAACTAGTACCAGTAGAAAATTTTAACTGAATAATTGTATTTAAATATAAAGTATATACAAAATCAAACAAAAACCAATCAACAGAACTCTGATCAGAGAGTTACCTACGAGAGTTCTAGTTCGGAAATATCATTCGGATTTGGTCAGTTCGGATACGTTCGTGAGGTCCATATAATCCGCAAACTAGGTTCGGAGTTCAAATAGTTCGGAAGTATCATTCGGATTCGGTCAGTTCAGATACGTTCGTGAATCATTTGGGAATGATTCGAGGAATTACTAACTAGGATCAAGGGTAAGTTAGGTTTAGGTCAAATGTTTTTTGAACTTGGTTTCACTTAGTGGGGTTGGTATTCAAGTTCGATCCTTGATGGTCGATTCACAGGATGAGAGTAAACGGGAGACACGACACCAATTCTAACATTTTTTTCCTACCACGTGTAGCAGCGAGTCAAAACACATGGTAAGGGGCACTTTCATGATTTTGATAATACAATGAGTGATGATACACTTATTGTATGCACATATTTTCACCACTCGCCACGTGTCCTCGGATAAACATGTGGGAGACACATGACGCGGAGCATCAAGAAGTGATTCCACGTGCATACAGCCAAGAGATGTGTGTAATCATAAGGGGGCCCTCGTCTATCAGATCCAATGGCTCCGAGTCAAGGAGTACCCAGGTATGGCATTGCTGCAAAGTACTGAAGACACCCTCGGGCTCGCTTTATCCCATCTCGAGACAGATCCCGGATCGACGGATAGGGCGAAGCTAACTGACACGGATGTGACAAGGGTCAGAAGACACTGGTCTGGCGCGTGCAGACGACCCAACCACCCGCATTAAACACCTAGGGCAGCACACGTGTCAGCCAAACAACGGAAGAGACGACCATAACTCTTCGGCAATAACGAAGAAACGATGGGGGAATCGTAGAAACCGAAGAGGTTCGCGCGCTGGAACAAAGCACAAGACGATAAGGTTGCAACGACTCCATCAGTGGACCCCACGTCAGAACCCTTATAAATACCCATCCTCACTAAGAGAGAGGGGAAAGTCGGTTCAAAAATATAAATGAGGAGAGAGAATTAGGAAGAGTAAGTAGCTACCCTAATTCTGATGCCTCAGTTAAAACCCCTAAAGTCATTTGACTATGCTTGTAACCAATCTACATATTATAAAATCACCCCTTTTATCCCGTGGATGTAGGCCTCAGTGCTGAACCCCGTAAATACTTCTCATTTACATTCGGAACTTTACATTCAACACTTTACATTCAGAACTTTACATTCAGCACTTTACATTCCGCACGTTACATTCAGTTTTATCCATGATTAACTTCGCACAACCTGCGGATCGCTATTTATTTTACTACACGAGCACTGTTAGTGATAAATATATGATTATACAAGGACGGATCCTAAGACTCAGAGTCGATGAATCAGTATAATTACTGCGCTTTATGTATATTACGTCAAATTTATGATTCCCAATATGTGCGAGCATTATTTGTAAACACTTAGATGCGATCGTGATTTACACGTTTACAATCTGGCGCTAGAAACAGGGACTCTGTCCCGGTAAAAGATTTATCTTATCCTGTGATTTGAACACTCCGGCCGCTCCGAGCATCGCACTCTAAAAATATCAGTGCTTTGAGCATTCTATTTGTCCCTTTAACACTCAGAAAATACCTGCAGATAACGTATTTATGTTTCTCCCCACGTGTTATCTAGTAGATCTACATCTTCGAAAGCGTTTTTAATCTTTTGTCTTTGAAAAATGAAACGTATGGTTAGATCCACATATATTTCGGTAGATCTATATCTTCGAAAGCGTTTTTAAGCTTTTGTCTTTGAAAAATGAAACGTATGGTTAGATCCACGTATATTTTGGTAGATCTACATCTTCGAAAGTGTTTTTAAGCTTTTGTCTTTGAAAAATGAAACTTATGGTTAGATCCATGTATATTTTGGTAGATCTACATCTTTGAAAGCGTTTTTAAGCTTTTGTCTTTGAAAAAATAAAACGTATGGTTAGATCCTCGTCTATTTTTGTAGACCTACATCTTCGAAAGCGTTTTAACAAATAACTCCCTGCGTGGATATACCTTTCATCATATCTACTTTTCTTTTATAAACTACACCTTCTCACGGGAAAACTTTGTGAAACAAGCCGGGGGAATAAAGAGATCTGATACCCCTGAATAGGGGAATAATAGCCGGATAATCTCTCCAAACCCCCGGTATCTGATTTCCAGGACTCTACTAACGGGTTCCCCTTGAACCACTCCTTTCTTTTGTACGTGGTAACCTTTTCAGAAAATATCATAAATGGAGAACAAAGATACAGGAAAAACAATAGTCTCATCAAAAGAAACACCGAGGACAACACCGGTAATGACTAGGAGCAAGCAGAAGGGCGAAAAACTCAAAGCCGCAGACAAAACACAGAATGGAGCAGAAAGCTCGAGGCCTTTGGAGGCCAGCGCTATCGCAGTGGAAGCTCTAAAGGCCGCGGCTTCCAAAGTCGTAGCTTCGAAGACCGTGGCATCCAAGGGAGGGGCCTCCAAACTGATCGCTGCCACCCAACCGCACAAACCGCGTGAAGGGATGGCAGAGTCAGGAATGTGGCAGCCTCTCTACGGGATGCCTCTCACCAACGAACAAAATGTGCCACTCCAAGTCAACCAACCGCTCCTAATAACGAGCCAACACGTTCAGCAGCCAACGGAGCAGCATATCCCGCAGACGGATCCACCTGAACCCTTGATTAAAATTATCGACGAAGATCAAACTATAGCAGCGGGAGGGCAAGTGCAGGAAGGAACTCCTAATCAGGAATCAAATTAATCTGCCCAGATGAGGGTAGAGCTATAAGAATTGAGAAGAACTCAAAAGACATACGCGGATGCGGTAGCTCTGTTGGCACAGGAAAATCATCAACTCAGAGATAGATCTACCCATAGCATGGATATGAGAATCCAGCGCGACAAGGCTAGATCAATGGCACCAAGACCGAATCAGGATCGCAGGATGGTACTGGCAACCAACCCAGACCCATCGAACTAAAAATATATGAGAAGGAGATGAAGATATGACCCATATTACAACCCCCATAACTCGGACTACTTCGACAGCGACGCCCCGCGAACGGAGAGATCCTCTGTTCAGGAAGAGCATCAGCGCGCAATGGAAGATCTCTGCGCCGAAATGATGGCGGAGATCAAATAACTGAAAGCTAGGAAAGGGGGGGGGGATTGGAGAAAGTGATGAAGGAATCAAGCACTACCCCCCCTAACACAACACTTAGCCAAGGCTCTCATTCCCCAGAAATGCCCAGTTCCGTCCTTCGAATGCTACGATGGATCTAGCCATCCCGCCGCCCATCTTCGTTATTATAATCGAATGATGTCACGATGGAATTATGACGAGGCCATACTGTGCAGATACTTCCCTTCAAGTTTGAAAGGATATGCATTGTCTTGGTTCGACAACTTGCCAGCAAATTCCATTAATTCGTACGATCAACTTACCGAAAGGTTCTTGACAACTTATATGTACAACAAAGTTGTGAACACCGGAATGGATAAGCTCTTCTCACTAGCGGTCAAGTACAAGGAAACAATCAGAGAATACACATACAGGTAGCACAAGATCTGCCAAGCCATCGGAAATGTAGACCTCGTGGTCAACGTCAACTGCTACAAGTGGGGGCTCGACAGGATGAGCCTCTTATTCGTCGAGATCCACGGCATCGTCCCTGCTACTAAAGGAGACCTCCGAGTGATCATAGAAAATCATGCCAGGCTAGAAGAAATAAAACGGGAAAATCCCAAAGCTCATACCCAGCATCGGCCACGCACAAACTCCGCGAAACAATCAAGCGGACCAAATAGGGGCAACTTAGGTGAGCGACCTAAAGAAGATAGAAGAGAGCGCATGGATGATCGACGAGAGAATATTCGAAAATTTGAAGACCAAGTCTACACAAAGATGAATGCCAGTAACTCGCGCATCTTGAAAGAAATCAAGGGCCGCGAGAACCTCGATTGGCCATGGTCTAAGGGGAAGCAGCCCCCTAGATCAGAAAATTCCAAAGAATACTATGAATATCATTGCTTCAACGGTCACTTGACAGAGAAATGCAAGAATCTAAAGATGATGATTCAAAAGTTGGTATATGCGAGAGACCTCAAGAAATATGTGCAAAAGATGGGCGATGAAGATAAGGCCAAACGGAGCAAGCAGGTCCAACTGCATGAAGGAAACCGCACCCTTAACACCATCTCATGTTCTGAGTCCGTGGGACCATCCCTAACGGCTCAGGTAGGAAAGAGACTGAGAAAACAGTTTGAAGACTATTGTGAGCTATAAAAAATCGATGAGGAAGAAGTAGACGAACACGAACAATGGATGGACGTACCCATGATCTTCGACACGGACGATGTAGAAGAAGATATGGAGGATCATAACGATCCCCTGGTTCTCACACTACCAATTGCAGGATGCAATATCAAGAAAATCCTCATCGACGGGGGAAGCTCTGTTAATGTTCTATTCTACGATACATTCAAACGAATGGAATTTAACGATGAGCAATTATTATCTTCATACTACACTATCTAAGGATTCAATAGAGCATCCACGAAGCCCTTAGGGGATATTGTCTTACAAGTTGATGCAGGGCCAATGAAGGTCGACACCCGGTTCAGCGTGGTGGATGTACCTTCACCATACAATGCCATAATCGGCCAAAGATGGGTACATAAACTCAAGGGAGTGGCTGCTACATACCACCAGTACCTCAGGTTTCGAACCCCCCAGGGGGTAATGGAGATAAAAGGAGATCAAGTCACGGCACGGGAGTGTCAACCTATGCAAATCAAGTTCAACAACGAACAAGATGAGCAGCGAAAGAACCGGAGATCCCGAAATAAGGAAGCCGCAAAAGAAGAAGCCATCGACGCTTACCTAGAAGAAATCTCCGGAAAAAGCCTTTCGAAGGGACATACGATTGGGAACACGGAGGCAAGTACCTCAGCCACGAAGGAAGGCGAGAAGCCTACCAAATAACAATCAAAGAAGATTCCTCTCCTAGGGGAATCAAAACCCACGTTCATACCTGTAGAAGATGTGAAATAAATAAATATAGGAACTGAAAAAGATCCAAGGACGGTCAAGATCGGAACGCTGATGGATGAGGAGCGAGAGGCATCCTTAAAAGGATTGCTCACAGGGTATGTAGATGTCTTCGCATGGAAACTAGGAGACATGCTAGGAATCGACCCTAAGACTATCCACCATGAGCTTCGCATAAAGCAAGGCACATCACCTTTCAAGCAAAAGGTACGAAAAGTAGCCCCAGAATATCACAAAGTTGTCAAAATAGAGCTTTGTAAGCTACTAGAAGCTGGATTTATCAAAGAAGTCAAATATCCAACATGGATTTCAAACATGGTCATTGTACCTAAAAACAATGGCGAGGTGAGAATATACATCGATTTAACCAACCTCAACAAAGCGTGCCCCAAGGACAGCTACCCTTTACCAAGCATCGACCAACTGGTCGAAGCAGTCAAAGGGTACGAAGAAATGTCATTCATGGATGGATACTCCGGGTACAACCAAGTATTCTTGTCAGAAGAAGATCAACATCATACAGCATTCTACACCTCGCATGGCCTCTACTGCTACATAAGGATGCCCTTCGGGCTCCGAAACGCAGGGGAAACATACCAAAGGATGGTTGAAGCTATTTTCAAGCCATGGATTGGAAACACTTTGGAAGTCCATGTGGACGATATGCTAGTCAAAAGCAAGCCGCAGAAAGATCACCACCAAGATATGAAGGACATCTTTCAGGCAATGAGAGAACATAACATGAAGGTAAACCCGGAGAAATGCACCTTCGGTGTCACTTCGGGAAAATTCCTCGGATATCTGGTAACAAAAAGGGGAATTGAAGTGGACCCTGCCAAAATTCAGGCCATTGCAGAAATGCCATCTCCAAGGAACCTGAAAGAAGTCCAAAGACTCAATGGCTCCCTAGCAACGCTAGGGAGATTTATATCCATATCCTCAGACAGATGCAAGCCCTTTTTTAACATCCTTAAAAAAGGGAGCAAGTTTGAATGGACAGCAGAGTGCGAGGAAGCCTTCAAAGAAATCAAGGACTACCTTGCTGGAATCCCCATTTTGCAAAAACCTGATCCCAACGAAGTTTTGGCCCTGTACATAGAAGCAACGAAGGATGCAGTCAGCGCGGTGTTGGTTAAAACCAACACAAAGATAGAGCAGCCCATCTATTACGTAAGCAAAACTCTCAACACAACAGAAAGAAATTACACAAAGATTGAACAACTCATCTTGGCGTTAGTTTGGGCCACCCAGAAGCTAAGGACCTACTTCCTGACCCACTACATCCGCGTCCCGTGCAAAGCCCCGCTAGAGACTATCCTCAAAAGCACAAGAAATACTGGGAGAATCGCAAAATAGAATACTCATCTCGACCAATACAACATCATACATGAGCTCCAACATTCCCAGAAGTCTCAAGTCTTAGCATATTTCCTGGCTGTCCTACCACTTGAAAACGATGAAGAAATCATCATCGATGGGCTCAATACAACAGGGTTACCAGGGGTCAATGGAAGCAAAGATCCCGTCGATATCCTCGATCCAGCAAACCAAAGGAAATGGGAAGTTTTTGTCGATGGCTCGAGGAATAAGGAAGGAGCCGGCATAGGCATCGTAATCACTACCCCCACGGTAGACCGAATCATACATGCTTTCAGACTAGAGTAAAAAGAGCACACCAACAACATCGTCGAGTACGAATACGTTGTACATGCTCTACGTCTAATAATAGAAATGGGCATAAAAAATGTACGCTTGACCAGTGAGTCACAACTGGTCATCCGGCAAATATAGCTGGAATATAATGTATATGACGAAACCTTGTCAGCATACATGACTCTAGTCCAGACACTGGCACATCAAATACCAAACATTATATTCCGGTACTTAAGCAAAAAGGAGTTCAGGCATGCAGATGCTTTGGCATACATTTCATTTATGTTGAAAAACGAAGATGTAGAAGCAATTAAAATCACCAGGGTCTACGAATCCTCAATCCCCTCCCGAGAGCTCTGCACTACAAGACAAAAGGGAAGTGCGGGAGATGACGTAGTGGACGATGATGTAGGAGAATACATCACGGATGACTTTCAAGAGGAAGATATCATGACCAGAGCAGATGAAGATGAAGATTTCAGCAAAGAAGAAGAATGTAGGTTTGATATCCACCGCTTTCTCAAGGAAGGAACGCTGCCTACGGACCTAAAGCAGGCAAGGAAGGTATAATGAAAAGCAGGGAGGTACGACTTAAGGGGAGAGATTTTATACAAAAAATCTTTCCTCGGACCTTTGATACGCTGCCTATCCAGAACCGAAGGTCACCTGGTGCTAAAAGATATTCATCGAGGAGACGCGGGAAATCACAGCGGGATGAGATCCCTAGCCGACAAGGCAAAAACCCAAGGGTATTATTGGCCAATGATGATACGAGACGCTGCAAGGATGTCAAGAAGATGCGAAGAATTCCAGTGGTTCGCTAGAAGAATCTACGCACCAGCAACGATGCTAAACTCAGTAGATAGTCCTTGTCCATTCTCAAATTGGGGCATAGACATCGTGGGACCCAGATCGAAGGATAAGGGAAAAGAAGATTTTTGATAGTGGCCACAGACTATTTCAGTAAATGGGTATAAGCTAAAGCCTTGGCCAGAATCCGCGATTCGGATGTCTTCACATTCATTTTTCAAAACATAATCTGCCGGTCGGAATCCCAGCAGAGATTGTCTCTGACAATGGTAAGCAACTACAGGGTAAAAACATCGACTTACTATTTGATACTTTCAAAATCCGAAAGAACAAGTCAACACCAATATACCCTCAAAGCAATGGCCAAGCAGAGACCACAAACAAGACCCTCGCTCTCATTCTCAAGAAACAATTAGACGAGATCAAAGGGCGATGGTGTGAACAACTACATAATGTATTATGGGCATACCGAACGACCCGAAGGTCAACCACATGAGAATATCCCTTTCTACTCACCTACGGATCCAAAGCTTTCATCCCCACGGAAATCATCATGCCAACCACAAAGACGGAAGCATGGGAAAAGAACCTCACAACAGACATGATGCTAGAAAGACTCGACGATCTCGAGGAAAGAAGAGAAGTAGCGTTACAAAAGATGGAGAATTATCAAAGAAAATTAGCTAGGGAGTACAATAAAAAGGTTAAACTTAGAAATTTCATAGAAGGACAGTATGTGCTGAGAACCATACCCCAATACCAAAGAGAAAAGAAGTGGGGAAAATTGGCACCAATATGGGGAGGACCTTTTATCATACAAGATATCGCGGGAAACGAATTCTATTACTTGCGCAACCTGAAAGGGGAAGTCCTCAGACATCCATGGAACGTTAAATACCTCAAGCCATACCATCCTTAGATTACAGCGCAACGTTGCAACTGCGCGAAGAATTCCAGAACAAGAATACGATGCCTCTCGTCAATATGTTTCTATCTCTGGACGAGGAATAGCAAACCTCAAAGAATCAATCAAACAAAATTTCTTGTGTATATCTTTGGATAACAATTAGCCTAAGGAAATACAAAGGCGGCGTACTAGCAGAACTAATACTTGTAAATACACTTACGAACATACTACCAAAATGACGCACCTATATTGGAAAGATCTCTCAGGACTCCCCTATCAGCGTCTATAAGTGTAAGACCAGGGGGAAGGCATCCAGTAGAAAGAGATCTCCAACTATTCTAAGTCAGCGGGTCGACGAAATGGGGACATGTAAATAATAACACCCCATATCCTAGAACACTGCATCGACCCCCACCGTCTGGGAATTCTCTGTCCAAGGATTAGCCAGCGGGGTGACAGGTCTCAAGATGTTCACGAAGGTACATACCTTCGGCATCACACTCAAACACTTCATTCTTTATTTACACTACCTCATTTAATTAACTAAATAACGCAGCTAAAAGGAGACCACGGGCAAACATAACCAACAAACGATGATCCATTCCATGAAAGTTGATTACAAGTTCGACAAGATAAGCAAAAGAAAAACAAAATAAGCAAAAGAAGTTCGACAGATGCCCCAAAAACTCTATTATCAACAAGGATCAACTTTCTATAACTAGCAGGAGAATCTAGTTGGATAACTCAGCTCCACCAGCGGGGTCTTCCCTCTGCGACGAAGGTACGCTCCCACCTGAAGAAGGCCCCGAAGAGCTGGAAAGTGATGGAGGCTTAGGACGATGGGGATATTCTTTCACAAGACCATGCTCGGTCCTAAGGTCATGTTATATCTTGGCCAAAACCTTGTTTGTCTCCTCAGCTAGTTGACAACGAGCCTTGTATGTGATGGAATCATTTCTCATTTCTGCATGGGACAACAAAGTGGACAAGCGGTTCACTTCCTTTTGAAGAAAAGTGAGCTGCATGTTCTTGAGATGAATCCAAGTCTTGGAAATACGAGGTCTGACCCTCCTTGTGCACCAAGGAAGTTTGAGCCTTCCTTAGCTCAGATTGAGCATTTTCAAGTTCTGCATTTGCAACGAGAAGCTGTACCTGGAGCTCTGGAAAAGAAAATGAAGGGTTAAGACCACGAAGTACAACATCACATTCGGTACATCAAATATATACCTTCGACTCTAGCTGAATCTATCTCATATTCATTAATAACCGCATCCCGATCTTCGTCAAGAAAGTCATACTCATCGGCAATTTTATTATAATCCATTTGAAGAGTGGAAAGAGAAAATTGACTAGCGTCTAACTCTACCTGCTTCATTGAGTCCAAATGACGAAGATGGTTGACTTCGTTATTTAGCTCCTCCATTCCTTTGTTGAGTTTGTACATATTAACTTCGATATTTCTCTCAGACTCGGCCTGACGAACTAAGTCGGCCCGAGATGCGGCTAAGGCTTTTCCAAGGGAAGAGGCTTCGGCCCGAGCATCGTCTCTTTCTTTGGAAAGACGTTGTATGTGCCCCCCTTACGTCGGAATCATGGGAGGAACGAGCCTTCTGTAGCTCTTCCTCCATAAGATTCAATGATTCATCTTAGCCGATAAAGACGAAGCAAGTTCTCTCGCTTCACGAAGATTATCACGCGTCCACAACAGAGTGCCGTTAAAAAGGCGACGGTCCGCGTTATACTTATTTTGCATATCAACTATCTGAGTATGCCTTAAACTCCATACTTCGGCCTTGGCATCCCATCTTTCGGCCTCACTCTTAATTTGTTCTACTAGCTCGGCAATACGGGTCTTCTGTCGTTATCTCTCTCTTCGAAGATATATCAACTCAGGGACTCCACCCACTGAAGATAGGGTGGGGATACTCAGACAGAATATAAATTGCTAGAAGAGAACAATGATAAACAAGAACAAGGGACAAACCTGTAAAAGATGAAGCATTTTTCCGAACAGCCTCCAACTCACTACACACCATAGCAAGCTCCAGACGAAGCTTCTCTTCTTCGTTGCCCAGCTATTCCTTCCCCTTAAGACGGTTCTTCAGCTCGCTTATCTCCTTATCTCTGGAAGAGATAACCGCCTCAGCCGCAGCTAGCTCATCCTCTCTATGACGAAGCTTACCCTCTAACTTAAGAGACTTGGCCTTGAAAAATTGGTATAAGCTATGATTGCAGTATTCGCTCCTCATCATATACGATCCACGGAAGAACACCGTGTCAGAGCACCGTGGAATACCCACGGAAAAGAAATATGAAAAACACGACGTACCTCTATGGAATACCCACGAAGACCCACACTCCATGGATTACGGTTCCTGCTGTTAATATAATCCCCGAAGGAATTATTGAAATTATGGGGAGTATACCATTCCCTCTCAGCAGGATCGGGGGTATAACAAGTCATCATCGTTTCTTCCTTTTTTCCGAAGATAGCACTCCTTTAGAGCACGAAGATAATTCCCAGTCAACTGTGACACAGAACGACCGTGGGTATTTGTAGAGGAACCCTTACGACCAGCCAACACGTCGTAGTAGAAGAATCACCTGACTTATACAAAGGCAACATAAGACCCGCCTCGAAGGCCCCCACGGTAGTCATCAGATGAAACTCATTGAATTGATAACCCGAGATGAGATTATAAGTAATGTCATCATCAGGGGAATAGAAACGAACCTCAAATGCTTGAAGTACATGTTTCTCCTTGAACATCTCCAGATCAATGTGTTTAAAAGTGACCTTTTTCTTACTAACCGGGACGCTCCGTATAACCAGCGCGGCATCTTCCTCGTCAGAAGGGTCTTGCATGGAGTCTTTTGAAGGGCTCATATCCGGGGCCTTCCTTTTTAAAGGAACGTTCTTAGGAGATTCAAACTTCGAGACAATACCCCTGACAGATTTTCCTTTGGAAGGGATCGCCGGAGGAGGAGGTAGAGGATTCTGCTGAGGCATCGGAGGAGCCATGGAATGAAGAGGAGGAACATCCAAAGCTTAGTTGGGAGGAATAGCCTGCGTGTTTTTAGGCTCATCACGCGGGCGGGAAGAAGCACGGGTAGCAGCATACCTTGAACCGGGGGGATCCCACGGAGGATCTCCTTTCCTGGAAGACGAATGTCTCTGACCGGAAGAGGACGAAACCCTTTGAGAACGAAGATCCGCCTGTGAAGCCCTAGAGCCTCCTGACGGAGATATATCCGGGTCTCTGCGCGGAGGAGATCTAGGAGGACTAGGCGGCGGAGTCTGGTAAGGAACCCGCGAATGATCAGCCATATATACGGATATACAAACAAGTTGTGAATTCCGCAAAATCACAAATGAAGATAAAAAAAGCTGAACTTTCTAAAAGTTATCAAAGAACAGAATAAAAACCCTAGCTGACTTACGACGCAAAAAGAAGCTCTCCAACTATGAACTCGTAACCCTTGTGATAAAGAACAGGGGAAAGTATATATACTTTGTATATGTGTTCTTCATCACAAGGGTAACGAAACAGCAGCAGAAGATGAACAATTAGTAAAAAGCGAGACCAAAGATTAACCCCTTACCTCTACCAAGAGCTTCAAACGACGGGAGAACATGGGTAGAAGACAACGAACAAACAACGGCAGATAAGGAGACGGGTCTTGTTCAAGACAAAAGACAGCAGTAGGTGACAGCAGCAGCAGCAGTTAATGGTATACAAACAAAAATGAAGAATAAAAAAAAACTTCAGGAGGAAAGAATGAAGGACCAACAGAGAATGAAATTTATTTCACATTCTCTCCCCCCTTATAAACATCAAAGAAATTTGAAACCGCCTCTTCTCCCAAGGAGAAGTTATTGCAAGAAGTTATTGCATAATGGGAAACGTGCCCTGAAATCTAGGGGAAGTTATTGGGCGAGTGGGGAATATGTGACGGTTTTCTTCTAAACTTCAACTGACGCCTTAAGTCAGAAGAAAATGGGCAAATTGTATGCACATATTTTCACCACTCGCCACGTGTCCTCGGATAAACACGTGGGAGACACATGACGCGGAACATCAAGAAGTGATGCCACGTGCATACAGCCAAGAGACATGTGTAATCAGGAGGGGGCCCTCGTATATCAGATCCAATGGATCCGAGTCAAGGAGTACCCAGGTATGACATTGCTACGAAGCACTGAAAATACCCTCGGGCTCGCTTTATCCCATCTCGAGACAGATCCCGGATCGACGGCTAGGACGAAGCTAACTGACACAGATGTGACCAGGGGCAGAAGACACTGGTATGGCGCGTGCAAATGACCCAAACACCCCCATTAAACACCTAGGGCAGCACACGTGTCATCCAACCAACGGAAGAGACGACCATAAATCTTCGGCAATAACGAAGAAACAATGGGGGTATCGTAGAAACCGAAGAGGTCCGCGCGCTGGCACAAAGCACAAGACGATAAGGTTGCAACGACTCCATCAGTGGACCCCACATCAGAACCCCTATAAATACCCCTCCTCACTAAGAGAGAGGGGCAATTCGGTTCAAAAAGTGAAAAGAGGAGAGAGAATTAGGAAGAGTAAGTAGCTACCCTAATATCGCTGCCTCAGTTAAAACCCCTAAAGTCATTTGACTATGCTTGTAACCAATCTACATATTATAAAATCCCCCCTTTTATTCCATGGATGTATGCCTCAGTGCTGAACCACATAAATACTTCTCATTTACATTCGGCACTTTACATTCAGCACTTTACATTCATCACTTTACAATCCGCACGTTACATTCAGTTTTATCCATGATTAACTTCGCACAACATGTGGATCGCTATTTACTTTACTACACGAGCACTATTAGTGATAAACATACGATTAGACAAGGACGAGTCCTAAGACTCAGAGTCGATGAATCGGTATAATTGCTGCGCTTTATGCATATTACTTTACACTTACCGCAAGTGCTCCCGATAGGGGAATCCAATGGCCAGAAAATCTTTCTCAACATTGGATCCCAGTTCCCCTTCCAGTCGGGATTTTGCGTTGGGAGCAATTGTCGATAGGTTTATCGTTTCCGTAATACAATACCACAAACAAAGAGTTATTTTCCCCTTACACGGTTACACTTTTTATTCAGCCGCCTTTCTACCGCACACTCCTCTCTTCCCCTTCACAATTTCATCCCAAATTATACGCAACTGGCAACCTTATCCTTCCTTTCCCTCTCTTACATATCCTTCAGTTTCTACCAATATATCAACAACCTAAAAACCCCACGCCATCTCTCACACCACGTCGAGAGTTGCGGTAACCTCCCCTCCCATTGGCCGGTGAGCAAAACCCTCACTCCTGATTGGTCGAAAAGAAACTTATACCCCCTACATTTCATGGCTGTTAATTTTTAATAGAATTGGCCGATCTGACGCTCCAAATCGAGTGATAGTTTAGCATATTCTTACACCGCGTTTACATGATTTTAATAAAATCTAGGCCTTTAGTTTAGCTGTTTTAAAAAAAAACGTGTGCTATTTATATAAACAAAAAACAAAAAAAATGGAAAGGATCCGTGTATTTATATAAATAAAAAACTAACTTCCGTGTTTAGGGAAACAATATATTTAAGTTTCCAAAATTTATAATAAGAAAAAAAAATATATTAATAGGATAGGTTTTGCTATGTAATGACCCCTGGCTCGCGAGATTTTATTTTTAATAGGATAGGTTTTGCTATTCAAAAAGGGCTAGCGGCACAGCTTGTCGCTCGCTTGACTAGTATGTAATTTTTAACTTTGTAAGATTTTGTTTTATTAAATTTCTATTTGAATTATGGTATCTTTGTATGCCTATTCAATAGAAACAAATGCTATTATTGGAAGTTAATGTTGGGTTTACGTAAAATTATGATTTTGTATTTTTAATGTCAATATAAAAATTTTAAACTTGGTAAAATTATGATTTCGTATTTTTACTATCCATATAAAATTCTGGTACTTCTTAATTTTTGTGAGAGATATCTAAATTATTTTTGTTCTTATATTATAGTGTTTGGATAATTTTGGATGTCCTGGATTTGTTTCTTAACATAGATATACGGGGAATTTTTTTCTTATGCGTACATCATTCATATTCTCCTTCTTTTTCTGTATTTTGACTTCATGTGTTCGTTTTTGATCGTTTGTTATTTTTATTCTTGCAGAGATGTCTGTTCACACAGAGCGTCAACAAAAAGGTACGAACATCAATTATTTGATTGTTTTCTCATAATTGCCTAATTCAATCTGTTTTTCTCTATGGATTCCACGGGATTGACTGAATTTTTGAACTCGAAAATAACAATGTCGGCCGAATTAATGATGTCATCATAGATTCATAGAGAACCCTATGAAGATATCTACGGTTGTTGTAATTACTGGCACATAGGTGAAAGACCATCTGGTAAATTTTTTATACTTTTGTCATGCTTATGTGAGTGCAAAATTGATGTTATATGGCCATCTATTCTAACTTATTATAACATTGTAGGTACGATTAGCCTTTGTACTACAGCTGCATCGAGCAAGTGATACAGAAAAAAGAAGATCCGGAGGATGAAAAGAATCCATACGAAGACATAGAAAACTGCTTGAAGTGACTGAGAAGCTACATCATGATGAAAAAAAGGTATGTTCTGTTAGAAAAAAATGTTTTGTTTTAATAAAAAAAAAAAATGCATGGACCATGTTTTGATCCCAAGACCTATTGCTCCCTATATGTTTTTTCATGTGAATGAATAAAACATTAGTCCCATATAGACTAAAACACTAAGATTTTTAGACTTAAATAGCATTGGTTTAGCCTTAAGGGCATGGCCCTTTGGGTCTTTAGACCTTTGTGTATGGGGAAAGCCCTAGACTATGGCAAGGTTGCCTAAACCTTATTGCCTTTCTTATCGCGTGGGCGTGGGCGTGGGAGTGGGTGTGGGTGTGGGTGTATCCGACCCATCCTTTCTTTTTGCTGAAATTTACCACACGCTTCTCCCACACATGTAAAGAATTTTATTCTTTGCCTTCTCGGTTTTGGATATCCGACAGCCACTAGAAGCATCTTTAGTCACACACGGTTAATTCTCACGCGTGAATTCTCTTAACTGTTTTCATCGTAAAGAATCTTTAATCTCACGCGTGTGGACACTGTGCATCTCACGCGTGTGGACACTGTGCACAGAGATTTCTCGTCGAGAAGAATCTTACCCGACAGATGCGTTTTTTTACTGTTATTTTAACGGATGCTTTTTGCTTTTACTCGTCCGACAAATTGAACGCGTGATTTACGGATCTGTGTCTCAAACGTTCGAATTCTTACCTATAAATACGAGTTAAGGCTTTCAGTTTAAAAAACATACCATTCAGAACTCTTATCTTCGAATTTCTCCTTCTTCTCTAATTATTTTCTAAACTTAAGTTCGTATTAATATTTGTCTTAAAAACTCGTAAAACGTTCGGTTCTTTTCTCAAACAAGTTGTAGTTTGAAACATAATTTTGTATAACTACTTCTTGATTTACAGAATTTTAGTTCACAGAAATATAGTTTACAAAAACATAAAATTGTTTTTACATTACTCAGAAACAATTTGTATTTTCAATTTGTGTTTTTGTTTTTTTTACTTTTGCTGCCAAGTTCTAAGGGTTCTCTCTGTGTATGCTACACATAGAGGAGAACTAACAGTAGTTGTATCCTGGAGGTAATTTGTTAATTGCTATAGCATCTCAGAGGAGTAGTAGGCAATATTACCTTTAGCTCAGCGTATCTCATACGTGCCTCTACTAAGTTTATTGAGTTGTTTGTTACTACTATCAGTGTAATCTAAGTATTATTTCCCATTTGCATTCGATTATTGTAATTAATTCCAACAATCTAAAGGTAATAATTGCCTTATTGTAATATTGTAATACTGTAATATTCTTTGTTGTAAGAACATGGGAAAGAATATCGTAGAAAAACCACCAAAGTTAGTGGTAAGGACTTTAAGAGATGGCAGTCTAAAATGCTATTCTTCCTAAACGACCAAAGGTTAGATGGATATGCTTTAGAAAAACCTCGAGAAAACTTCATCGCCGTGGTAATGAAGATAAATTGGACAGGTGGAATAGGAAGAATTATTTGTGCAAGAATCATATTCTTAACCTGTCTTGATGACTCCTTGTATGACTTCTATAATGCAAAAGAAGATTTTAATGCTTTTGATTTATGGGAAGCTCTAGAAGAAAAATATCATGTTGAAGTCGCTGGAAGTAAGAAGTTCTTGATGGCTAAGTTCTTAGAATACAACATGACTGACGAAAAGCCTGTGGTAGAACAGTTCGTCGAACTTCAACTCCTCATCAGCGAGATTCTTGCTGAAGGCATGACTTTTGATGAAGCTCTACAAGTATCGGATGTGATTGAAAAGCTTCCACCCTCATGGAGCGAATATAAGAGGAGGCTGCGACACAAGACTCGTGAAATCACCATGGTGGAGCTTGGCAAAAAGATCCAGGTTGAGGAGCTGATGTGCAGCAAGGACAAGAGCATGATGCTGAGCAAAAACATGTCCAACAAAGCTCATGTTTTGGACGATAAATCTGCTTCAAAGAAAACTCCTGGAGAATCCAGCAAAATGGGTAATAGACGTAACAGACGTCGAAAACCCTGAGGTAACAATTTTAAGCCTAGAGGTGGTGTCACTAAGCACACCATCAAAGGCGACTGTTTTAATTGTGGTAAACCTGGACATATGGCTAAAGACTGTAAGGCCCCTAAAAGGATCAAATATGATCCAAAACAGAAAAATAAGGCAAACATAGTAGAGGACTCTGGATATTTCACTGGCATGGTGTCTGAAGTCGACCTTGTCTCTAGTATGACTAATGTGAGAGACTGGTGGCTTGATTCTGGAGCCACCAAGCATGTCTGTAAATTCAGAAATGCTTTCTCCTCCTATGCCATAGTAGGAGATGATGAGAAACTGTTCATGGGAAACTCTTCCACCGCGAAAGTGGTGGGGAAAGGCAAGGTCGAACTGAAGCTAACTTCAGGAAAAACTCTCGCATTAAATGACGTATTCTACGTCCCAGACATATGCAAAAATCTTATCTCAGAGACCATCCTGCTAGGAAAAGGTTTTAAAATTGTTGCTGAGTCCAATACTATTGTGATTTCTAAGCATGGTGAATTCGTAGGAAAAGGTTATGTTACCGATAACATGATTAAGCTTAGTGTATCGATTTGAAATTGAATGTTAATGCATCTTCTTCTGTTTATGTTTGTGACTCCTCACATGTTTGGCATGATAGACTTGGGCATGTTAATTTCAAATCGCTAGAAAGACTTGCTAATTTAGGTTGCATACCAAAAATAAACTTTGATAAAAAACAAAGGTGTGAAATCTGTGTTGAATCTAAATATGCAAGAAAACCATTTAATAAAAGTGTTGAACGTAGAACAGTTCCTTTGGAATTAATACACTCGGATTTAGGAGACTTGAAATCAACACCAACAAGAGGTGGTAGAAAATGGTATATCACTTTCATAGATGATTACTCACGATACTGTCAGGTTCATCTTCTTAGAAGTAAAGATGAGGCCTTAGAGGCTTTCAAGTTTTATAAACTGGAAGTAGAAAACCAAAAAGGAGTTAAAATTAAAACTCTTAGGTCAGACCGTGGCGGTGAGTATGTGATACCCATAGGTGAGTTTTGTAAACATAATGGAATCATTCATGAAACAACTGCACCATATTCACCAGAATCGAATGGTGTTGATTTGAAAGAAAAAATAGAACACTCATAGATATGGTAAATGCTATGTTGACAAGTTCAGGGTTATCTTCGAACTTGTGGGGGAAGCTATCCTCTCGCTTGCTATATTTTGAACCGAGTTCCATTTAAAAAATCGATAAAACTCCTTATGAATTGTGGAATGGTAAACAACCTTCTTATGCATACTTTAAAGTGTGGGGGTGTTTGGCCAAGGTGGCCATTCCTCTTCCTAAGAAAACTAAAATAGGACCTAAAACAGTCGATTGTGTTTTCTTAGGGTATCCTGAGCATACAATTGCATACAGGTTCATGGTCATCGATTCGACCATAATAACATTGGTCAGAACACCATATTGGAATCTAGAGATCTTGTGTTTTATGAACACATATTTCCTTTAAGGTCTGGACCTCGGAAAAGGGTCCATGATGACCTCCCGGATGTTCCATCGACTAGTCAAACTCCAACTTTGGAGTATGAGACTGAACCAAGAAGAAGTAAGAGGGTTAGAACTGAAACAAGTTTTGGCCCAGATTTTTTGACTCTTACGGTAGAGTATGAACCCCAAACCTATAAGGAAGCTATGACTTCTCCGAAGCTCCTTTCGGGAAGAAGCTTCATTAAATGAATGGGAGTCCATTCAAAGAAATGAAACTTGGGAGATTGTAGACTTGCCTCCTGGAAGTAAATCCATAGGTTGCAAATGGGTGTTCAAAAGGAAACTTAGAACAGATGGAACTATAGATAAATATAAAGCTAGGTTGGTAGCTAAAGGCTATAGACAACAGGAAGGAGTAGATTTCTTTGATACCTATTCACCAGTCTCTAGAATCACCTCGATTAGAATGTTGATTGCTATTGCTTCAATTTATGATTTGCATATACATCAGATGGATGTTAAAACTGCTTTTCTATATGGTGAATTGAATGAAGAAATTTATATGGATCAACCCGAAGGCTTTATAGTAAAAGGTTATGAAAACAAAGTATGCAAGTTAAACAAATCTCTTTACGGTTTAAAACAAGCACCTAAACAGTGGCATGAAAAATTTGATCATGTTATGATAACTAATGGTTTCAAGGTTAATGAATCGATAAATGTGTTTACATTAAATCTTTGTATGATTCTCATGTTATTTTTTGCCTATATGTTGATGACATGCTCATATTAGGCAAAGAACCTTGATATTATTAATACCATTAAAAGCATGCTTAGAGATAATTTTGACATGAAAGACTTAGGCCCTACTGATGTAATCTTAGGGATGAAAATCAGAAAGACGTCTGATGGATATAGTCTTAGTCAATCTCATTATCTTTGAAACCGTATTAAAGAGATTTAATTATGAAAATGCTAAACCTGCGTCTACTCCATTTGATCCCACTTGTAAATTGAAAAAGAACAAGGGTGAGGGTATTGATCAACTTGAGTATTCTCGCATTATTGGTAGTCTTATGTATCTTATGAACTGAACAAGACCTGATATTGCTTACTCTGTGAGTAGATTAAGCAGGTATACTTGCAACCCAGGCAGGGATCACCTGGAATGCTCTCTTCAGAGTTTTACGTTACCCGAGAGGGACCTCAAACTATTGCTTAAGTTTTGGGAAGTATCCTGCTGTCTTTGGAAGGGTATTGTGATGCCAACTGGATATCGACTCGAGAAGAGTGCAAATCTACTAGTGGGTACATCTTCTTGCTTGGAGGTGCGTCTGTCTCATGGAAGTCTACCAAACAGACATGTATAGCTAAATCCACTATGGAGTCTGAGTTTATAGCCTTGGAAAAAGCTGGAGAGGAAGTGAATGGATGCGATGTTTCCGGGAGGAATTCCACTGGCCCAAGCTTTGTGTCTTCAATCGCCATCCATCAGTGACAAGAAAGCCGCACTTGGTTGCGCAAAGAACAATGTATACAACGGAAAGTCTATACATATACGAAGAAGACACAAGACGGTGAAACAACTACTCTCTACTGGTATTATCTCGATAGACTTTGTAAAATCCAAAGATAATCTTGCAGATCCTTTGACGAAAGGTTTACCGAGAGAGGAAGTTAAATCCACATCGAGGGGGATGGGACTTAAGCTCATAGAATAAATCACCATGAAGGATACTCACCCTTGTGATTGGATTTCCAAGATCAAGGTTCAATGAGACAACTAATTTATGGTGATATTGAGAAAGCACTATCTTTGTCCCTCCCTATGGTGTAATCGTGCGATAGTGCTACCTGCAGAAATTAAGGATGATCTTTTGCGATCTTAATGGGTACCATGGCTTTGATTAAAGCGGGGTGTGGCAGGACACTCTTTATGGACCCACCTTTGTGGATGTTGGAAGTGTGGCCGCTTCCTATGAGAATATGAGCTGATTCTCTAGAGACATTCATTAAGTCCGGGATTTTAGCCCACGGCCAAAATGGGCACAACCGCAAGAGCTTGGCAGCTGTTTTCTTCGGTTGAGGCATCAAGTGTGGCTGTTATTTCTGAATTGCATTCTTTGTTGGCGGTTCAAGACATTGCGTTCACCGTATCAACAAGCAGTTTAGGTAACCTCTCACTAAGTTAAGGTTCAATCTTTGGGACACCTTAGCCTATTTTGTTGCCTTATGTTTTATCGTGTTTTATCGACATGTTTTATTATTCATGTGGGGGATTGTTAGGAAAAAATGTTTTGTTTTAATCAAAAAAAAAAATGCATGGACCATGTTTTGATCCCAAGACCTATTGCTCCCTATATGTTTTTTCATGTGAATGAATAAAACATTAGTCCCATATAGACTAAAACACTAAGAGTTTTAGACTTAAATAGCATTGGTTTAGCCTTAAGGGCATGGCCCTTTGGGTCTTTAGACCTTTGTGTATGGGGAAAGCCCTAGACTATGGCAAGGTTGCCTAAACCTTATTGCATTTCTTATTTCCTTTCCGTTCGCGCGGTGCTTGAGAAGCACGCACGCTCGGCTCGCGTGGGCGTGGGCGTGGGCGTGGGCGTGGGCGTGGGCGTGGGTGTATCCGACCCATCCTTTCTTTTTGCTGAAATTTACCACACGCTTCTCCCACACATGTAAAGAATTTTATTCTTTGCCTTCTCGGTTTTGGATATCCGACAGCCACTAGAAGCATCTTTAGTCACACACGGTTAATTCTCACGCGTGAATTCTCTTAACTGTTTTCATCGTAAAGAATCTTTAATCTCACGCGTGTGGACACTGTGCATCTCACGCGTGTGACACCTGTGCACAGAGATTTCTCGTCGAGAAGAATCTTACCCGATGATGCGTTTTTTGTTATTTTAACGGATGCGTTTTGCTTTTACTCGTCCGACAAATTGAACGCGTGATTTACGGATCTGTGTCTCAAACGTTCGAATTCTTACCTATAAATACGAGTTAAGGCTTTCAGTTTAAAAAACATACCATTCAGAACTCTTATCTTCAGAATTTCTCCTGCTTCTCTAATTATTTTCGAAACTTAAGTTCGTATTAATATTTGTCTTAAAACTCAGAAAACGTTCGGTTCTTTTTCTTCAAACAAGTTGTAGTTTCTGTAAACATAATTTTGTATAACTACTTCTTGATTTACTTAATTTTAGTTCACGTAAATATAGTTTATTTAAACATAAAATTGTTTTTACATTACTTAAACAATTTGTATTTTCAATTTGTGTTTTTGTTTTTTTTACTTTTGTCGCCAAGTTCTAAGGGTTCTCTCGTGTATGCTACACATAGAGGAGAACTAATGAGTAGTTGTATCCGGAAGTAATTTGTTAATTGCTATAGCATCTCAGAGGAGTAGCAGGCAATATTACCTTTAGCTCAGCGTATCTCATACGTGCCTCTACTAAGTTTATTGAGTTGTTTGTTACTACTATCAGTGTAATCTAAGTATTATTTCCCATTTGCATTCGATTATTGTAATTAATTCCAACATGTTCCAACAGTCCGTATGGCCAGTATACATACAGTGAATTGATTAAGTGGGAAAGATTTTAGGAACTGCTGGTTATGAAAGGCTTAACGCCATTAGTTCTGCTTATTGTCAGTGCTCTGATACTACAGGGAGGACTATTATTGATAATATTGGCCATTGGCTTTCTGAACTCGGAAAGCTAAAAAAAACTCATTTATTTGCATGGAACATTTTTTGCTATCTTTTGGTGAGATTGCAAGAGATTTTTTGGGTTTATATATCTGAACTTAGTGTGGGTTTTACTGTTATAAGTTTGGTATTTATTTCAGTTAGTATGAGTTTTTAATTACTTATAAATATTTGTTTTGGGTTGATGATTTTTTTTCGAAGCATTTTTGGATTGATGATGGTGGTGATTTGATAATATTAATAACCTGTATTAATATTTTATATGTTTTTGTTTAAATGTATTTTTTTTTCGGTGTTAAAACGATAGATTTTACGCTGTGATCGGTAGTTTGTCGTAACTTATTTTCGAACTTTGTTGGCTATTTTTTGTTTCTTCTTCTCATAGATCTGATCGCCTTTCCACGGAAATGTTTTCGGTGTAGGCTTGCAGACACATCACAACAGCCTGACGTCGCACTTCTTCTCATTGTATGTACGGTCAACTCTACTTTGCATCCAATATGTACATATCACACGCATGCAGGAGACACCTCAAGAGTAATCCATAATATATAGTGGCAGAAACTAAACCAATAATCGCTCATAAGAACGTATGAACCACCCAATCCTACAACATGTCGTCACTGCTTGGAAAATCTCTTTTCATGGGAAACGTAGAACGTCTGCTGGTTGGACAAGAACATTTATTAGCCACCATCATAGCCAAAACATTGGAGAATAAAGAAAATGTTTATATCATTGGATGTGGTATATGAACGTTTTTTGTTGAAGTCTAGCCATTTCGATTGTAGCCGTGTGTATTCTCTTTTTTTTTTTCAAGTGAACCCTTTGGAATGTTTATTTAAATTTTCTCATTTAGATTCCAATTAATCTTTTTGTTTGTGGACAGGAAAGAGATAAAGAGGTGGGTTCACAGTTTAATTAGGGAAATATGGTTTGGCAATGTGCACCTTGATTTTGCACATCGATTTTAGTTAGGGAAAGAGAACGACAAAATGTTTTAGTTATGGATTTTGCACCTTGATTTTTACGGTGCTTGGTAAAACTGTTATCTATCTTTTATATGTTTAGTTATGGATTTTGCAGGTATCAAGAAACCTCATCCATGGGCCATGGCTCACTTCCAAAATTTATTAAAGGATATTGATGCTGAAGAAGATGAATAACGATTTCCTTACTTATTAAAATTGGGGGGGGTTTCAGATATGGATTCTTAATCTCTTAATCATAGTTTTTCCTCATTTTTGTAGGATTTGTTCAAGTCATGTGAAAGTAAATGTTCATACGATTAGCATTCTTAATCTATAACAATTTTGTTTAAAACTGTTATGTATGAACCACAGTAGACGAATAGAAAACCAGGACGGATTCCAGCAAGAGGATTCACTGGAAAGTTGAGTAAAATTTGAGTTTTTCGAGTCATATGAATCTATTCTTTAGGCCGAGGAAAGAAACATGGCTGAGCTTTAGGCCGAGGAAAGATACATGGCTGAGGAAAGAGCAAATGGTATGGTTTTCATCAATTTCAAACTTTAATTACTTACAGATCGTTTTCTGAACAAATTTTGAGTTTTCTCATGATCTGATTTGCATGAAGTATTTTGTGAACTTGGACATTAGGTTATTTGTATAGCCGTCATACTGTTTTTTGAGTTTAATTTTACATTCCTCTGAAAAAGGGTAGTGACTATAATATCTAGCATCTTCCACTGACTTGGATGTATATCTGTAGAAGAACATTTGCTGCACTTAATGATTACCAAGTAGGTGTAAGCAGAAAAAATGGTGGCAATTGAGTTCATGGACATATGCAGATATCTAGCGAGATAGACATGCTAATCTGAAATTTATTTAATCAAAGTTTGCTTCTGTAGGTGCACTCTCACGATCGGAAGTGAATCATGAAGGTGGGGAAAAAACAACTTCGAGAAGCTTGAGATGATATCGAAAGTCTGTTTGCTGGAGTTATTCCTGATCAAGGTCGTGGGTTGGTATTCATATTCTAACCAACTCCTCCTCCGTTTTTCTTATCACTAGGGATTGAATAATATTAGATCAGAGTAAGGAAGGAGGGTCCTTAGTGCTTGGTTTATTCCTTACAGAATGTGATCCTTATTTAATGAATTTGGGATTTTCACAACATCCGTTTACAAATTGAATTTTGGACTTGATGTAGTTGCATACATCTTTGGATTTCTGTTTTGTTTCGTCTTCTAATCGTGATTTGTTTTGTCTAAAATGAATGTAATTTCATTTGCAGGTGGAAGCTGTTATTGTTTCAAAAATTATATCCGGGAAATGCAGCTCTAGCATGTTGAAGGTGAGTGACACACTGATATTGTGTTTATTTTTGTTTTTGCACACTCATGTAAGTTTGGATACTTTTGGAGACTTCATAGTTCCCTTTACATCTTGGTTATAGATTAAATGGAGTTTTTTTTCTATTATTTTGAACTTTTCTTATTTCCTAGCATCACTCCTAAAGACAAGGGGAGATTCGTAAAGATGGTCGCCAATGGCGGAATAATTTTTATATTAGCAATTTTGAATTATGCCTTTCAGGGTCTATCTAATGGCTCTGGTGGATTCTGCCACTTCATTTCTTGGTCTTGCTTACATTTAAAAATCTCTATTTGGATATTCAGGTTACAGTATGAGTTTAAATAAATTTGAGGAAGATTAACTGGTAGGATAAAATTTACTTACTGTTGAAATTTGATGCCTAGGATCATCATCATACGGCACAAAATTCGTATATAACTAATAATTTAATTCATACTTTCATTATGTGCAAATCTTTTTAAACTACGCTTATTTAATAAAAATAATTGAAGAATTTTTCTAAGATATCCTAATGTATTTTGACCACGGGTGCGGGGCGAAGCCCCGCCACACCAATCGACAATCCCCAACAGATATGGTGCGTAGCACGGGTTACATACTAGCCGTTAATTCTTCTAAATTTAAATTGTCACTTTTAAACTTAACATCTTTATTTATTCGTTGGCGATGTTATTATAAAGATCGATGATGACATGCCACCATCGATCGAGCTGGATGGACATGATAATGAATTTGTCGGAAATATACAGTGGGATAATGACATGCCTTGCTGGTTGAGATGGATGAATATATGGCAATGGAATTTTATTTATGAATAGAGATAATAGACAGAAGGAAGTGTTTAAATTTGAACTTATAATTTTTGAAACATCAAGGAAAAGTTACGAGAAAATAGGTGTTATATAATTCTTATGCCTTTTTGGATCAATGTGAATGATGCCTTGAAGAATAGGTTGGTGATTGATCAACCAACAATTTTTGAATTTTTTTTCCAAATGGTTACAGTTCGAACGAAAATCTTGGTTATAGCAATATACAAAGATTTGGTTGATGTGGTTTAGTTGATGCTATTAATTAGTTAACATTATCAGGTGTTTATGGAGTAGACAAATGCATCTAGAATTGGTATTCCACTATGGTTTAAGAATTTCTAAAAAAATGTTCTTTGGTGGATAGCTTTAAATTCTACTGATACTTTTTCAATATGCATATCTATTTAAAATGTGTATATAAATCATAATTATTTGATTACCGATGACTATCAAACTTTTCTATCCATTAAAAGTAATCTAATTAATAGAACGATGGAAATAGGGAAACCAGATACATGCTTACATTAAGCTAAAAGATATTCCTTACTTCAAGGATAGAATCAAAGATCAACAAATCACTTGAATCCGACATTTTAACCTACAATCGTTCCATGGAGGTTTTCGACCAATACCTGGTGCAAGGAAAATATGGGTGAATACATTCAAGAGCATAGTTCTACTGGCTGAAAAAGATCAACAAATACCAAGATACAAATTCCCGATATCAGATTTTACATCACTTAGAGAGAAAACATAAAAAAAGAAAACAAATCTAATATGTAATACCAAATGCTAAAAAAATACTTTTTAATAACCATATATATATATATATATATATATGATATAAGAATATATAAACTGAGTAATAATTTTTTACTATTTCTTACATATGTTTTTAGGATCCTAAGGAGTCTTTCGAAGAGTCAGATGAAACTTAGAAAAAACGAAACTGATGCACTCGCACGTAATGTTCTAATACAAAGCCAAAATGGAATTTCGATAAAGGGAACTACATGGGATAATCCGACCATCCAACTATCGTATTCTATGCTGTTAAATGATGGGTTATTCGAATAGTAATAATAACTTCAACAACTGTTGAGCAGTTTCAATGTACGTTTTCAAGTAAAATTAATCTTAAATTGAACTTTTGAATTGAGCTTAACGTTGGGAATAACAAGTGTGAATGATCACAGGAGATATCTATCTGCAGGCCAGTAAAGCTACAAGAATATACATAAATCTCGATGTACCAGAATTGAAAATTTATAAGAAAATGTAAGTTATGTGACGAACATGTTTGAATTAATCAACTTAATGTGTAATAATGATTTTAACACTGACGCGTTGGCCAAGGGAAATATGCACCGGTGAAGGAATTAAGTATTTCAGGAATTCCAAATGAAGCAAAAGAAAAGTTAATGTTTGGAAATCGTTTAACACTCAACGAAGCATTAAAAATGTTACAAGAAGAAAAGTTTGATATGAGGTTTGAAAATTAATTCAATTTAAATTATATTTCACTTCAAAAAAATGTCTTATAAATGAATTAAATGCAATGTACAGCGCAACTTTAACAGTTGATGCAACAATTATTGGAATTGAAGTAGGATCTCCTTGGTAAAGATGGCATGTATAGGGTGCAGAGAAAATTGTGATACTACATGGCATGTCCAGGGTGCAGAGAAAAAAATGTTACATGGAAGGAAAACCATGGTGCAACACATGTAGCGTCATAGTAGATGCACCGATGCCATGGTAATACGTAGAAATATTAAACGGTGAAAGTTCATCTATAAAAGATTAAAAAAAAATTATGCAAAACTAATGCATACTTTGCAACATTTATACTCTCCAACTAATAGTACGTGACAGTGTCAGTAATGGTATAATCACAACAATTAGACTAATGGCTAAAATGGTTAGAGATGACATTGGAGTAACGAAAAAGATGACATTACCAACGGTGGATGTAAAGGTAACTTTTATGTCTTAAATAGACAGGGAATGACATAGACACGTTATATAATAAAAAAACTCTCATGGAATGATTTTATTTTGCAGAAAAACAGGGCAGGATGTGTTGAAGAAATATTCGCTGCGATAGGGAAAATAATGATATTTAGATTCACATTTGATGAAAGAAACTTCCTCTATCACATTCTAACTGCACATGACATATTGCACTATGATGATTTTTTGGAAAAATCATACCTCTTGAATATAAACGAAAAGGTAACTACGGGCCAACATTATTTTATACATGCCAATATAAATGTTTTCGATCGAATTCAATAAAACCGAATCAGACACAAGTAATAAAAACATATATTTTGTGGGATATAACTACAATTGGAGAACAATCATTATGTCAATACAGATCATCAGGTCAAGGTCTCTACAAAAACCAAATAGCTGGTGAAGCATTTGTTCCTGACATAGAACTTCATACACCTACTAAAAAGTACCTGCTAAACAAAAAAAATGTACAATGGCATGTCAATTTTGGTCGAGATGGATAAAGGCGATGGTGAAATGGACTATATTATGGAAAGGTATCCTGACATGCCACCATTGGTCGAGATAGATGAGGAAGGCAACGAAGTATTTATGTATTAATAGAGATTAGATGGCATGAGTATTTATTTTTTGTCACATTACTTTTGGAACATATTATATATTCTCTCTAACACTACAATGTTAAAAAATTTACTTTTAGATGATCAGTTATTACTCGGACCTTTATCATGGATGCGACCTTATAATTAACATTGCTACTATGATATTCTTACTTTAGAACCAATAACCATCTTATATTACATATGATATCACAACTCTTATATATAATTCAATAAGATACTCAGGTACGAAAGGAACAATAACTAATTTAGTTTACGAACCTTAGAGATCAACACTAAAGGCAATCAGAATCAGGTGATGCCAGACTGGCATGTGAAACCAAACAATTGCTTGGAGCTAATATCATTGAAAAAACATGCACATCCAAATACTGAAAGAACATGCACAACCAAACTTTTGAATGCCATAGTAAATCAACTCTTGAAAACACATGTATACGGCTATCTGTAAAACCATATCAAGTTATAGGAGGACGTTCCAGTGGGTTTACTTTAAAATTAATGCTTTCCTAATATAATCAAAATTCTACAGTTGTAATAAGTGATAGCCCTTACATCCTTTTGATTTAGATTTAGATATTATGAGCGAAGAATATAAAACAATTTAGATTTAAATTTAAATTTTATGAGTGAAGAAATTATTAGAATTTGAGATTTATAGAAAAAGAGGAAGAATACTGAAATAATACAATTTATGAATCAGAATGAGCGAAGAGTACCTGTTATAGAATTTTGATGACAAAATTCAAAAGAAACTATGTTTTACAGATCATGAATTTAAGAAGAAAAATTAGAATTCCATGGACCTAGAAAATATTAAGATTTGATATTTAGGGGAAATTTGATAGGATGAGAGGGGTGAGGAATGATTTTAGATAAGAAATTAATAAAAATCTTTGGATTATAACAAAAAATCGACTAATCGAGATCAAGGATTCGTCATTTGTGTGTAAAGAATGTTTTAGCTACTAGGGAAATCTTTTTTGTGGCGATTTAGGAAAAAACTCAAGGAAACAAAAGAATTGATAGAATCAATTATGTGGATATTATGTTTACGCCCGAAAAATCAAGTCTAAATATCTCAATGAAGTGGATCAGAATCAATTTGGTGTGTTCTCACCCAGTTGGATCGAATGCTATTGGGATTTACTAAAATAAATAGTACGTAAAGTAATAAATACCCAAATTGAATTAGGAGGACGATGATGTGCAAACCAAATTTGGAGCACTATAAAAAAACACAAATATGTTCATAGGGCTCTCTGCGTAGCACCAAATATCCCACAATATATTGATTATCAACAGGTATCAAACTTTCCTACTAATTGAAAAATAATTTATCAATCATTTTTAAAGACGTTCAAATCATATAAACCACGAGCGCGGGGCGAAGCCCCGCCAAACCAAATCAACGGTTCACACCAGACCTGGTGCATAGCACGGGTTACATACTAGTTCCCTTTAATCTTCTTATATCTCCTTCAAGCATGGATACTTTGATAACTTGATTAGCTGATGCTAGTGGTGGTGGAATCATTCCTTATCTCATTACTCGGCAGCAGATTGATCATGATTGTGTAATTTGTGTTTATTTTCATTAGTTGGATTTCTTTCTTTTGGAAGGCTATTATTGTGGTGTCACATTCTATTAGAGGGGCATCACCTAATAGGATAAAAACGGGTCACCCATAAATAATTTCAAAAACTCCTTATCTCAAATAATTTTGTAATGGTCAAACAACTCTTATTTAGTTAATTTTAATTTAATTTAATTAGATAATTTATTATCCCAAATACCAATTACATAATTGAATCAAGTTCATTCTCAATATGAACCAAAAAATTGGATGGGAGCCGAGCAACAAGTTGTGCTCCTATCCTTTTTTGAATAACCACCCATAGCCTATGGAAAAGAAAATCTTCTACCTTGACATTCGCATTAGATAATAATTAAATTAATGAATTTTGTTATATACTTGATGAATTCTGAGTCAAAGTTTTTGTGCAAAGAAAAACTAGAGAGAATAAAAAAATTAGATTTTTCCACTTACTTCTCATGTTACGGTTGGGTTGAAGCTTTGTTCCCAACTGTAATCTGTACTTACGGTTGGGTTGAAGCTTCGTTCCCAACCGTAATATGTACTTACGGTTGGGTTGAAGCTTACGGTTAGGTTTGGATAAACCTGGACGTAACTCGATACGATTGGAAAAATTAGTCAATACACATGCCGTAAAATCAACTTCTACGGTTGGAATTAATCCAAACCTGGACGTAAAACTACATGCAAATCAAAATTTATGGTTAGAATTAATCCAAATCTGGCCGTAAGTTCTCCATAAACTAAAGTTATGGCTAGAAAAGCAGTACCGAACCTAGACGCAACACTAGCAGAAACGTAATGGAACCATAATGTTACTTCAATTTCATTCAATCTAACATATTCTAAGCACAAAAACGAGTAAACAAATATGGGTTTGTTCGATTATTACCTAACATACACCATGGGTTGTTGTTGAGGAGTTTGAAATTCTGATTCTTCAGTTGCTTGAATCGGTTGTTGTTGAATTAGAAAAGATTAGGTTTTTAAGTTTTTATTTTAGTTAAAGGGTAATCTAGACATTTTGTATTTGTATTAGGATATCCCATAACAACTTTTTTGGATACTAAAAATCCAAGTGAAACCCCTCTATTGGAATGTGACGCCCCAATAATAGTCTTCTTCTTTTGGGTGAAATGCAGGTCAAATATGGGTCTTACCATTCAAGACCGTATCCAAAGCATTATATCTTCTTCACCCGATTGTTCGCTAATTCATATAGTAACCACTACAATTGATCGAATTTGGGCATTCTTGTTTTGTTTGATTTGTTACTGCTAAGTGTTATAACACCATAAAAAATTTACTCATTTTCTTTCTTTAGCCAATGCTAATTCATGAGTGTTGTATTCATATTATTAAGCTCATCTCTTTTTGTTGATCGTTTTTTTATTCTCTACTAAATATTGAACCATAAATTTAGTTTTCATGAAATTTGGCGGTGGTGCTGATTACGGTGGTGATGATGTTGCTGAAATTTGGCGGTAGGGCTTGGTAGGAAGTGAACTGGATATAACCTCCCAAGTGAAGTAGATAAGGGCCAACCAAGGATGTCTTTTCCTTGCTTCTCTAGACTAAGATGCAATGGTTGGCTTGACTCGGCTCCGCTCCCAGTAACAGTTCCATATGAGATGACGCTTTTTCCCTTCTTGCTCAAAATATATGATTTCTTCTCTTTTTACTCCAAATGACTCCATTGTACCTGATAAACTCAAAAGTAATCATAAGATACATATTTTACAAAATAAATAGCAAAGAAAGCATAAATACTAGATAATAATTAAGGTGTTTACAACACCTATCAGTAACCTCATATAGTACATAATGAAAACCAACCCTGTGGACGTAGGCCTTGGTGCTGAACCACGTAAATTATCGTCTCATTTACATTCCGAAATTATAGTCTTATTATTTGAATCTCATGCATCGTTTATACCATCATAGGCTCTCCTATCACTACACCAAATCGCGGATTTTTTCACAGGGCATTTATGTTACTAAAAAACTTTGTCACACTTATACGCCGTTAGAGAAACGTTGTGATATTAATCGTTATTTTTTTGTAACAGTTTTCACAGTGACAAAATTTGGTTACAGTCATATTTATAAACTGTTACATTATTTAATAGTAACAGTTACCCTAATTTTAGAAAAGCGACACGTGGCTTATTTGTCACAGTAATTATTACAGATTTAATTGTTATTATCACTTTGCAACAGTTCGGTGATTACACCACGTGTCACTTTTTCTTACGATTACAATAACATATATAAGTGTTGCATATTGTTTGCAACAAATTCACTATGGACACCTGTCATCTTTTTGTCACTAATATTGTAACGTTTAAACAGTTACTCTCATTTGTAACAGCATTAAGATGATGACACGTGTTGTTTTTCTTCACAGTTTTGGTCACAGTTAAATCTGTGACAATTCTTTCAATTACAACTAAAAAAATGGGTAGTCCAGGTCATTCTCATGGACCTGACCTTCCAGTTTACAGGCCTGCAACACAATTTATCCTGAAACACAGGCCTGCAATACAATGAATCCTGAAATCATAGGCCTGTCATTTTTTATTTTTCAATCTGCAAACTATCCACAATTTTATCATTCCTACATTTATTACATAATTTTACCATTCACATTTCATCATTACAGAAACAAAAGTAAGAAAGGACTGTCCAAATCATTATGAAATTCAACCAAAAACAATTCAAAGCTAGCATTTGTGAGCTGCGACCAAATAAAACACAACCTGGACTTCTCAACGTATACAAATGTAGGTCACAAAGAGACAAACAAGACAATACCGTTTCTAAGGTGTGAGTTGATTTCAGCACAGGTGTGAGTTGATTCCTTAAATTTATTGTAATATTTCTTCTACCCCTGCTGCAATGTGATAGTGTTGTACAACTGCAAACACATGCTAACTGCTGGTAAAACAATCTTATGAAAATAAAAAGGACAAATGAAAACAATCTTTGTGTTTGTAGTTTTGTTTTCTATTCCATTTTCTTCATGTTTCGTATTTGATGATCTGAAAAGAAAATAGGCTAAAGGGTCAAGAGAGAAAACCTCGGGAGCCATCCACCGATAGGTTCCGGTTTCTGCAGTCATCATGTAAGTCACCGACTCTTCCCTGGCAAGTGGCAAGACCAAAATCAGCAAGCTTCACAGACTTTTGATTTGCATTAACTAAAAGGTTATCATGATGAGCATTTATTCGTTATTCTTTAACACGGAAAGCATGAAAAAATAAAAAGTTTCTCTTACATGTTATGATATATACTAATACACATTCCATACCTCAGAATCAATACCAAACTACGAAATTTAAAGAACAAATTAGTGTACCAATGCAAAAATATGAACATCCATATAAATTCGGGTATAGATATTTTGATGTACCTAAAACTTGTACCTCCAAACTCATGGTCATAACACATCGCAACAACTGAGTAATAACCTCAATCCACAATGAGGTATGAGCAGTGCATGCAGGTAGGTAGAACTGACATGCCACCAATCTAAGTTTTTAAGAATTTCTACGCTACAAAATGCAATAAAGAAAAAAACGAGAATGATACAAACAAAAAGTACTCAGATAAAAAATTCAGCAATTAGCCATCATGACCTCAAAGAAATACAACCACCATGTAAAAGTTACTATATACTCACTTCCTTCATGTTCTGATTTGGAACGACCGAATTCTCCAGTAAACCTGTTGCCTTGCGAACCCTTCCCTCATGGGCGAACCATGCATCATGTACCATACTGAGATCCCCTAGCTACACAATTGGACAGCATAAACATTTTTCATAAGTCAATGTAACAGAAAGAAAAGGGAAAAGTAAAAACAGAGTATAATATAAAAATGCAGCAAAGGCCAAGGATATTCAAGCAACAATTGAAACAATTATCGCATAATAAAACAAATTAAGAATAAAATTAACATTCTATACAACAACATAAGATCATCATGTTCAGCAGCTATTAGGTAGCATAAGTATCTCATGTTCAACTATAAGGAGAAGCATATATTTAAATATTCCATCTTGAAAATGTTAACAACATCCCCAACTACATATAAGGTGGCATTTGCTGGGAAGTACAAGCGCTCGCGAAATTTCCTAATTTTATATGATTAATTAAAAAAATAAATTGGAGTATGTCAAGAATGATGGTTAACTACAGACACATGTTAATGCTTTACTCCTCTTACATACTCTCTAAAAAACACTCACAATATCGAATCCATTGCACTAAACCACAGCATGCCATTGCAAGAGTGCGCTATTAGCACCTTTGAGAAAACAATCCATTGCACTAAACCACTCTGGGCATTTCTAGTCACATTGTAAGCATACAAATCCGAAGTGAAAGAAACATACTTACTTAGTAATATCTATGGTGCAGCACCATATACTGTTTCATCCACACCTGATTCAAATTACAGAAGCACAAGATGTTAATCATGTCATCATTTGCTGCAGCATAATTGATGAGATCAACTTAGTTAAGAAAGAGAATAAGAAGAGCTCCAACTATGCTCATATTTTGTGTTTCTTACATCAGAGAAAAATATGGAAAGTATACATACCTATGGTCATATTTTGTGTTTCAACAAACATAATTGAAATCATGGGTTTGAGGAGAACAAAATCAGACAACTTCATGCGACAATTCTCGTCCAACAGAAGATAGTCAGATTTAATATCCATGGAAAGAAATGGATAACATGAATAATAGAATGCAGTTAGAGATATTCAAAACATAATCCATGGAATCATGGATAATATTTGAGCAGTTAAAAAATTCAGTGATCTGTGGTTGAAGAAAATAGATATTACAACGGCTTTTATAAAATAAAATAAAAAATTTAAAATTGCGTACTTTGAATAAAGTCAAAATGTTTACGTGCAACATAGTTGATGAGACGAACTTCAAGACCATATCAGTGACTCTCATGGCATCAACTGCACATATTACCAGTAATGGGAGCATATATGATCTTGGCAATGATGTCTTTGTTGGTCAAACGAACAATAAAACGGTTCTTTGGGGTGTTGTACTTGTTCTTGTCCTGGTTAATAAGGAGGATTCTGGCTCTGTAATCGGTCTTCCCCTCTGTGTTGATTACAATGGAACAATACAATCATGTTAGATATCCTTCTCTTGAACTGAACTTGAAACAAAGTAAGCCCTGGATATTTTTGATTTAATGAAAGCCTACATACAACCAATTCATAAATAAGGATATCTACAGCAATCAAGCAGACACATCTACCTTAGTTATTGTGATACATCCAGCAATCAATAAGAGTATGCATACAAAATCCGAAGTAATAGGGGAAAACACAGAACAAACGAAGCCTAACACAAGAGTGAACTTTTCAGATATCAAAATATTTCTGTGTTTTTTTCTTAGATGCCAACAGAGATTTAGCATCTGATGCTGGGGACAACAAAAAAATAACTTCTTATTATAGAAGAGCAAAATTAAGATTTGAAAAAAAAAAAAAAAATTAACTTCAGAACATAATAAACATATGCAAAGCTTTTTCTAACCTGGTAATATAGGAAACAAGCCCTAATTTGAAGAACCGAAAATTCACATACTAATTCTCAAACCCTAGTTTGAAATAACAGAGAACCCTAAATTTCGCACAAATAAAAAGAAAATAACAACAAATCTTTAAGATTATACACAAGATCTACATGGTAATTGATAAATTTGTAATGACAAACAAAGTTAGGGTTACAAGATTTAGGGATTTTTAACTGGATGCCATTTTAACAACATCAAAATTCTTACAATCTTATCAATCGTGATACATATGTATAAAAGATAGAGATTTACCAGAAAATAATAGTACTAGGTTGGTGAAATTGGTGGTAACTGAAGCAAATCTATGGGTATTCGTTGCTGAAAAGAATGATGAGATAGGAATATTTTTTCTATTCAAGTAAAGCAAAAGGAAAATAATTGGTGGTAACAAAGATTTTGGTTCTGGGATGAGGAATTACATTGGTGTAGTGGGTGATTGAGTGAAGGTGGATGCGGCTGTGTTCGTAGTAAGTTAGGTTTGTTTTTTTCCCTTGAGAGAGACTGGAAAAATTGAGAAAGATATGCGAGAATAATAGAAAGAAGGAAATGAAGTGAGAGAAGATGAATTTGGGTTTTGATAGAAGTGTTAAACGGTTGAGATTAATCTAAAACTTTATCATACGGATCGTGAAATTGTTTGGACAGCTGCGATTTGATTTCGGATTATCATACGGATCAACACAATGTGTGAGAAGTTTGTGTTTCTTTGATAAATTGTGTTTCTTTCCTAAACTTAATTCGCGCATTCGTCATATTAACCAGGGGCAGAACCAGAAACTCTTCTAAGGGGAAGCAAAATATTTATAGCTTTAGGGGTGTAAGATAGCAAAAATAGGTTTAGGGTTCTAAAATCCCGGAAAATTTAGACAAAATATATCTGAATTGAACATCACAGGTTCAAAGATTACTAGAGTTATCCTTTTTTTTTCTCGTTTGGATGAATTTAAGATGAAATATATCAGAATTGAACAACACAGGTTCAAAGACTACTAGAGTTAGACTTGAGTTTCTCGTTCGGATGAACTGAAGACGAAATATGTCGATCTGAACAACACAAAGTTCAAAGATTACCAGAGTTAGACTTAAGTTTCTCGTTTGGATTAACTGATGAAGAAATATATCATAATTGAACATCACGGGTTCAAAGACTACTAGAGTTCGACTTGAGTTTCTATTTTGGATGAACTGAAGACGAAATATATCAGAATTGAACAAATTTGGAGTTCAAAGATTACTAGAGTCGAGACTTAATTTTTTCATTCGGATGAACTGGAGACGAAATATATCACACTTGAACAACACAGGTTCTAAGATTACTAGAGTTAGACTTAAGTTTCTCGTTTGGATTAACTAATGAAGAAACATATCAGAATTGAACATTACGGGTTCAAAGACTACTAGAGTTCGACTTGAGTTTCTAGTTTGGATGAATCAAGACGAAATATATCCTAATTGAACAACACATTTGGTTCAAAGATTACTAGAGTAGAGACTTATGTTTCGCATTTGGATGAACGAATACTAAATATATAGAAGAGACTTGAACAACACAGTTCAAAGATTACTAGAGTTAGACTTAAGTTTCTCGTTTGGATTAACTAATGAAGAAATATATAAGAATTGAACATCACAGGTTCAAATACTACTAGAGTTAGACTTCATTTTTTCTCGTTTGGATGAACTGAAGACAAAATATATCAAAATTTAACATCACAGGTTCAAAGATTACCAGAGTTAGACTTAAGTTTTCGTTTGGATTAACGATTTGAAGAAATACATCAGACTTTAACAACCCAGGTTCAAAGATTACTAGACTTAGACTTAAGTTACTCGTTTGGATTAATTAATGAAGAAATATATCAGAATTGAACATCACAAGTTCAAAGATTACTAGACTTAGACTTAAGTTTCTCATTTGGATTAACTGAAGAAGAAATATATCAGAATTGAACATCACATGTTCAAAGACTACTAGAGTCAGACTTAAGTTCTCATTTGGATAAACTGCGGACGAAATATATCAGAATTGAACATCACAGGTTCAAATACTACTAGAGTTAGACTTGAGTTTCTCGTTTGGATGAACTGAAGACGAAATATATCCGAATTGAATAACACAGGTTCAAAGATTACCATAGTCATACTTAAGTTTCTCATTTGGATGAACTGAAGACGAAATATATCAAAATTGAACATCACAGGTTCAAATACTACTAGAGTTAGACTTTTGTTTCTCGTTTGGATGAACTGGAGACGAAATTTATCAGAATTGAACATCACAGGTTCAAAGATTACCAGAGTTAGACATGTGTTTGTGATTCGGATGAACTGGAGACGAAATATATATCAGAATTGACCATCACAGGTTCAAAGATTACCAGAGTTAGACCTGAATTTCTGATTCAGATTAACTGGAGATGAAATATATCAGAATTGAACATCACAAGTTCAAAGATTAGAAGAGTTAGACCTTTGTTTGTGATTAGGATGAACTGGAGACAAAATATATCAGAATTGAACATCACAGGTTCAAAGATTACCAGAGTTAGACCTGCGTTTCTGATTCGGATGAACTGGAGACGAAATATATCAGAATTGAACATCACAGGTTCAAAGATTACCAGAGTTAGACATGTGTTTGTGATTCGGATGAACTGGAGACGAAATATATCAGAATTGAACATCATATGTTCAAATATTACCAGAGTCAGACCTTAGTTTATGATTCGGATGAACTAGGGCCGAAATATATCAGTATTGAACATCACAGGTTCAAAGATAACCAGAGTTACACCTGAGTTTCTGATTTGGATGAACTGGAGACGAAATATATCGTAATTGAACAAGCACGAGTTCAAAGATTACCAGAGTTAGACACGAAGTTTGATCAGATGAACTGGAGACGAAATATATCAGAATTGAACTTCATAGGTTCAAATATTAGAAGAGTTAGACCTCTGTTTGTGATTAGGATGACCTGGAGACGAAATATATCAGAATTGAACATCACAGGTTCAAAGATTACCAGAGTTAGACCTGAAGTTTCGATTGATGAATGGAGACGAAATATATCGAATTGAACATCACGGGTTCAAAGATTACAGAGTTAGACATGTGTTTGTGATTCGGATAAACTGGAGATTTAAATATATATCAGAATTGAACATCACAGGTTCAAAGATTACCAGAGTTAGACCTGAGTTTCTGATTCAGATGAACTGGAGACGAAATATATATCAGAATTGAACATCACAGGTTCAAAGATTAGAAGAGTTAGACCTGTGTTTGTGATTAGTATGAACTGGAGACGAAATATATCATAATTTAACATCACAGGTTCAAAGATTACCAGAGTTAGACTTGAATTTCTGATTCGGATTAACTGGAGACGAAATATATCAGAATTGAACATCACAGGTTCAAAGATTACCATAGTTAGACCTGTGTTTGTGATTCGGATGAACTGGAGACGAAATATATATCAGAATTGAACAACACATGTTCAAAGATTACTAGAGTTAGACTTAAGTTTATTGTTTGGATTAACTAATGAAGAAATATATCAAAATTGAACATCACAGGTTCAAATACTACTAGAGTTAGACTTCAGTTTCTCGTTTGGATGAACTAAAGACGAAATATATAAAAATTGAACATCACATGTTCAAAGATTACCAGAGTTAGACTTAAGTTTCTCGTTTGGATTAACTGATGAAGAAATACATCAGACTTTAACAACACGGGTTCAAAGATTACTATACTTAGACTTAAGTTACTCGTTTGGATTAACTAATGAAGAAATATATCATAATTGAACATCACAAGTTCAAAGATTACTAGACTTAGACTTAAGTTTCTCATTTGGATTAACTGAAGAAGAAATATATCAGAATTGAACATCACATGTTCAAAGACTACTAGAGTCAGACTTAAGTTCTCATTTGGATAAACTGCGGACGAAATATATCAGAATTGAACATCACAGGTTCAAATACTACTAGAGTTAGACTTGAGTTTCTCGTTTGGATGAACTGAAGACGAAATATATCAGAATTGAATAACACAGGTTCAAATATTACCATAGTCATACTTAAGTTTCTCATTTGGATGAACTGAAGACGAAATATATCAAAATTGAACATCACAGGTTCAAATACTACTAGAGTTAGACTGCTTTTCGTTTGGATGAATCGAGACGAAATTTATCGAATTGAACATCACAGGTTCAAAGATTACCAGAGTTAGACATGTGTTTGCGATTCGGATGAACTGGAGACGAAATATATATCAGAATTGACCATCACAGGTTCAAAGATTACCAGAGTTAGACCTGAATTTCTGATTCAGATGAACTGGAGACGAAATATATCAGAATTGAACATCACAAGTTCAAAGATTAGAAGAGTTAGACATGTGTTTGTGATTAGGATGAACTGGAGACCAAATATATATCAGAATTGAACATCACGGGTTCAAAGATTACCAGAGTTAGACCTGCGTTTCTGATTCAGATGAACTGGAGACGAAATATATCAGAATTGAACATCACAGGTTCAAAGATTACCAGAGTTAGACATGTGTTTGTGATTCGGATGAACTGGAGACGAAATATATCAGAATTGAACATCACATGTTCAAAGATTACCAGAGTTAGACCTTAGTTTATGATTCGGATGAACTAGGGCCGAAATATATCAGAATTGAACATCACAGGTTCAAAGATAACCAGAGTTAGACCTGAGTTTCTGATTTGGATGAACTGGAGACGAAATATATCAGAATTGAACAGCACAGGTTCAAAGATTAGTTTAGAGTTAGACACTGAAGTTTCGATTGGATGAACTGGAGACGAAATATATCGTAATTGAACTTCATAGGTTCAAAGATTAGAAGAGTTAGACTGTGTTTGTGATTAGGATGAACTCGAGACGAAATATATCGAGAATTGAACATCACAGTTCAAATATTACAGAGTTAGACCTGAGTTTCGATTCGATGAAATGGAGACGAAATATATCGATAATTGAACATCACGGGTTCAAAGATTACCGAGTTAGACATGTGTTTGTGATTCGGATAAAGCTGGAGACGAAATATATATCAATTGAACATCACAGTTCAAAGATTACAGAGTTAGACTGAGTTTCGATTGGATGAACTGGAGACGAAATATATATCCGAATTGAACATCACAGGTTCAAAGATTAGAAGAGTTAGACCTGTGTTTGTGATTAGTATGAACTGGAGACGAAATATATCATAATTGAACATCACAGATTCAAAGATTACCAGAGTTAGACCCGAATTTCTAATTCGGATTAACTGGAGACGAAATATATCAGAATTGAACATCACAGGTTCAAAGATTACCATAGTTAGACCTATGTTTGTGATTCGGATGAACTGGAGATGAAATATATCAGAATTGAACATCACAGGTTCAAAGATTACTAGAGTTAGACTTAAGTTTATTGTTTGGATTAACTAATGAAGAAATATATAAGAATTGAACATCACAGGTTCAAATACTACTAGAGTTAGACTTCAGTTTCTCGTTTGGATGAAATGAAGACGAAATATATAAAAATTGAACATCACATGTTCAAAGATTACCAGAGTTAGACTTCAGTTTCTCGTTTGGATTAACTGATGAAGAAATATATCAGACTTGAACAACACAGGTTCAAAGACTTTGACTTAACTTACTCGTTTGGATTAACTAATGAAGAAATATATCATAATTGAACATCACAAGTTCAAAGATTACTAGACTTAGACTTAAGTTTCTCATTTGGATTAACTGAAGAAGAAATATATCAGAATTAAACATCATATGTTCAAAGACTACTAGAGTTAGACCTGAGTTTCTGATTCGGATGAACTGGAAACGAAGTATATCAGAATTGAACACCAGAGGTTCAAAGTTTACCAAAGTTAGACCTGAGTTTCTGATTCGGATGAACTGGAGATGAAATATATCAGAATTGAACATCACAGGTTCAAAGACTACGAGAGTTAGACCTGAGTTTCTGATTCGGATGAACTGGAAATGAAATATATCATAATTGAACATCACATGTTCAAAGATTACCAGAGTTAGACCTGTGTTTGTGATTCGGATGAACTGGAGACGAAATATATCATGGAGACTATGAAAATGACCATACTACCCTTATCATAAATAAGTAAAGTAAATGTTACCGATTGTGAAAATGACCATATTACCCTTATTGAAAAAAGTGAAATAAATATTATGGAGACTGTGAAAATGACCAAACTACTATTAGTGAAAATAACTAAGTAAATATTACAGACTGTGAAAATGACCATATTACCCTTATTCGAAAAAAGTGAAATAAATATTATGGAGACTGTGAAAATGACCAAACTACCCTTAGTGAAAATAAGTAAGTAAATATTACAGACCATGAAAATGACCATATTACCCTTATTGGAAATAAGTGCAATAAATATTATGGAGACTATGAAAATGACCAAACTACCCTTATTGGTAAAAAGTGCAATAAATATTATGGAGTCTGTGAAAATGACCAGATTACCGTTATTGAAAATAAGTAAAGTAAATATTACAGAATATGAAAATGCCCATATTACCCTTATTGGAAATAAGTGCAATAAATATTATGGAGACTGTGAAAATGACCATACTACCTTATCAAAAATAAGTAAAGTAATTCTTATAAACTGTGAAAATGACCATATTACCCTTATTGGAAATAAATGGAATAAATATTATGGAGACAATGAAAATGACCATACTACCCTTATCGAAAATAAGTAAAGTAAATGTTACCAATTTTTAAAATGACAATATTACTCTTATTGAAAAAAAGTGCAATAAATATTATGGAGATTGTGAAAATCACCATACTACCCTTATCGGAAATAAGTAAAGTAAATTTACCGACTTTGAAAATGACCATATTACCCTTATTGTAAAAAGTGCAATAAATATTATGGAGACTGTGAAAATGACCATACTACCCTTATCAGAAATAAGTAAAGTAATTCTTACAGACATTGAAAATGACCGTATTACCCTTATTGAAAAAAAGTGCAATACATATTATGAAGACTGTTAAAAAGACCTGACTACCCTTATCGAAAATATGTAAAGTAAATGTTACCGATTGTGAAAATTTCCATATTAACTTTAATGGTAATTTTCATAGTCTGTAATATTTATTGCACTTTTTCCAATAAGGGTAGTTTGGTCATTTTCATAGTCACCATAATAATTATTGCACTTATTTCCAATAAGGGTAATATGGTCATTTTCACAGTCTGTAGCATTTACTTTACTTATTTTCGATAACGGTAGTCTGGTCATTTTCACAGTCTCCATAATATTTATTGCACTTTTTACCAATAAGGTTAGTTTGGTCATTTTCATTGTCTCCATAATATTTATTCCATTTATTTCCAATAAGGGTAATATGGTCATTTTCACAGTCTGTAATATTATTTTACTTATTTTCGATAAGGGTAGTATGGTCATTTTCACAGTCTCCATAATATTTTTTGCGCTTATTTCCAATAAGGGTAATATGGTCATTTTCACAATATGTAATATTTATTGCACTTTTTTCAATAAGCGTAGTTTGGTCATTTTCACAGTCTGTAACATTTACTTTACTTTTTTTCGATAACGGTAGTCTGGTCATTTTCACAGTCTCCATAATATTTATTGCACTTTTTACCAACAAGGGTAGTTTGGTCATTTTCATAGTCTCCATAATATTTATTGCACTTATTTCCAATAAGTGTAATATGGTCATTTTCACAGTCTGTAATATTATTTTACTTATTTTCGATAAGGGTAGTATGGTTATTTTCTCAGTCTCCATAATATTTATTGCACGTATTTACAATAAGGGTAATATGGTCATTTTCACAGTATGTAATATTTATTGCACTTTTTCCAATAAGGGTAGTTTGGTCATTTTCTCAGTTTGTAATATTTAATTTATTTATTTTTAGTAAGGGTAGTTTGGTCATTTCACATCATCTATAATATTTATAGCACTTTTTTTTTCCAATAAGGGTAATATAGTCATTTTCACAGTCTCCATAATATTTATTGGACTTTTTTTCCAATAAGGGTAATATGGTCATTTTCACAGTCTGTAATATTTATTGCACTTTTTCTAATAAGGGTAGTTTGGTCATTTTTACAGTCTCCATAATATTTATTGCACTTATTTTCAATAAGGGTAATATGGTTATTTTCATATTCTGTAATATTTACTTTACTTATTTTTGATAAGGGTAGTTTGGTCATTTTCACAGTCTCCACAATATTTATTGCACTTTTTCCAATAAGGGTAATATGGTCATTTTCACAATCTGTACGAATTACTTTACTTATTTCCTATATGGGTAGTTTGGTCATTTTCACAATCTCCCTAATATTATAGCATTTTTTCCAATAAGGTTAATATGGTCATTTTCACAGTATGTAATATTTACTATATTTATTTTCAATAAGGGTAGTTTGGTCATTTTCACAGTCTCCATAATATTTATTGAACTTTTTCCAATAAGGGTAATATGGTCATTTTCACAGTTTGTACGAATTACTTTACTTATTTTCAACAAGGGTTGTCTGGTCATTTTTACAGTCTCCATAATATTTATGGCACTTATTTCCAATAAGGGTAATATGGTCATTTTCACAGTCTGTAATATTTATTGCACTTTTTCCAATAAGGGTAGCTTGGTCATTTTCACAGTCTCCCTAATATTTATTCCATTTATTTCCAATTAGGGTAATATGGTCATTTTCACAATCTGTAATATTTATTTTACTTATTTTTGATAAGGGTAGTCTGGTCATTTTCACAGTCTCTATAAAATTTATGGCATTTATTTCAATAAGGGTAATATGGTCATTTTCATAGTATGTAGTATTAATTTATTTATTTTCAATAAGGGTAGTTTGTTCAGTTCCACAATATCCATAATATTAATTGCACTTATTTCCAATAAGGGTAATATGGTCATTTTCAAAGTGTGTAATATTACTTTACTTATTTTCAATAAGAGCAGTCTAGTCATTTTCACAGTCTCTATAATATCTATTGCACTTTTTTTCTCTTCCAATAAGGGTAATATGGTCATTTTCACAGTCTATAAGAATTACTTTACTTTTTCCGATAAGGGTAGTATGGTCATTTTCACAGTCTCCATAATATTTATTCCATTTATTTCCAATAAGGGTAGTATGGTCATTTTCACAGTCTCCATAATATTTATTCCACTTATTTCTAATAAGGGTAATATGGTCATTTTCACAGTCTGTAAGAATTAGTTAATTATTTCCGATAAGGGTACTATGGTCATTTTCACAATCTCCATAATATTTATTGCACTTTTTCCAATAAGGGTAATATGGACATTTTCACAATCGGTAACATTTACTTTATTTATTACCGATAAAGGTAGCCTGGTCATTTTCACAGTCTCCATAAAAATTATTCAAGTTATTTCCAATACGAGTGATATGGTTATTTTCACAATCCGTACTATTTACTTTATTTTTTTTTCCAATAAGGGTATTCTGGTCATTTTCAAAGTTTCTAAAATATTTATTGCATTTATTTTCAGTAAGGGTAATATGGTCATTTTCACGGTCTTCTGAATTTTTATTGCAATTATCCCAATAAGGGTAGTATGGTCATTTTCACAGCGTTCGGAAAAAGCAGAAATTTTTGTTGTGGTTTTGTCAAGAAAATCGAGAGAATAGGTTGGTATTTGTTCAAGTCAAATGTCTTACAAAGTCATGACTTGTTGACTTAGTCTTGATCTTTTTTTCTAATATTGAGAAAATTAAAAAATAAAATAAAAATAAATTTTGATATATTTAGAAATTAAATAAAATTGTTATTTTGTATAACTGTTTCGAAAGTAGTGACAACCAAAATTCTAAGAGTGATTAATTTCGGGGTTATTTTAGATGGGGTTGAATTTTTGGGTGGAAACATCATTTTAGATTATAATTGCGATTGTCTGGATAATTGTCAACAAATATAATTGTGACTAGTAAAAAAGTTTAATATTCAGATTCATTATCACCATTACAAAATTTAGCAACAATTATAATTGTTGCAGGACTTATCACAGATGTATCAGTGACAGAAAAATAAACTGTGACAGGTTATACTATGAGAAAATCCTGGTTACGAAATAAGGATGAGCCCGTAAGTTCAGAGTCTCCCACTTAATTATCATGTATTGTTTTATACGCATTTCGATCGTTTCAGTAATCTTAATACCGTTGTGAATGTTGTACGTGGGCACGAAGGTACCATCGTTACTTCCGTGTTCACGGGACTACAAGTCGAGCACATAATACACAGTAAACTAGTTTGAATGGAACATGTGCCTCAAGCTAATTGTTGTTGCAAGCAACAAAGTGCTAATTGGGACCCACTAAACGAGAAAACATGCGACACTAAACGGAATGTCTTTAGGAATCCATACTCTAATGTACATCTTTGAGAAAAGGTTTAATCCATACTCCAATGTCAATCTTCAATATTCTTTGATTCAAAATGTTGACCGCTTGACTGTTATGTAGTTTGTTTTCTATTTGTTGATAATGTTTTTAAATTTAAAACAAATAAAAAAAATAATAATAATAATGAAAGTAAAAATAGAAAGAGTAAGTCATCGTGGTAAGAAGGTTTAAACCCAAAAGAATAATTAAAATCAGGTCTGATGAGTCCTATGTGAAACCCCTTTTTCTTTGCTAGTCCAAAAACAGCAACTAAATCTTTAATATATACACAGCAGCATTGGATATCATTTCCTTACCATACTACCAGAGAGAAATTTCTTGCCTTCATCTTCCTTCATCCTCTTCATCTGCTTGCAAACAAATGGCATCGTTGAAGGTTCACACACTTTTGCTTTTAGCACTACTACTCATCAGCACTTATGGTACTGAAAAATCTGCCACTCCTTAAATAGTTAATTATTTTCATGCACTTCCAGTACTTTAATAGTTGGATTATTTTCATGCAACTCCTTTTTTAATGGATGATGGTTTGATTGTAGATGCTGCTGGACATGCACTCAAGGATGGAAATGCATCCAAGGCAGTAGTCTTTAACAATACTTCATATGGTAATCATTTCATGCACTTGCAGTACTTTAATAGTTGGTTATTTTCATGCAACTCCTTTTTTAATGGATTATGGTTTGATTGTAGATGCTGCTGGACATGCACTCAAGGATGGAAATGCATCCAAGGCAGTTGTCCTTAACAATACTTCATATGGTAATCATTGCATGCACTTGCAGTACTTTAATAGTTGGTTATTTTCATGCAACTCCTTTTTTTAATGGATGATGGTTTGATTGTAGATGATGTTGGACATGCACTCAAGGATGGTTTGATTGTAGATGCTACTGGACAGGCACTCAAGGATGGAAATGCATCCAAGGCAGTAGTCCTTGACAATACTTCATATGGTAATCATTTCGTGCACGCACTCCAACAAAAACACAATCATCCCAACATTTCTTCTTCTGGACGATTTTCTACTTGGATCCTTGTCAATTATACTGAGATCGTTACAAATGTTACCTGTTTTATTTCTCTCACGGGTGACTCCAAGTGCACCAACCCTACCAATCTCTCTTTCAACAAAGAAACCCAAGCCGAGAGTTTTGCACACAAGGCCGCTGCATCTGCATCAAACTACTCTCCAACACTTATTATTGGTGTGGTCATGCTGTGGATTATGTGTAATCTAGTGCTGTTTAGGAAACAATATTATGTGTGTAATTTTCTTTGTTTTTACGAGTGTTATTACGTGTGCCGGTCAAGCTATCATTTTCGTATTTTTCTTTGTTTTCGTGCGTGTGTGTGTGGGGTAAAGTACTTCTGTTTCTCAACTGTGAAGTGTTGTTGGTGTCTGTACTTTACCCTTTTCTAAATATGATAAAAAATAAAAATGTTGTTCATGTACTTTACAACTTTTCGTTTTTATGGGTTTTTTTATTTTTTTCCTGCATGAAGTTGTTGCAGTACTCAAACTGGTTGTAAATTTCTTTGCTTTAGAAATGGGATTTTTGATTATTTTGTTTTTGAGATCCCAAGATTTTGAGACTCACTGTAGAGGCTAGAGTAGTACTAGTACTCTTTAATGACAATGAAGAAGTAAAGTATAAACCCAGTTGTCTCCTCTCCTCTCTCTCTGTCTCTCTAACCCTTCAACCCTAGCTACATAAAACCGCCGCTTCTTGGTCGGATTTAATTTTCACTGTTTTTTAGGATCATTTTTAGTTTTTTTTCTTCTATAGCTTCTTGGTTGGATGGAGCTGTAGTGTTTGTTTGTGGTTTTTTGGAGACCAAAATCTTGAAGGTGGGTTTTGCAGATCTGGCTGGTGAAGTCACTGGTTTCAAAAGGAATATTGATTTTTGGGCGTGGTGATAGTGGTGGTTCCTTGTTCAATTCATGGGATCTCGTAGTAGCAGTAGTAGTTTTGGAAGTGGATTTTGGGGTTTTTTTCATGGTTGCAGTTGTGGTCGTTTCATGAGGCAATATTGGGTATTGTATGAGGATTCAAGAGGTGATGTAGTATAAGGATTTTAGAGGTTGATGCAAGAGGTGGTGAAATATGAGGAAGTTTGAGGAAATGTTCTTGGAGAACGTGTTGGAGTTTTGGTTAAACTCAAACTGCTAAGTCTCTGGTTTGTAGGAATTGAATGTTTCATGTGCACGTATTCCCTGGTTTGTAGGAATTAAAACTAGCAAGTAGCTAGTTGTTTATTGTTGCACGATCCTGTTAATGTAAGGTCGTGGTATCCATATGTAGTGGAAGTACTATCTTAGAAATAAGGAACTTAAGGAAAAACGTGTGTAAGTTAGTGGTGTTAGCATGTAGTGTTTTGTAAGCCATGGTGTGTCCTGTTAATTAGGATCGTTGGCTGTTGCGAACATGCTTTTGTTAGTTGAGTTAGTGTTGGTTAATTGAGTCATTGTACTGCCTATATAAGGCACTGTTTTATGTTAATGAATATGTGTGGAAATCAGATTAACACAATGTAGACTCTCTCTTCTTTTCCGCGTGATCTTCCTCTCTTCTCTCTCTCTATACCTTGATTTTCATCATGGTATCAGAGCTAGGGTAGAGAGAGAGGTGTTAAAAATAAATCTCAGAGAGGATAGATGATTAGAGAGAGTGTTTTTTAGTTTATTTCATTGTGTGTGATTGAGAATTTCTTTTGGGCGTCAAAAGAAGGTGAAAGTTTGATCCTGGAGTTTCGCTGGAGTTCTTGGTATGAGATTTACCAATGTGGTAAGAAAGGAGTTGATGCTGACTTGAACAATATGTCTAGTGATGAACTTTGTAGCAGCGTTGGAGAGCTGGACTTGTGCTCGGTAGCTGTTTGATGAAAGTCCTGTGAGAAATTGGCTTGAATTTCAGAGGTGCTCATTAACTGTTTGAAGGTAATCCTGTAAGTAAAATAGGATATATCTTAGTATGGTTTCATGTTTAATTGGCAAGTAGGGAAAGAGTAGTAGCTCTAGCTTGTTAAAGAATGGTTTTTCTGATACGTATGACCGAAGGAATGGTCTGTTGATGTGGAATTTGTCTCCATGAGTGAAACCATGATGTGGGGTTTGTCTCCATGTATGAAACCTGAAGTGATGCAGTTTGAGCAAGCAAGTTAAGCCTAAATCTAAGTTATGCAAAGCTCTGTTTTAGTAAATATTAATGGTTTGTCTATATCCATTAATGGTGTTGATTTTACATGTATGGGTCAGTGGTAAAAGTTTAGTAACTTGGTCGATTCAAGTCACATAATTTTGTTTGCCTGTAAGGTAGTGTTTGTGTCATCTTTATGAAGTTTTTACTACGCGTGGTAGCATTGTGGTGCTGGTTTGCATATTTTTTTCGCAGCATGGATACAGTGGAAGTTAATTAAGTTTGCTACAGTGGAAGAAAATGGCATCGATTGGTTGGTATGGATAGGTGAGTTTCTTACTGTTAGTTAAGTTACAAAATCCATGAATGGCCAGCATGTGGGTGCCTTGTAATCTGTGGTTGGAGGACATCTGTGTCGGATATGTGTTTGCGAGAGTAGCCAAGGAGATTGGAAGTGGCAGGAGGAGTTATGATACGATATGTTAGGAAGTCATGGATACCTGCAAGTTTAGTAGGTTAGCCGCAAGTGAAGCGAAGATATGATAAGATATGTCGGGGAAGTCATACAAAGCCTACAAGTGAAGTAGGTGGTCTGCCGGTGAAGTTTATACAAGTTGTAGTATATGGTCTTCACAGTTATGATTCAATCATTTGTCCTTAGCATGGGATATGCCGGTAAAGCCATGTCATCTGGTGGTACATAAAGTTCGGTTATATCAGTTTGAGTTTAAGGGGGGCTGTTGGAGTTTTGGTTAAACTCAAACTGCTAAGTCTCTGGTTTGTAGGAATTGAATGTTTCCTGTGCACGTATTCCCTGGTTTGTAGGAATTAAAACTAGCAAGTAGCTAGTTGTTTATTGTTGCACGATCCTGTTAATGTAAGGTCGTGGTCTCCATATGTAGTGGAAGTACTATCCTAGAAATAAGGAACTTAAGGAAAAACGTGTGTAAGTTAGTGGTGTTAGCCTGTAGTGTTTTGTAAGCCATGGTGTGTCCTGTTAATTAGGATCGTTGGCTGTTGCGAACATGCTTCTGTTAGTTGAGTTAGTGTTGGTTAATTGAGTCATTGTACTGCTTATATAAGGCACTGTTTTATGTTAATGAATATGTGTGGAAATCAGATTAACACAATGTAGACTCTCTCTTCTTTTCCGCGTGATCTTCCTCTCTGCTCTCTCTCTATACCTTGATTTTCATCAGAACGGTGGTGGTGGTGGAGTATCAACCGGCCTGCGGCAGTGTATTCATGATGCAGGCAGCAGTTTTAGTGAAAAGTGGATTTTCGTTGTGATTTTTACTTGTTTGTATTGAATTTTGTTGAGTTACCTCACATGGGGTTTGATGGGTTTGATTGTTTTACAGACCCAGATTCAGAAGTGATCACCAAAGACACTAATGGCAACAAATAGATTTGTAGGTTAGATATGTAATCAACAAAGGTTTCCAAAGAGATTAACATAATTTGCATGGAAGTTAAAACAACAAAGAAGTGATTAATTAAGAAGAACGTTTATGTATGTCCTGAGGCCAATTGTGTACATCATGATCCGTCTAGAGCACTTTGGTTATCTCACAGGGATTAGGAAACATTTCAGTAGAAAATCGAAATGTGAAAGAAGCGTGCCGTTCAGTCTGATTGGAAAGCTCATTCTTAAACATGTGGTACCAAAGAGTATAGATGCGACTAAGGTACACCTTTATCAAGGCATATGCAGTGCAGCAGCATTTACGAGCAATGCATTTGCATCCATCCACCCACCCACCCACCTTAATCTTATTCATTTTCTTGCCATATTCTATCTTCTTCATCGGTTTGAATGTTGAGCAATGTATTGGAATTAATGTTTTACTAGTCAATACTCAATAGAGAGTGATAAGAAAATTTTAGTGTTTGTTTTTTCGTTTTACAATTTTTCCACCTAAAACATTTCATTTAAGAAGAGGGTGGTCTCTCTCTAGTTTTCTGCAGAAAACTTCATTTAGTTGTGCTTCTGGCTCTGGCTGAGACCTATATTGAAGGAAAAAAAACCTTTAGTGCCAACATCTCTTTGAACAAATAAACCTGGCGAATTTAGGGGCCATGAAAATGGATTTAGGGGCCAGACTAAAAGACAAAAAAGGTCACCCGAACGTAAAAAGGGGTCATCCCTTAACCAATTAATCCGTATTGGCGAAACTACCCTTACACATTCAGAAGTTAAGGGCCAAAATTATCTTCCGAATGTAGTGGTTTGGAGCATATTGCTGCCATTGTCCGGGGGGGTTCGGGGGGGCGAAGCCCCCTGAGGGAGCTACGCCCTCTCGTTACGATTTTTTTGATCTTCAAAACCTATTTTTTTTTGTTCTAATCAGTCCACTTCCGGCAGAGTAACCGAATTTTCGAGCACGTTCAAAACATCATCGTTTCTTAAGAACATCATCCATAATCGGTAGATAAAGTAGATAGTTTTCTACCGATTATATTTCTGCTAGTGTAAATCCAAGAACATCTTCCATAATTGGTAGATAATATAGATTTTTATCTACCGATTATGGTAGTACCAAAGTTCGAAAATTTTAGGATTATGAAATATCGTCCGATTATTGCACGTTCAAAACCAGAAAAATCTTCATTTTTCCCAAATTCTAATTTTGGGGCCATCGTATATTCGGAAGTTTATGCAAATGACTTATCCTCCGAATATGATAGGTTCAAAACCAACCACGACATGGCTCTAGGCGGTTCCAAGGGTCATTGTAGAGGGTTAGCCAACACACATTCGGAGGTATAGGTTTATGAAATATCGTCTGATTATTGCACGTTCAAAACGAGAAAAATCTTCATTTTTCCCAAATTCGGATTTTTGGGCCATCTTATATTCAGAGGTTTATGCAAATGACATATCCTCCGAATATGATGAGCTCAAAACCAACCACGCCATGGCTCTAGGCGGTTCCAAGGGCCGACCAACACACATTCGGAAGTAAAAGCTTTTACTTATCTTCCAATGTAACAATTACAAAATCTCCAAAGATTAGTGTTTTTCGAAATTGAATTTTGGGCCAATCGGAAGATAAGTAAAAACTCTTACACCAGAATGTAAAGTGGCCCAAAATTCGATTTTGAAAAAAAACTCATAATTTGTATTTTTTTGAATTTTTACATTCGGAAGATAAGTTAAGGATATAACCTCTGAATGTAAAGTGGCCAAAAACTCCAAACCATATGCACTGACTACCATGGAATCATCATCGAGCCGTGGCACGTCGAGAATTGAACCACTACATTCGGTAGATAATTTTGGCCCTTAACTTCCGAATGTATAAGAGTAATTTCGCCAATACGGCTTAATTGGTTAAGGGATGACCCATTTTTATGTTTGGATAACCTTTTTGTCTTTTAGTGTTGACCCCTAAATCCGTTTGGTTGGCCCTTAAATTCGCCAGGCAAATAAAGTGTATGCAATGCATGTAGAAAAAGAAACAAAGTAGATGGAGCACATGGCAATAATGTTGGGAATGAAGCACATGGATCTTTTGTCTTTTGTCCATTGCTACAGCCTTCAATTATTCTCCTCTCCTTTCCGTCTGCTAGAATAAATAAAAAAGAAAAAACTATTTTGATCGTTTAATATATTTTTATTATTCTATATGTTGTTGTCTGCTACTGTCAGAAATTAAAGAAAAAAAAGCCAACCATTTTTGTCTTTCCTTTTTGATTATTCAATGTCTTTGTGTCAAGGAATTTGTCGCATTCAGTTTTAATTTATGGAAATAATAAAATAAATCAAAGAAAATATAAAAGAAAAAGGAAAAGAGATGCAAAATTGCTGATCTCATTCCACGAGATTGTGTTAGACCACTACTAGAACACCGATGCCACGGTGGAGAGGGTCGACCGAAAAAAAAACAAAACACTGTACTAATGAGACCGTAAAAGAAAATTTGTGATCCTCGAAGGCAAATGTAACCCGTTTTTCTTTTCTTGCAAAAATTTTCGTAGAAAAAACATTCTTAACAGTTTATTTAGTTCATAAATATTCAGAGAAAACTAATTTTTACTTTTCGCGAAAAAGAAAATGAAATGCCGAGTAAAACATAATTCTTACCTGGAGCTCTAATATTCTAGTGACATCAAAATGACATTTACCTACAATAAGATCTCATTTAGGCAAGTAACAAAAATAGGTAGAAAAAATCACGTATAATTAGAGATTTTAAATTGACATATCATTATTCATTAGCACGTTCATGTATAACATTCGAACGTTGGTGAAACGTAATTTTGTATAATATTCGGGCATTGGAGAATAGCTATGGTAAAAATTACATGCATACAATGATACAACTTGCATCTGCATGGAAACCAAGTTAAAAAAGAAAGTTGTATGCAAACTTCAGTAGGCAATAGGGTGACATATCAAAGCCCAAAGCATTAGAGTCAATCTAGAATTTTGACTCTGAAAAATGAAGTACACGTCACGTATGCTAAAACACGTGTGTCCCCGTGCAAAGATTCTTATTTTCTGGATGAAATCGTAACAACTCTGTCTCCTCACCTCTTCCATCTTTCTCTGCAACTAAAGACCCAAAATTTGGATTGATTTTTTTCCCTAGATATCAAAAATTAGATCCATATTCATAAATGTATAAGAATAATAATCTAACAGCTCCAGGGTAATTTCTATTTTGTTTTTTTTATTTGAAAGAATAGGGTATTTACTGTAATTGTATGTGATTACTAAATACCTGAGAAAAATGGAATTTCTCAAAGGATTCCTTATTGATATGGATGTTGGTTACCGAATATTTGATCTGATTATTGGTTGATAAAGATCATCAAACTTGAAATTTTAAAGCCAATTGTAGATTCAGTAAATAAAAAAAAGATTCACTGGTGGTGGTGGCGATGGTGGTGACACTCGAAATACTGGAGGGTGGTGATGGTGAAAAGTAAGCTGGAATCAATTTCAAAAGTTTTAAAAGAATCTTGGTTTCCGATTTATGATTTAGAAAATGAAAAAACGATTTATTGTTGGAGGTAACGGTTTGTTGGTGGCTCTAGTGTCGGTTGTGGTGGTCACAGTAGAAGTTGTGAAGGAGTGGTGGTGGTAGTGAATAATAAGGAAACGAGGGTTATGGAGCAAATATAAGTTAAAAACATGGAGGGATACTTGAGTGGTGGTGCCGGTTAGTGGCGGCGGTGGTAATGATGGTGTTAGTTTTGGTGGTGAAGTGATGAATGGTGTTGGTGGTAAATGGATGACAAAGTATTCATTAACTTTGGAATCAAATTTTCGCTCGCGAAATTGTAAGTAAGGCTGGTGCTAGGTGACTGGTGTTTCTGGTGGTGGTGATGACGGCGGTGATGGTTGTGATAAGTGAACAAATGAGTTGTTGTCGCTAGAGTTGGTGACAGAGCTGCTGGTGTTTGTGGATACACTATTGGTGGTGGTGGCAATGTTGGCGGAGGTAGTGTGCAGGTGGTGGTTGTGGTGGCGGTGCTGGTTAGGGTGGTAGTACTAGTTATAGTGGTGGCGACGGTGTTGGAGGAAATAAATAAATATAGTGATTAGTGTTGTTTAAGGTGGTGGCGGTGTTGGTGGCGGAGGCTGGTGGTGCTGGTTATGACGGTGGTACTGGTTGGCAATGGTGTCGGCGGAGGAGGAATTAATCCGAAGACTCCGAGCCATTAATAATGAGAGATGAAATTTTGGTTTAGAAAATGAAATAAAGATGAGGACAATGAAGGAAGTAGTTTTTAAGTGCAAGGGTGGTTTAGTCTTTTCAGCTCCCAAAGACTTCCACCTAATCTCAAATCTTTTTCTCAAATTGCAAATTTTCGTTAGGTTTCATTTGACAAAAAAAGTGGTCATATAAGGGATTCTCTTCCTACGGGCTCTTCGGGCCCTGCGGTCGGTCGGCCCAATTAAAGTTCTGGTAGAAGCTTTTGGAAGCAAGATTACAGAACAAAAAAATATCCAAAAGCTTAACTAAGATATACTCCGTAATACAGTACCAAAATTGCGCATTACAAGGCGCGACCAGAAACGATGATATAGATTTTCAGTTCCAGACATGTACACATTGCGCATTCCAGATTGTAGACGGAAATCAAGCTCCAATAAAAAAAAGTTGAAGTGAGAAAATGAGTCATACATATTGTAGAAAGAAAAAAAAATCCGGCCTGAAAATAGCCGTTGCTTCTGTCTTTTTCTCCTCCGCGGCTATTCTAACGGTCCTTTTTGATCGGACTTCTCGTCGCCGATCTTTTTTCTCTCCCCCTTTCTCTCTGTCTCTTTGATGAAATTTCCTATGAACTAATCATTCATCTCTGAAATCTCCATGGCTAACAAAGATAGAGTTACTACCTCCTATAACATCTCTGAAATTTCTAATATCTCAAACATTTCTGAAATCACTATCATTTCAAACATCTCAGAAGTCACCGGAATCACAAAACTCACAAGGTTCATGAAGAACAAAGAAATCACAGTCTCTACTTTCAACCTCACTCACATGACTGATCTCATAATCAAGGTTTTCTACTCTACAAGCTCTGATATTACTGTAAACTCAGAAATCACAGGAATTCTACTTCAGCTAAGCAAAGTCCAGCATCTATCTGGGCAGCAAAGGGGTCTACAAACCTTTGAAGATTTAAGCAATCAAAAGCTACAACCTCACCCTTCTGCTGCTGATACTATTGCTAATATCATTAAATTAGTCCTAATGGTCAATAGAAAAAACACTAAGATCCATCAACTCATGCGCAATCATAATACCAATTTCAACAAACACCCATTTCAACAACCCCCAATTTGAACAACCAATCTTCAACACAACATCACCAATCTCCACATTTTCATAAAAACAAGCATAAACATACCAGTATCCCCAAATCCAAAACAAAGTTACCAAAATACAATACATCATAAACCAAATTGTAATTCAAAGACCTCACATCACTTCGGTAATAAATTTCAACCCAAACTGTCTAATAGGCTACCATCTCAGTGTTTTGTTCAATGGAAGATAGAGCACTATGAAACTCACCTTCTAATTCTTCTGTCGAGTCTGACTCCGAGTCCCTTGGCTTACCATGCGTGTGTGACTGTGAGTCAAATGCCGAGTTGGCTGGATAATATGCACTCGGGATGGATTGGGCCCCTGATCCTCATGCTCCGCATTACCAGATTCAATATTGTTAGCATCATCATTATTGGGATTCACCGGAGACTCGAAATCGTCAACGAGAACATCAGTTGGATCGGTAGCGGGTTGACCAGCTGGTTGGGCAGAGGACGAGTCATTACTAGCAAAAATGGATCGACCAATTTTTCCAGTACCAGGACAGAGTGCATCCAAGACGAGAAAGTGCATTGGGCACTCCTTCTCCCCAAGGTCTTGCCGCCAATTGTCGAACCATGAATTGAGAATTAATTGGCAGAGTGATAGATTGAAAGCCAACCCTGCTCAATCCAAATACGAGAAATCGATCTGCAACAACCGCAACACCTTCATGGACTTCAAAATTCCCGTACCTTGGATGATAGGCGTACAAAACCCAGTCATCATCATCAGAACCAAGTCGCTGGGGTTTCTTCACTGGCTCAGTTGCCTTTACGGATGCATTTTTCTCACCATGATGAGTAGCTCCAGGCATTCGGCACCCACCCTGTTCAACATCCAAATCAGGTCTTACAAAAGGATTTCTTGTATCTTGATTCTCAGATGCATATTTAGGTTGTTTATAGAACTGAATCAATCTCTCTACTGGCGAATCAATAAGCAACTCATGCACATCTCTTGTAGGTCAACAATGCAACAATCTCTCTGCCTCAATCTTCACATCAATATTATGCTGCATGTCTCTCAAGTACCAATCAAAATTCTCAATAAATCCGGGAGACTCACAACCTTGAGGGAAAGTTATTCTGTACGGCAAACGATGAACAAAATGCTCATATGGATACCAGTGAATACAGGGATCCTTATTCACCTCATCCATCTTGCGTTTTCCTTTCCAATCAATGGAATTTTGTTCTCCAGCCATGATGAAGAATCTCTCAGAAAAGTTTCAGATGAAAAGTTTGCAAAGAAATAAAAAATGTTTCTTCTTCCGGCAAGAGAAAATTCCCTTTTAAAGGGTTTCATCTCAGTGGCCTCGACGAGTTCGCAAATAAATTGCGACGCTTCCCAATATCGTCAATTTCATACTCAACCTACCCTTTCATCTACTAGCTCTATCGTTTCAAATATCCCGCTCTTAGGCAATGATAACCTTTGCAGCAGAAAGTTAATATACACACGCCTAATCAACTTAAAATTGTCTTTGTTGGTTTTGACAGGTGGAAATGACTACTCCAGATGGCTGACATGCAGCATTATTCAGATATCTAACAATCACCTGACTTAGAGGCTGAATGATATTCACTTCACTCAGAAGGAAACTAACTCGAATGGGGGGGGGGGAATTTCTTGAGAAGCAATAAACGGCTAATCCATTGTTTCCAGGCTAGGAAGCAAATAATTTCCATTATTTCTGCTTCAACAAATAATCCATTGTTTCCAGGCTAGGAAGCAAACAAAGTTAATTGGGGCTGGAAAGAGGTTCAACAAGACAAAGCACATCAAAAGCTAAACAATTATCCTCAGAAATTTATAGTAATGGCTTTTCTGTCCTGCTTTGGCATAAACAAGTTATTGCAAACACTGCTCTTGGTCCTACGGATCAGAATCAACAACCCTCTCTCTAGCTTCCACTATCTTCAAGTACAAGGGCAACGTCATGATCATCTTACAATATTACGTTATGAGTCACTGTCATCCCGTGAACTACTTTCAAATTAAAGTTAGTCACATCACCATCACGCTCTTGGATTATAGCAACTACTCATGGAGCAGTGAAAATACTTTCAAACACCCTGAAGTCTATAAGACTCAATCTACTATCAGCTATCTCCAACTGGAAAGACAAGGTAAAATTCTCAACAAATTAGCTATCAATATAACTCTTTGTTTGTGGCGAATTTCTTTTTGGCACTCTCACAAAGCCCACCTTTTCTTGGCAATGGACCACCAAGTATTTCTCTCGATTGGAATGCTAATTTCTGCTTCAACAAATAATCCATTGTTTCCAGGCTAGGAGGCAAACAAAGTTAACTGGGGATGGAAAGAGGTTCAACAAGACAAAGCACATCAACAGTAAGCAACATCAAAACAATTATCCTCAGAAATTTATAGTAATGGATTTTCTGTCCTGCTTTGGCATAAACAGGTTATTGCAAACACTGCTCTTGGTCATACGGATCATAATCAACAACCCTCTCTCCAGCTTCCCCTATCTTCAAGTACAAGGGCAACGTCATGATCATCTTACAATATTACGTCATGAGTCACTGTCATCCCGTGAACTACTTTCAAATTAAAGTTAGTCACATCACCATCACGCTCTTGGATTATAGCAATTACTCATGGAGCAGTGAAAATACCTTCAAACACCCTGAAGTCTATAAGACTCAATCTACTATCAGCTATCTCCAACTGGAAAGACCAGGTAAAATGCTCAACAAATTAGCTATCAATATAACTCTTTGTTTGTGGCGAATTTATTTTTGGCACTCTCACAAAGCCCACTTTTCTTGGCAATGGACCACCAAGTATTTCTCTCGATTGGAATGCTAATTTCTGCTTCAACAAATAATCCATTGTTTCCAGGATAGGAGGCAAACAAAGTTAATTGGGGATGGAAAGAGGTTCAACAAGACAAAGCACATCAACAGTAAGAAACATCTAAACAATTATCCTCAGAAATTTATAGTAATGGATTTTATGTCCTGCTTTGGCATAAACAGGTTATTGCAAACACTGCTCTTGGTCCTACGGATCAGAATCAACAACCCTCTCTCTAGCTTCCACTATCTTCAAGTACAAGGGCAACGTCATGATCATCTTACAATATTACGTCATGAGTCACTGTCATCCCATGAACTACTTTCAAATTAAAGTTAGTCACATCACCATCACGCTCTTGGATTATAGCAACTACTCATGGAGCAGTGAAAATACTTTCAAACACCCTGAAGTCTATAAGACTCAATCTACTATCAGCTATCTCCAACTGGAAAGACCAGGTAAAATGCTCAACAAATTAGCTATCAATATAACTCTTTGTTTGTGGCGAATTTATTTTTGGCACTCTCACAAAGCCCACCTTTTCTTGGCAATGGACCACCAAGTATTTCTCTCGATTGGAATGCTAATTTCTGCTTCAACAAATAACCATTGTTTCCAGGCTAGGAGGAAAACAAAGTTAATTGGGGATGGAAAGAGGTTCAACAAGACAAAGCACATCAACAGTAAGAAACATCTAAACAATTATCCTCAGAAATTTATAGTAATGGCTTTTCTGTCCTGCTTTGGCATAAACAGGTTATTGCAAACACTGCTCTTGGTCCTACGGATCAGAATCAACAACCCTCTCTCCAGCTGCCCCTATCTTCAAGTACAAGGGCAACGTCATGATCATCTTACAATATTACGTCATGAGTCACTGTCATCCCGTGAACTACTTTCAAATTAAAGTTAGTCACATCACCATCACGCTCTTGGATTATAGCAACTACTCATGGAGCATTGAAAATACTTTCAAACACCCTGAAGTCTATAAGACTCAATCTACTATCAGCTATCTCCAACTGGAAAGACCAGGTAAAATGCTCAACAAATTAGCTATCAATATAACTCTTTGTTTGTGGCTAATTTCTTTTTGGAACTCTCACAAAGTCCACCTTTTCTTTGCAATGGACCACCAAGTATTTCTCTCTATTGTAATGCTAATTTCTTCTTCAACAAATAATCCATTGTTTCCAGGCTAGGAGGCAAACAAAGTTAATTGGGGATGGAAATAGGTTCAACAAGACAAAGCACATCAACAATAAGCAACATCTAAACAATTATCCTCAAAAATTTATAGTATTGTCTTTTCTGTCCTGCTTTGGCATAAACAGGTTATTGCAAACACTGCTCTTGGTCCTACGTATCAGAATCAACAACCCTATCTCCAGCTGCCCCTATCTTCAAGTACAAGGGCAACGTCATGATCATCTTACGATATTACATCATGAGCCACTGTTATCCCGTGAACTACTTTTAAATTTAAGTTATTCACATCACCATCACGCTCTTGGATTATAGCAACTACTCATGGAGCAGTGAAAATACTTTCAAACACCCTGAAGTCTATAAGACTCAATCTACTATCAGTTATCTCCAACTGGAAAGACCAGGTAAAATGCTCAACAAATTAGCTATCAATATAACTCTTTGTTTGTGCAGGGAACCGAGCCAGATCCCATTAGCCATAAACACCAACAACAGTTACCTCAAGTATAGCTGTGGTCTCCAGTGCTTAGAGGAGAAACAACAAGCCAATCAGGAAAAATCTAATCACTACATTGGATTTACCCCACCTACTGACCAGTCCTCATCTAAACCATTTAGAATTAGCATGAGGACAACCCACAAATTAGCCAGTAATTTACAAAACCTCAGTACTGCTGACAAGATGAGGAATCTTTTTCAAATTAAAGCCTGTCTTGATTCCCTCCTTCTTTATTGCTGGCTATGTCTAACCACATTGCATAGTGGTCAATATATTTGTTGGAGTATTCTCTCTTATTATCTCACCCTCTCTCCACAAATGGCTTCCTCTTCAAAATCTTCCACCTTATCCATAGAAAACCTTGTTGCTCAGATGAACAAAACCCTTAATATGCCTGAAGAAGAGCTATATGATCGGTTGTCAGCCGACACAAAAATAATTCACTTTCTTACTCGACAAAATATGAATGAAGTATAAAGTAAGGAAGAGTTTGTATCCACAGAGAGGCGATTGTAGTTATCAATTTCTAGTTTATTAGTAACCCAGATGGGGAATTTCTGATTTTTGTAAAATAAAAGTAAAATAAAAGCAAAGTAAATAGTTGGAAGTAATCAATAGAGAAAGATATTGGTCAAGGAATTCATCTTCAATCTTAAACATGTGCTTGCATACATGATTAGAATTACGATTTAATCTCTTTTATTATCAAAAGCCTAGAAAATCAAGAGAGCAAGATAATCTGAAAATTTCCTAAGTTCATCAACACACGCATTAGAGATGCGTATGTGAATTCTACCTAAAGAATAACCTAACGCCTTGCGCTAATCAAGTTCAATTCCCAGGAGCATTAAGTTTTGGAAATAGGCTAATCAATGCAATTGTCATACATTGCGCATAACAATTCGGACAATGGTCAAACTCTACATATGATTATAAAAGTGTATCACTACAAACTATAATCATATCATGCTACTTGTATTTGGGGTTATCGCTCGATGAAAAACCCTAAAATAGCTATGGACAAGATGCAAGTTCAATTAATTGGCCACTTAACTAAACAAACATCAAAACCCTATCACAATACATCAATCATGTGATATTAAAAACAGTAGAGATACGAACGATAATTAAGAGAGAAAACTAATGCATTAATCAAGAACAAGTTATAGATATAAGACTACATCCTTAACCAATAATATAAGATTTATCTACTCATAGCTATGGAGTTCATCATAATCAATAATCAAATAAAGGAGATGAATATTAAATACGAAAGCAAACCCTAGTTGTAGTTTCAGCGGCTATTTCCTCTGCTCCAAGAATAATGCGTCCTATCTTTGTTGTAGAAACTCTCTTTTTATAGCCCTTTGCTTTCCAAAAATAGGTCAAAGTCTTCAAAATATTCAATTCCACGTCCATCTACCAGTCCACCAAGCCCATGTGTAAAAAATATATCTCTGGAATTTTCGGGTCCAAAACGGGTCGCCAGAGTGCTGACGTCATCGCCGGAATCCGGCCACCGTCGCCGGAAAACATTCTCCGGTCACTTGAACCGTTGGAAACTGTCACCAGTCAATTCTACACTTCCAGTAGATCAATCACTCTGCAACCTCAATCCACGGCAATCTCAATGTAGCAACTGTACTTCAATGCTCATCTTTAACTGCAGTACTGAACATTTCCTGCCATAGCAGCACTATAACCTGACTCCATCTCACTTGCACACTGCGGTTCAGCTCGCCACTTCCCCCTAGCGTAGCCGTCTTGTAACTCCATATAGCCATCTCTGCTTGATTCCCTGCATACAATCAACCTGATATGTGCCAAATCTGCTTCCCTGCACAGTAATAGCGCCATTGCCAATTGGCAATCACCACAACAACCTTCCCATGACACCACCTGCAGTTGCACTCCATCTCGTCTTAGCACCAACTGGCTGTTCATCTATCTCACCCATCCTCTGCGCAGCTTAGACATTTCAAAACGCATCTAATTATTATATCCTACATTAGCACCTAGATTTGATGCTGCCTTTTTCCATTCGAGTGCCTGGCAGTTCAAGTACACACCAGCCTTCACAACCATAACTAGAACTCAACCAAACTTGAACCAACTCTGTCCGTCCAACTTCAGCTCCTTCTTAGACTCACTTCCAGCTTCTCGTACACAGTTCAAGACCATGGTAGTCGATCACGAGCACCATCGTTTAATCCATCTACTTCATTCAACCACAGGAAACCATCCATTCCATCTCTATATCACAATTAAGTCCACCGTGTAGTGGAGACAAACCACCAGCTCCCTATCGATATGCTTCTCTTGACAGCTGAAATTCTATCTCAGTCTCGGTTCTTTCCCCAATCGATCAAGCACCACTCTCCATGAAGCGACCAGTACCCATTTCAGCCTTCGAATCCAAGCATCACCACTGACTGTAATTATATTGAGTGCAAACCTTGAATCGAACAGCACCTTCAAGTTCTGATTCCGGAAGTAGAGCTCGATCTCCATCTCACAAACATTTTCTCGAACACTTGCTGTGTGTTCTGCTGATGATACAGATTTGAGTTGTTTCAAAGGCCAATCTTATAGCTCCTCCTAGCAAACACGCATATTCATTCAATCATTCAGAGCTCTAAAAGCTTCATTAATCTCTATCAGTAACCACCAAAATCAGTGGAAGCAAGAACAACTTCCAATGCTTGAAACTGTTACCAGAAGCTTAATTCCAACTCAACCCAGTGGACAATCTGTACCCAATCTCCAGTTCCTTAATGACTTCGAAATATAATCACTGACAGACCCTTAATTTCCATCCCTTCCGTTCTCTGAATCGATGGCAGAAGCATTACCCCATTCGTAATTCATCACATACTCAAAAGCCAGCAAAACCCATTCATCTAATCCTTCACAGACTAGCCACCCCTTCACTGATCTCCTCTTTCGTTCTCAATTTTAGTTTTGGTTTCACAATAGCAGCCATGGATGCTCTCCTCTCTGATTTTGAGAATAATGATTGAGAAATCATTTTCTCTGAAACCTAGGTTTTGTGTAAGAATGGTCTTGGATATGGCCACCCAATGAGGGTAGATAAGGGGTACCCACAAATAATTTGGCATGTCAGTTTCACTCCGCTCCTTCGCTGCGCAACCTTAGCTGGTTCCAAACATCGCTCGCCTGTGAATGACGCCTTTTTGATCCTTCTCGCTCCAATTGAACGCTTTCTCCTTCTTTAGAGTTCCTCTGCTAACAGCATCCGTCTTCTATTTCTCAGATTCACTTCTTCTCTTCAACGAGAGTCATCACTAAAGTTGTCATGCTTTTCAGACAGAGATGAAGAAATAAAAGCAAATAATGAGACACAATATGCCTCCAACGCTTTTGCCATGTTTCCTCCTCTTTTGATCCAAATGACTCCAAAGTACCTAAATACTCAAAAACAAAACATAAGGTACATAATTTACAAGAAAACTAGCATAGAAAGCATAAAAAATAGATAAATATAAAGGTGTTTTAGACATCTATCAAATTCCCCCACACTTAGACTTTGCTAGTCCTCGAGCAAATCAAACAAAGTAATTATAAAAGATACATACAACTCCGTCTCGTCGAGGCTACGGTCACTTTAAGCATAAATAACAAGCCTTTGAACCCCTAGGTGTCCCTAGTGGACGAGTTTTAGTCTCGTGAAGGTTTATAAGAGGTCTGCCTACAAAACCTATATTTTCAACTCCGTCTAATTGTGACAAATCAATGAACGAATCCAAAATGACTACAGGAGGAAGTACCTTGAAAATTCAATTCATATATTAGTAAATAAACTCTAATTAGATAGTCGAACAAGCCACAATACTCGGAAACTAACAAACCACAATCACAATGAAAAGATTAAGAAGATGGATATAGATGTAGATGTTGGTGAATATTCACAAGTGATCGATGTTTCCCATATCTGTCTGAAGGTCACTGCCAAGATGAACCTATTCCTATTGGATTTGAGCTACTTGGTTTGAATTCTACATCAACTCACCGGCATATACAAGGGAACCAGGAGTGACTTTATTCAACCAAAATAATACTTTCTTTTTCTTTTCACTTTTTCACTTTTTATTTTTTATAGACAACATGATTGGATCAAACTGGATCCAAGCGCATGCTTCCTTGTCAGCAAGTACATGATAGTTGCCTTGGATCCTGCATTCCACGCTTGTTTAGGTGACGGAGACAGGGACTACGTTTCACACATACTGCTATTCCCAAGTGTCATTTTTATTCCGTTTTGGTCTAATTGGTCGGTCTTTTTTTTTCCTTTTTTTTCTTCATATATTTCTTTTTTCTTTTCTTTTTCTAGTAACTCAACCACTCTATTTCATCCTAGCAGTAATAACAACTCGATTTTTAGTGACCCACCAAAGCACTTAGAGAACAATAGATAAATATGGAAAAACAAAAATAGAATGCGATATGGTGATATTCCGAGATATGGTAACAACTATCATGTTAATTGTGATTTCTGAGCTATGTTCTTCCCCTTTAGTTAATCGGTTCCTCAACTCCTGCATTCAAATTGGTTCCATCCACTAATGGTGTCATCCTAAAGGCACAAGTTTCTAGATTTCGGAGTTCAAAAAGCACAAATTTTTTTCTTGGTTTTTCTATTTTTCTGATTTTTTTCTTTTTTCTTTTTTAGGCATAAAACACACTAAAACAAACTATACAAACATATAAATGCTCCCCCACACTTAAACTTTACATTGTCCTCAATGTAAAATTGAATCGTCCAAAGAAAGTTCAAGGTGGGAAATTCCGCAAATGATATGCAAAAAGAAGAAAATAAAGATAAAATGCATAAAGAATAGAAAGATAAAGGTAAAGATACAAAACCGGTGGGTTGCCTCCCACTTAGCGCTTGGTTTAAAGTCGTCAGCCCGACGTTCTCCTTGTTTGCTAAGACTCCTCCAGAGGGAGCACTTCCACAAGGTTCACTCCTTCCACAACTTCCGAAGAGAAGTTCTCATAATATGGTTTCAACCGGTGCCCATTCACTTTAAGTTCATTTCCTGTAGCTATACTACGAATCTCAACTGCACCATGAGAAAACACATTAGTCACAACAAAAGGTCCGATCCAACGTGACCTTAGTTTATCCGGAAATAATTGCAAGCGAGAATTAAACAAAAGCACTTTCTTCCCAATGCAAAATTGTTTCTTTGTAATCATATTATCATGAAATGCCTTAGTCTTTTCCTTGTAAATCCTTGAGCTTTCAAATGCATCATTGCGAATCTATTCTATCTCTTGAAGTTGCAACTTCCTTTGCTTTCAGCCCCATCCAACTCCATGTTGCATTGCTTAATAGCCCAAAACGCCTTATGCTCAATTTCAACGGGTAAGTGACAAGGTTTACCGTAAACAAGCCTAAAGGGATACATCCCAATAGGTGTCTTGTATGCAGTTCTATACGCCCACAAAGCATCAATGAGGCGCATGCTCCAATCCCTCCTTGTTGGATTCACCGTCTTCTCTAGAATGGATTTCACCTCTCGGTTGGAAACCTCGGCTTGTCCATTTGTTTGTGGATGGTATGGTGTTGCAATCCTATGCGACACATTGTACTTCTTTAACAAGCCTTGCAAGAACCTGTTTTTGAAGTGTGAACCTCCATCGCTAATTATAGCCTTTGGAATTCCAAACCTTGCAAAAATATTTGCTTGCACAAAATCTGAAACAACTTTAGAATCATTAGTTGGGATGGCCTTAGCTTCCACCCATTTCGAGACATAATCAACATCAAGCAAGATATAATAATTCCCATTAGAATTGACAAAAGGTCCCATAAAATCAATTCCCCATACATCAAAGACCTCAACAAATTGAATAATAGTTTGTGGCATTTGATTTCGGGAACCTAGATTGCCTGTTCTTTGGCACCTATCACATGTTGTGCAAAATATATGTGCATCCTTAAATAAGGTTGGCCAATAAAAACCGCTTTCAAGTACCTTGTGAGATGTTCTTTTACTCCCAAAATGTCATCTGCAAGCATAGGAGTGACAAAAAGACAAGATAGAGTTAAATTCAGATTCAGGAACGCACCTTCATATGACTTGGTCGCTGCCATGTTTCCACAAGTATGGATCATCCCATATATATTGGTTCCCTAACCTCTTAAGTTTGTCCCTCTCAGCACGAGACAAGTTCTTTGGGATTTGTTTAGACACCAAGTAGTTCACAATATCCGCATACCATGGTTCTCCAAATGCAATTGAGAATAGTTGCTCATCCGGGAAACTTTCACGCAACGGGATAGCTTCCTTGTCCACAGCAAGACGGCTCAAATGATCCGCAACGGTGTTCTCGATTCCTTTCTTGTCCTTGATTTCAATATCAAACTCTTGCAAGAGTAAAATCCATCGTATGAGCCTCGATTTCGCCTCTTTCTTTGTAAACAAGTACCTAAGTGTTGCATGGTCAGAAAAAACAACAACTTTTGTACCAATTAGATAAGAGTGAAACTTTTCCAAAGCAAAAACAATAGCTAATAACTCTTTTTCAGTGGTTGTGTAGTTTTGTTGGGCCTCATTTAACATTCTAGAAGCATAATAAATGGCATGAGGTATCTTCCCCACACGCTTCCCAAGCACCGCACCAACTGCATAATCACTTGCATCACACATAATCTCGAAAGGCTTGCTCCAATCCGGTGGTTTAATGATAGGGGCTGAAATCAAAAGTTCTTTCAAACGATTGAATGCCGCCACACACTTTTCGTCAAAGTTAAAAACCACATCTTTTTGCAATAAGGTACAAAGTGGTGATGCTATCTTGGAAAAATCCTTGATGAATCTACGATAAAAAACTGCATGACCAAGGAAATAACGAATCTCCCTCACCGTAGTGGGAGGGTTTAGAGCACGAATAAGGTCTATCTTAGATTTATCAACTTCCAAGCCTTTAGAAGATATTATATGGCCTAAAACTATGCCATGAGTTACCATGAAATGACACTTCTCCCAATTAAGCACAAGATTTGTTTCAACACATCGTTCAAGGATTAGTGACAAATTGTTCAAACAAAGGTCAAATGAATCACCAAAGACACTAAAGTCGTCCATGAACACTTCGATTATGTTTTCAACATATTCTGAAAATATACTTACCATACACCTTTAAAAGGTAGCTGGAGCATTGCATAAGCCAAAAGGCATCCTTCTATACGCAAAAGTACCAAAAGGACAAGTGAAAGTGGTTTTCTCTTGATCCTCCGGTCTATCAATCCTGATTATAACCCGAATAGCCATCAAGAAAGCAATAATAAGCGTGTCCAGCTAGACGTTCAAGCATTTGATCAATAAAAGGTAATGGAAAGTGATCTTTTCTAGTAGTGGCATTCAATTTCCTGTAATCAATAAAAACCCTCCAACCGGTTTGCACACGAGTTGGGACAAGTTCATTTTCATCATTCTCCACCACGGTCACGCCTGATTTCTTTGGTACAACTTGTACCGGGCTTACCCACTTGCTGTCGGATATGGGGTAGATAACACCCACTTCCAAAAGCTTGAGTATCTCCTTTTTCACAACTTCCATCATAGGGGGATTCAAACGACGTTGCGCTTCCCTTGTAGGCTTTGCATCGTCCTCCAAACGGATTTTATGCATACAAACGGCAGGGATTATACCCTTGATATCAGCGATTGTCCATCCTATGGACGTCTTGTTCTTCCTTAGCACCCTTAGAAGTTTTTGCTCCTGTAATTCACTAAGCTCGTTAGAAACAATCACATGCAACTCTTCATTGTCACCTAAGTACAAGTACTTTAAATGACTAGAAAGAGGTTTCAATTCTAGCTTTGGAGATTTAATAATTGAAGGTTCAAGCTTTTCATCATTTCGAGGTAAAGAAACATATGAAACATTCTTAAGTGCAGATTTTTTCGGTAATGAGTTAAGAGAACCAATGGTTTCCTTAATCTCATCACCGTACTCCAAACCGTTATCAATAGGTGTAGTGAGCACGGTTTCCAAAGAATCAGCGCCATTCAACTCAAACATTTGTTGCGCCAATGTGTCCATCACATCAACGGAGAAGCAAGAGTGGACATCACTAGGATATCTCATCGTCTCGAAAATGTTGAAACATATTGTCTCTCCATCAAACTACATAGTCAGCGTTCCCTTGTCAACATCAATAATGGTCTTTGCCGTTTACATGAAGGGACGCCCAAGTAGCAATGGAAGAGACAAATCCGGTGAACCTTCATCCATCTCTAAGACACAAAAGTCAGTTGGAAATACAAGTTGATTAACCTGCACAAGAACATCCTAAACAATACCCATTGGGTAGACATTAGAGCGATCGGCTAATTGCAACACAATTTCAGCCTTTTTGAGAGGACCTAAATCAAGTGAGTTATAAATAGATGCAGGCATAACATTAACGGATGCACCTAAATCCAACATAGCTTTATTAAATGTTTTGGTACCAATTGTGACGGGAATGTCAAATCTACCCGGGTCCTTGCATTTCAGTGGGAGTTTGTGTTGCAAGATTTCCGAAGCATTCTCCCCCACACTAAGCACTTCATTACCCTTGAGCCTTTGCTTATTAGTACACAAGTCCTTCAACACTTTTACATACTTTGGAACTTGCTTGATTGCATCTATGAGCGGTATGTTCACATGAATCTTCTTGAGAATGTCTAAAATCTCCTTTTCTAGTGTCTCCTTCTTGGAATTTGCAAATCTGCGAGGAAAAGGTAAAGGAGGAACATAAGTAGAAACCGGAGTTTTAGAGCTAGGAATAGGTACCTCAGAAGTTTGGGGAGAGTCCTCGTTCTTCTCCTCCAAAACAGGTTCCTTTGGTGTCTCCACCTTGCCCGAATCAGAAGCTTCGGGTTGCACAAGTTGTGTACCACTTCTCAATGTAATTGCATTTACACCCTCCTTTGGGTTGATAGGTTGAGAAGGGAGTTTCCCACTATTTTGTGCCTTTAATTGGTTCAACTCAAGAGCCATAGAACCAACTTGGGTCTGCAACTCCTTCATCGAACTATTGGTCTCTTGTATAAACGATTTCATCAACTCCTCCATACTTGACCCCTGATTTTGAGGTTGTTGTTGTTGTTGTTGACGCAACTGGAATTGTTGTTGTTGAGGTTGGAATCCACCCGAATTGTTGAAATTAGGTTGTTGGACCGCTCCTTGCTTGTTGGCATAGCTAAAATTGGGGTGATCTCTCCATCCCGGATTGTAAGTGTTGGAATAAGGATCATACCTTCTCTGCTGATTTGGAAAGACCGCATTAGCTTGCTCATTGGCTTCTTCATATCCTTGATGAGAACTTGGGATAACCGCGGCTGCAACTTGTTGCATCATTGATGTCATGTTACCCATTTGTTGATGAAGTTCCTCCACCTCGCTCACTTAATTCACCCTTCTAAGAAGCATGTCCGAACCACGACTCACAAATTGTTGGGAGTTCGCTGCCATGTTCTCAATCAACTCTCTAGCTTGAGTCACCGTCTTGCTTACTAGTGCACCACCACCCGCAGCGTCAATAAGATTCCTATCGCTTGATTGGAGTCCTTCATAGAAGTATTGGATAATCATCGCGTCACTGAATTGGTGATGAGGACAGCTTGCCACCAACCTCTTGTATCGTTCCCAGCAATCATATAATGATTCTCCCGCATTTTGCTTCATTCCGAAAATCTCCTTGCGAATTTGAGTAGCCTTTGACGCAGGAAAATATCTATCTAGAAAGAGTTTCTTGAGCCCATTCCAAGTTGTAACACTTCCGGAAGGCAAGTAGTATAACCAATCCTTAGCATTACCTTCCAATGAGAATCGAAAAACCTTCAACATAGCACCATCCGCCTCCATATTTGCTGGGAGAATGGCCATGACAATGGTGTGAAAATCCATAAGATGCTTGTTAGGATCTTCATTCACCAAGCCATGGAACTTTGGTAATTCTCTAAGAAGTCCCGGCTTGATTTCAAAATTGGAGTTGGTTTGAATGCAACCCTCCTGTATATCCAGCTTGTGAGAAGCTAAGTCTTTAAGTGAACGATCCGCAGGGTCACCCATTACTTCTTCTTCTTCTTCCTCTTCTTCAAAAGGAATCTCGTGTTCTACTTCGCCTTCTTGATGAAAAGCTTCGCCTTCACCCAAGTTGTGTTCTTCCGTTGTGCCTTGTCTTGGTTGGAGTATTGTGCCTTTTCGAGTAGATATCCCGCACCTTGGATAATTCCAATCTTTAGAAGCCAGGGATTAGGTACCTGAAACACAATTCTCACAAAAAGGTAAGAAACAAGACAAGAAACGAAAAGCAGTATGCGAACAGAACTATTAAAAAGAAACTAAAAAACTTAATAACTAGCTGAATGCCTCCCCGGCAACGGCGCCAAAATTTGATCGGTTTTCAGCCGACACAAAAATAATTCACTTTCTTACTCGACAAAATATGAATGAAGTATAAAGTAAGGAAGAGTTCATATCCACAGAGAGGCGATTTAAGTTATCAATTTCTAGTTTCTTAGTAACCCAGATGGGGAATTTCTGATTTTTGTAAAATAAAAGTAAAATAAAAGCAAAGTAAATAGTTGGAAGTAATCAATAGAGAAAGATATTGGTCAAGGAATTCATCTTCAATCTTAAACATGTGCTTGCATACTTGATTAGAATTACGATTTAATCTCTTTTATTATCAAAATCCTAGAAAATCAAGAGAGCAAGATAATCTGAAAATTTCCTAAGTTCATCAACACACGCATTAGAGATGCGTATGTGAATTCTACCTAAAGAATAACCTAATGCCTTGCGCTAATCAAGTTCAATTCCCAGGAGCATTAAGTTTTGGAAATAGGCTAATCAATGCAATTGTCATACATTGCGCATAACAATTCGAACAATGGTCAAACTCTACATATGATTATAAAAGTGTATCACTACAAACTATAATCATATCATGCTACTTGTATTTGGGGTTATCGCTCGATGAAAAACCCTAAAATAGCTATGGACAAGATGCAAGTTCAATTAATTGGCCACTTAACTAAACAAACATCAAAACCCTATCACAATACATCAATCATGTGATATTAAAAACAGTAGAGATACGAACGATAATTAAGAGAGAAAAATAATGCATTAATCAAGCACAAGTTATAGATATAAGACTACATCCTTAACCAATAATATAAGATTTAGCTACTCATAGCTATGGAGTTCATCATAATCAATAATCAAATAAAGGAGATGAATATTAAATACGAAAGCAAACCCTAGTTGTAGTTTCAGCGGCTATTTCCTATGCTCCAAGAATAATGCGTCCTATCTTTGTTGTAGAAACTCTCTTTTTATAGCCCTTTGATTTCCAAAAATAGGTCAAAGTCTTCAAAATATTCAAGTCCACGTCCATCTACCAGTCCACCAAGCCCATGTGTGAAAAATATATCTCTGGAATTTGCGGGTCCAAAACGGGTCGCCAGAGTGCTGACGTCATCGCCGGAATCCGGCCACCGTTGCCGCAAAACTTTCTCCGGTCACTTGAACCGTTGGAAACTGTCACCAGTCAATTCTACACTTCCAGTAGCTCAACTTTGCTTTCCTGCATTTCAAACATTTGCATAACCCATCTAAATCCAACTCTCTTTCCCTTGCGAAAACGCACCCAAAAGCGCGACGCGTAGCTCATATGTCCGGCCGCCAACTCTTTCGTTTGACTCATACCCGCCTCATGATTCACTGAATCTTAACGATCCCCACTTTCGGTTCCGAAATCCGACTACCGGAGCTAGTACCATCGGCGCGCCATTTTCGCTCCGTTTTCGCATAATTTCTCCTTTACTTTCCCAGGAACTGAACCCTGTTATTACAGCATCATACCACCATTCTTTGGCGAATTCTCGCCAAGTTCCATCACTGCCGAGCTCAATCACCTGCAACACTCGTCTCCGCGACTCGGCCAACACCCTGCATCTTACTGCAATGCCACACAGTCAGTACCCTTCAAGCTTGCACATTTGCTGTAGCTTCTCTGCGTCATTCTCAGCATCCACATGCAACAATCTGTTTCCAACTCCAACCATTCTTTTCCTCAAGCCATGACCATGGCAATACATGCCACCAATATGCAGTCCATCTCCGAACTCCCGTTGCAATTGCTGTACGATCGAGAATAACATTAACCCATAATCCATCACTGCCATTGCAGAAGTTCCGACCAGCATCCATCTCCGTTCACGTTTGTTTACAAATGAAACTCTTCTTTGTCTTCTATCGGTCAATCCAAAAGCACCTCTCTCCAAACTCACCTGCAATCATCCAGTCAGTCTCACGTCTTCTCCCTATATTGTTGTATTTCAGTTCACAACCAAGAGAATGGCAACACCACCAGCTCCTTCTCTTTTCCTGTCCATATCCATTCGAGTATCGTCACTGCAACAACCCACATCACTCGCAAATTCGATCCAAGATATGACCCATTCAATCAACACAGCCTCAAAACTCAATTGTAGCGAGAACCCATCAGTTCCATCACATTCATTCATTTGCATGACTGGCAGCAACACCTGCAACTCCACCTCTGCCTTGGAACTCATAAAAAAAACCATGCCGCAACAGCTGGGAAGCTACTCCATTGCGTCTTTACAGCATCATCTCCATAAGAGAACCTGCAATGTCAGTTTACTACCATAACAACTAGCTCAGTTCATAATTCAATCACCTATAGCTTCCAGTTTCATCTCCTTTTTCTGAGTCATCTCAGTCATCAAACATAGCAGACCCATCTCTCTTGTTTCAGTTCAAACCCCAATTGTAACTGCAATTCAACCACTCTGCAGCCTCAATCCACGGCAATCTCAATGTAGCAACTGTACTTCTATGCTCATCTTTAACTGCAGTATTGAACATTTCCTACCACAACAGCACTATAACCTGACTCTAGCTCACTTGCACACTGCGGTTCAGCTCGCCACTTCCCCTTAGCGTAGCCGTCTTGTAACTCCAGCTAGCCATCTCTGCTTGATTCCCTGCATACAATCAACCTGAGATGCGCCAACTCTGCTTCCCTGCACAGTAATAGCGCCACTGCCAATTGGAAATCACCACAGCAACCTTCCCATGACACCACCTGCAGTTGCACTCCATCTCGTCTTAGCACCAACTGGTTGTTCATCTATCTCACCCATCCGCTGCACATCTTAGCCATTTCAAAACGCATCTAATTATTATCTCCAACATTAGCACCTAGATTTGCTGCTGCCTTTTTCCATTCGAGTGCCTGGAAGTTCAAGTACACACCAGCCTTCACAACCATAACTAGAACTCAACCAAACTTGAACCAACTCTGTCCGTCCAACTTCAGCTCCTTCTTAGACTCACTTCCAGCTTCTCGTACACAGTTCAAGACCATGGTAGTCGATCACGAGCACCATCGTTTAAGCCATCTACTTCATTCAACCACAGGAAACCATCCATTCCATCTCTATATCACAATTAAGTCCACCGTGTAGTGGAGACAAACCACCAGTTCCCTATCGATATGCTTCTCTTGACAGCTGAAATTCTATCTCAGTCTCGGTTCTTTCCCCAATCGATCAAGCACCACTCTCCATGCAGCGACCAGTACCCATTTCAGCCTTCGAATCCAAGCATCACCACTGACTGTAATTATATTGAGTGCAAACCTTGAATCTAACAGCACCTTCAAGTTCTGATTCCGGAAGTAGAACTCGATCTCCATCTCACAAACATTTTCTCGAACACTTGCTGTGTGTTCTGCTGATGATACAGATTTGAGCTGTTTCAAAGGCCAATCTTATAGCTCCTCCTAGCAAACACGCACATTCATTCAATCATTCAGAGCTCTAAAAGCTTCATTAATCTCTATCAGTAACCACCAAAATCAGTGGAAGCAAGAATAACTTCCAATGCTTGAAACTGTTACCAGAAGCTTAATTCCAACTCAACCCAGTGGACAATCTGTACCCAATCTCCAGTTCCTTAATGACTTCGAAATCTAATCACTGACGGACCCTTAATTTCCATCCCTTCCGTTCTCTGAATCGATGGCAGAAGCATTACCCCATTCGTAATTCATCACATACTCAAAAGCCAGCAAAACCCATTCATCTAATCCTTCACAGACTAGCCACCCCCTCACTGATCTCCTCTTTCGTTCTCAATTTTAGTTTTGGTTTCACAATAGCATCCATGGCTGCTCTCCTCTCTGATTTTGAGAATAATGATTGAGAAATCATTTTCTCTGAAACCTAGGTTTAGTGTAAGAATGGTCTTGGATATGGCCACCCAATGAGGGTAGATAAGGGGTACCCACAAACAATTTGGCATGTCAGTTATGTGAAACTGACAGTTCATTCTTCCGCTCCTTCGCTGCGCAACCTTAGCTGGTTCCAAACATCGCTCGCCTGTGAATGACGCCTTTTTGATCCTTCTCGCTCCAATTGAACGCTTTCTCCTTCTTTCGAGTTCCTCTGCTAACATCATCCGTCTTCTATTTCTCAGATTCACTTCTTCTCTTCAACGAGAGTCATCACTAAAGTTGTCATGCTTTTTAGACAGAGATGAAGAAATAAAAGCAAATAATGAGACACAATCCGCCTCCAACGCTTTTGCCATGTTTCCTCCTCTTTTGATCCAAATGACTCCAAAGTACCTAAATACTCAAAAACAAAACATAAGGTACATAATTTACAAGAAAACTAGCATAGAAAGCATAAACAATAGATAAATATAAAGGTGTTTTAGACACCTATCACTATACCCCAAGGTTTTATTAAACCCTGAGAATGTCAGAACAAAACAATATCTAGATTGGAAATGGTGCTTCATTAGAAAGCTATGCATCAATATCTGTTTTGAAACATCAAGAGTCAGCAACTTCATCAACAAGAACTGGGAATTCAATGGCAGAGTTGAACTGGATATTTGGAACATGAGAAGGAATTTCTATATTCTCAGACTCACTAATGAAGAAGACTACCCCACTCTTAGGAATTGAGGAACTAGAGGAGTGTTTGATAAGCTTATAGTGTTGGTTGGAGTTCCAGAGGGCGGTCCAGACTTAATTCGTGAAGAACAATTCACAAAGGTTATGATTTGGCTCCTCATCAAAAGAATCCCAACACATATTATACCAGATATCCACAACATCCTGCAACATGTTGGAGTATATCGAACTACTAAGAGACCATATGGGAGAGACAGATTTGAGAAAAACCTGGAAGTTAAGCTCACCATTGATGTCACTAGGCCTTTAAATTTTGGAATTAAAACCTTTGAAACACCAACTATCTCTCATTGGATTGAATTTTCTTATGCTCTCAATGGCATCAGATTCTGCAAAGTCTGTAGAATTTTAGATCACCCTTCTCCTCCTTGCCCAATTCCACCTACACCCTCAAATTCTCACTACACAAACCTACCAACAACTCAACCATTACCACCACCCCAAACTGCCTATCAAAAAACTGTTCAAGAAGGGAGAAATGTCATCCATAGAGGTTACACTGATGTTGATGCTGTAGAAACCTTTGAAATCAAAATGAGAAATGCTAAGCAGAAAGAACTAGAGAAGGATATTGTTAAGATTTCTCCATCATCCTCCAAACATCTCACCTTTGGAACCACATCTAGAGATGATCCTGACTCACTCCATTCTGATGTCATTGCTTGCCAATTAAGGAACAAGAAACATGATCTTTCTAAGAAACTTTCTATCAACTACAAGAACCAGCAAGCCAAGATAAAGCTCAAGGAAGCAGCTAGAGCCAAATACTCCCATATACCAAACACCAATATCCCACATGCTCTAGACCCAACTAGTATCTTCCCAGCTACTCCCTTTCAATAATTACCAACATTATCTCAAATCAAAGAAAGGATGGATTCTGAAACTGCTAAACTCAAAAAGAGGGCTTGGAAGGCTAGGAAGAAAATGCATGTTTTTGCTGAAACAACCGCATCTACTGACCCTAACACTTCTTATGGTACTGAAAAGATCAAGATCATGCCTAAGAGAAAATAATCTACACATGTTGCATCCCCTATGGAAACTAATGAAGCTGATAACACCAAAAGATTCAAGGATTTTTCTGACAACTATGCTGAACCTTTGGACTCAAGCACTCCAAAATTGGATAATGGTGAATCTGGCTCCTCCACATCAAATTCTGAGGTACATCTAATTTTCATCTCTCCTTTTAATCATAACTACAAGCACCACTACTAAAACACTTTATATTGTCACATGCTTATCTACTATGATCCCCTTAATAGAAGAATTACCTCAAAATATCCCTTTGTGTCCTACTTCTGGCAGTTTTTCACTTCAATAGCTTGGAACTTCCGAGGGCTAGGGAAAAAACATACCAAGAAATACCTTAATGACATGCTGATCAAATTCAATCATGACATTTGTTTCATCTCTGAAACAAAGCAGAAGCATAAAAAACTAATAAAAACTATGCAACAGATTAATATTCAGAACTATTGGCATGCTAATCCTGGAGGGGCTAGTGGTACTGCTGGAGGCCTAGTAATGATATGGAAGAACAACATTGATGTTGAGGTTCTGGATTTCTCCATTAACCATATCAATGTTATAATCAAGCATACTAGTGGCCCCTCTTGGATTTTTACTGGTTACTATGGCAATACTTATGACACTAAGAATAAAATTATTTCTTGGAAAACTTTGGAGTACACAGCTGCCAAAAACTCCCTCCCTTGGTTAGTTATTGGAGATTTCAATTTCATTCTGCATGATAATGAAAAGTACAGTACCCAACCACTTGACAGTGTTGAAGCTAATCTCTTTAGTAACAAAATCATTGATTTGGATTTAAATGATTTAGGCAGTACATGTTGTCCTTTCACTTGGTCAAATAAGAGAAGTGGTCCTGCTCTTACTGAGCAGAGATTGGATAGAGGACTTGCCAATGAATCCTGGCTTCTCCTATATCCAAACTCTACTATCACTAATATTCTAGCTATTGGATCTGATCATCACACCCTATTCTTCTCAACACTAATCCCACTTGGTGCACTGGTAAAATTCCTTTCAATTCTTTGGTCCCTGGTTGGATCATAAGGAGTGTAAGGATATTATTGTTGAATGCTGGCAGAGAAATTTATCTGGTTATAGTGCTTTCCTCATAGCCAGAAAGCTCAAAGATATTAAGATGAAACTAAAAGTTTGGAACAAAGAGGTGTATGGCAACATCAAATCTAATATTGAAGAAAGTAAACAACATCTAGATTGGTTACAAGGAAACTACTTCAAACATGACAGAAGTAAAGCTCTAAATATTGTAATGCATGTCCTCAGATATTGGCAAGACGTTGAAGAAAAATTTTGGAAAACCAAAAGCAGAGATCAGTTCATCAAATTGGGGGACAAGAATACAAATTACTTCCACATAACTACAAAATGTAGAATAAGAAGAAACATGATAGACTTTATACAGGATAGTGCTGGAAACTGGACTGAAGATTACCAAGAAAAAAAGCAATGTTTCACCAAAAATTTCACAAAGATGGCTACTGTTGAATCTCCTGCTATGAATCATGAAATTATCAACCTCATTCCTACCTCTATATCCAATGCTGACAACAACAACCTCAACAGAATTCCTGACCAACAAGAAGTCAAGGTAATCCTCTTCAGTATGGCCAAATACAAAGCCCCAAGACCACATGGATTCCCACCTAATTTATTTCAAGCCAATTGGGATATTCTAGGAGAAGACTTGGTTAAAATGGTCCAACATTTCTTTATGTCTGGGCATCTTCTCAAAGAAATGAACTCAACTTTCATATCCTTGATTCCCAAAATTGATAACCCTTCTTGTCCTAGTCACTTCAGACCCATTAGCCTATGCAATACCACCTAAAAAATCATACCCAAACTCTTAGCTCAAAGAATAAAACCATACCTAAACAAAATTATATCCCCCTACGAGTCTGCTTTCATACATGGAAGACAAATTTCTGACAACATAGCTATTGCTCATGAAATTATTCACTCCATGAGAACCAGAAGATGTGTCAAATGTAATAAAGGATGCATGGGGATAAAGATAGATATGGCTAAAGCCTTTGATAGAGTTGATTGGAACTTCCTCCACACCATTATGACAAAAATTGGCTTCAACTCAGAATGGTGCAACAAGATTATGCAATGCATCTCCATCACCTCTGCAGTTGTTCTAATAAATGGTTCTCCATATTTTTTATTCAACCCCTCTAGAGGGCTCAGACAAGGGGATCCTCTATTCCCATATCTTTTTATCTTCTACATGGAGGCCCTCTCTAGAACTTTATCCCATTATGAAGGATTGGGCATTATTTCTGGAGTCAAAATCTGCAAGAATGCACCACCAATAATCCACCTTCTTTTTGCTGATGATTGTATGGTTTTCTGCAAAGCTAATACAAATGAAGCCCAAAACCTCAAGGACATCCTCAATATTTTTGGGGACACTTCAGGTTAACTCATCAACTTCAATAAATCTGGTGATTTTTTCATCAAGGACATTGATCCAGCTCTAATGCCTGCAATCTGCAACCTGCTAGGAGTTCAAGTTCTACCCTTAAATGACAAGTACTTAGGCTCTCCCCTATTTATTTAAAGAAACAAGATTCAATCTTTCAGACCAGGTGTGGATAAGATAAAGATGAGGCTTTCAAGTTGGAAGAATTCTCCCTTAAACCCAACTGGAAGAGAAGTTTTAATCAAATATGTCACTTCAACAACCAGTATCTACCAAATGAACTGCTTTAGAATACCAAAGCAAACCTGTCAAGATATGAATAAGCTACAAAGGGATTTCTTCTGGGGGAAGAACCTGGAAAACCCCACTGGTTACTACCCTAAAGCTTGGACAGCCTTATGCAAACCTAAGGATCTTGGTGGCTTAGGTTTCATGAACATGGAACTTTTCAATAGCTCCATGATAACAAAAATAGGATGGAGACTGGAACAGGATAAGGATTCTCTATGGTTCCAAATGATGGATGCCAAATACTTATTAGGAAGAGATGTTCTAAATATGAACACCAAAGTTAAAGATGGAGATTCTTGGATTTGGAAAGGGGTACTTGAAGGCATTCAGAACATTCAACAACATTGTTCCTGGAGAATAGGCAATGGTAACAAAATAAGAGTATGAGAGGATATATGGATACCAAACTCAACTGACAAGCTCACAAAACCTGCTCACTGCTCCAATAATATTCAACTTCTAGCTCACTTAATGACAGATCAAAGGGATTGGAACATTCAGCTTATCCAACAAATTTTTAGCCCTGATATTGCTCAAGCCATCACTGATCTTGTTATCCACCCTAGGGAAGAGGACAACATGCAATGGAACCTCAACAACACAGGTAAATACTCTGTCAAAGCCTTGTAAAAGGACAAAATAGAGAATCTTTACAGTAATGACCAAGCAACAAGAGACTGGGGAGCTATATGGAAATTAGAAGTTGCTCCTGCTATCAAAATCTTTCTATGGAAATGTGCTCATGAAATCCTCCCAACTAATGCTAAAAATGCAAGCATTCTTCACTATATTGATCCCATATGCAAAATATGCAAAAGTGGGGAGGAGACAATGACACATATGTTCCTCAATTGCCCAGATGCTACTGATGTTTGGCAGAATTTGTTAGGTAAAAGTCATGGTCTAGTTGATCATCAAACATCTTTCATGGAATGGTTCAATGCTTGGTTTCATAACACAAGCAACAGTGACAATATCAGCACATATGCTACTATATGTTGGTTTATATGGAAGGCTAGATGTGATCTAGTTTTCCAAAACATCACACCAAACTCTAAGAAAACCTCTGTTAGCATCCAACAACACCTATGTGACTATAACAGAATTCACAATTTGACTCACCATGCCTTGAATTCTCAAGGGCATGTCTCTGATACTGGTCCTCAAAGAGCAGAAACTGAAATTCATCTTGGGTATCCTCTGCAAAGGCAGAAATTTGGTTACATAATCAAAATCTGCACAATACAGGATCCTACCAGTTATCAGTTTTTCTTAGCTCTAACTATTACTGATTTTGCAGGCAAATATGTTGATAGCAGAGGACACACATGCCAATGGGGTGCAGGAAGAGCCACATGAGGAGCAGAATTAGCCTTTACATGGGCTGAGGAAAAGCAGCACATGAATATCGAGATACATGCTGAAACCAATGAAATTCTGGAACACTTCAATGGCTAGCCATCAAAGGAAGATTTAGCAGGAACTTTCACATGGAAAAGCAGCTTATGAATGAAGAAATCTGTTTAACCATCAAACCTGTAACTTTTGTTTTAACGGGTCTTAAACTTCTCCATAGAACTCAAAATTTACAAGAGATATCACTGTGACATACTACCAGTAACCACTATATGCGACCTAAAATTCTTATAATCGAACTAATTTTCTTGAGGACCCAAATGGCATATCGGCTGCAAAAATTGACACACTCAACTCATTAAATTTTGACGCACCAAATTATGAGATATCCAGGCTTATATTTTGACATGCCAAATGAGATCTCACATCTTATAACTGGATTTATACAGAAAAAATAGACCAGAACAGACAACAGAAAATCTAAATTGGTTCTCTTGATCTAGATCCAGTGCAGTGTCCACATAGTAACGGAATTCCACATGCACCCGGGCCAAACTGAATTATAGACTTTGCAAGGTTTCTTCCTCACAGCACTGTTAATTTTTCAATCGTTTAACTACAAAGAATCATGGTAATTTCTAGAAATGCATAACCCAAATCCGTGTGATCCAGATTCAGCAAAGCTGCTCGAATGTGACATTAGTCTGGCCAAGTTAAACATGCCTGACGAAACAAGGTGGATTTCAGGTACAAGGGTACACGTGCAGGGAGAAAGGGAAATTGGGGATTTCAGAACGCAGGGGTCCTATAGTAATCTCTCAGCCAGATTCATGAGGGCTTTGGGAACACATGCACAAGTGACACTGAACAGCTTACATTTTGTTTCTCTCAGTGTGCCAAGCAACATGAAAGTTCGGATATCTAGCAGTAAGATATCAAATCCTTGATCGTCAGGAGTAAGAATTTATGAATAAAGTAAAAGCATTTAGATCGAATAATCCTTACAGGTTCGCCTGAACCAACAATTCTGTGTGTGAGAAACAGGGAAACATCGTACCTGCAAAACTAACAAAAGGTTATATGGAACTATGGCATGTGAACTTGATACCAATATGTCTACGTTAGCAATCAACCACAAAGGAATGAGGGGGAAAAAATTTAATGCAATTTTTAGGTACAAAACTAAATTATTTAGGATTTATATGGAGAACCTACTGAAGATTACGAACACAAAGATGACTACCTGTCAATTTCATAATTTACTACCTCATTCAAAACAACTTTTTTATACAACAAGTTTGGAAAACCAAAAGTAAATATTTTCAAAAACGGAAAATGAGTCGTTTGTCCAAAAAAATTTAAAACACGGTTCAAATGGACGAGTAAAAAATTTTATAGGTGAAATGGACAAAAAAAAATAGCAAGGATGAAACTGGATTCATCCTGGCTTAGACTTAAAAAATAGCAAGGATAAAACTGGATGCATCCTGTGTAAAATAAAAATAAGAAAAAATATTTGAAAATGGCCAGGATGAAACTGGTTATATCCTGCCTATTTTTAAATTTTTTTCCATTTAAACAGTATCTAAATCTAACTGTCCTTTTCACCAAAAAAAATTGATTTTGGTCTTTTTAACCAATTTTGTGTTTCAAAAATATCCGGTGAACAAGTTTCTATTTATGCGAATTTTGAGCATTATTTCATCTCCCAAAAACTAGAATATGGTACAGTCAGATATCTAAAGACAAATTTGACTGACTGAATTGCGCTGTTCTAGTGTAAATGCTCCACTTGACTCTTTTTGGTTCCATTATTGTAGACTTCGTAGGTTTCAAGTGTAATGTTGACACCAGGAATTTTTGGCTAAAGTACTTATTGGCTCATCCTCTCATAAGGTGTTAGAAGTTTTCATGCAAACCACAATGAATAGATAGGGTTTAAAAATCACCTGATGATTTAGTGAAAATTTGAGAGGCAGAATCCAGTAAGCCACGTGTAAAGATAGGAAGCTGATAACACTTCTTAGGAAATCCGGTAGCCCAGTGTGTGAAAGTGATTTTGAAAAGAAAAAAAAAAAAAAAAAAAGTGTGAGGAAATCGCCTCCTAAATTAGTTCCCAAGTCAAGGAGATATCGTATACAACTTGTTCTTTCGTACGAGGGAAGGTTCATTTGGCAGGGACAGAAACAAAAGTGAATGGGAGTAACTTCGTACTTTCAGAGTAAGATTGTTGTATCTCAATATGGGATGAATGATCTATTTTATATATCTCCAAAAGATAGCATTGATCGTTGTTAGCAAGTGGTTGTCATGGGCATGTTAAGCGACACATCTCACCGTAAGTTGTAATGTGTAGATAGTGGATATTACAAGTGTCGTAAGTAGGTACAAAAACCACCCACTATCAACACACTACATCTTAGATGGTTAGACGTGCCGCTAGACATGACAACCACCAAGTAACCATGAGAAACAATACTATCCATTAAAGAGAATACAAATACTGAAATACTGAAATACATAATCAAATCACAATTAGAGATACAAAAATCCAACTTTGAAGGTACAAAATTGCGCCCTCTCTCTTTCGCTCTTGCTTCCCTCTCTCTCAAACAACCTTTTCGCTTAGGACTGGACAAGTTTTGAGCGGTCATCTTCTTGACGTAGGCAGTAATTTGGGAGTCAATTCACACCTAACATTTTCCAGTCACTTTCACTTCCAAAAAACACCCCAAACACCACAACGCCATATGACAAATGAATCATCACAATGCATGTGCTAAATCAATTTACTACCCAGAAAATCTAGATTTTGGACATTTATAGCCTGTTTGGATGCAGAAGTAGAAGTCAGAAGTACTTCTCCAGAAGCAGAAGCAGAAGTCATAAGTCCAGATTTTTTGCTTCACAAAAAGTCGATTTTTCTGCTTCTGGAAGTCATTCTGAAATTCTACACCCAAACTGACTTCTTGCTTTTTGACTTCTAGAAGTCAAAAAGTTACTTCTCGATGTGTATCCAAACGCGCTATTATGTACTACAAGCGTTGCTTATTAAGTAGTTCCTATGCGAGATAAATCTTGAATCTCCACGCACAATGATATTTCACTCTAGCAATCTATCCCTTTTCATTCCTCGCGTAACTACAGTTAAGGAAATTTTGATTATTTTCCTGAGTCAGGACATATCTCACTAGGGAAAGTAAGTGATAAGTCAGCCAAACGGGAGTTCAGACACTATATCTCTAGATCAGAAAATAAATCAAAGCTTGTGTTGTTATATGAGAACAAATGAAAATTGTATAACTGAAGAAGGAATGGCAAACTTCTTCCTTCACATCCTTACCAAGCTTCATCTTTTGCTGATTTAGCCTCAAACGGCACATCTGACATGTCTAGAAGCTTTCCACCTGCAATGCATAAGAGGTAACAATGAGCCATCACCTTTAAATTTCAAACCTATCCATCAGTAAAGGTCAAAACTGCAATATCACAAAGAGGATAATAATTAAGCAAGATATTCATGATCCAAATTATAATTTAAAAAAAAAAAAAATGAGTGCAGCCAAACAATTATCAAGTACGATACGCCAGAACAAAAGTTACAAAAGAAAGGCCTCTATGTATAACATCACCATATGAACAGACTATCCCTGAAGAACTAGATTGTAACTACCAAAAATCTGGTAGTACACCCAAAACTGATTGAAAGGACCAAATCACACCATGATGAATAATGTGCATGAAGGTAAAGATAACAGAATGATTTTTTATGCGGTACGGCCATCAACAAGACCTGCGTTCACGGGTTAGGTATTAACTGAATTTGTGTGTTTACATCAAACTCCATTAAAGAGGAGTGACTCTACACTCTCAAGCTCACTAAGAGCTCAACTCCTCTTTAGTGGAGATTGATGTAAACACACAATAGAGAAAACCCAACCCGTGGATATAGGTCTCGTTGATGGCCGAACCACGTAAAAAATCATTGTGTCATCTTTAATTTCATGCAATTTACTTGTCATTTGTGATGGTGGTTTATGTTTATGGCTTTAGATATCTTCGGGTGTGATATAAGACTTCTTGCAGTTACACAGATAGGTAGTTTTTACTACTTTGCTACTTGGATAATGCATGCTTGAATGATGCATAAAGTCAGACTAGAAGAGTCCTTGTCATGCTTTCCATGAGTCTCTCCACTCTCTTCACCATGAGATAGAGAGAAAACTCGATAGCTACAGAGGTCAGCTCACCATCACTCAAACTTGATTAGCATTAACCTTTAAACTAAGTCTTAAGTGCATGATTAAACCATAATCACATTTTAACACAGATAATTTACAAATCCGTCTCAATGTAATCTTTTTTTATGCATAAACCATAAAGAAATATAACATTCTTCCACTTAGTTAAGCAACAAATCTTTAACTGAAAACCATATACCTAAGTCCACACTACGCTAGGCTTCGATACGGAGAACCAACACACCGCTTTCAAGACACATAGGCCATTTCAATAAAACCTATGGAGACCTACTCACCTATGTTAAGATTGTCAGGATACTATGATATCTTGACAGTTAGGCCGTATATATCATGTATATATTCTGTTTCCATGTGTTGTAAGATCATATAAGATCATATTTTGTGTATCTTTTCTTTCCTGATTTGTAGCTGTACAACTTGTATAATTGTGGCGTTTTTCCCTTTGAGGAAAATACACTGAAACATTATTCTTCACAATCAATCTAGTTTCACTCTGATACCATGTTAGAACATGCACATCAGAGTGAAACTAGATTGATTGTGAAGAATAATGTTTGAGTGTATTTTCCTCAAAGGGCAAAACTCCCTTTGGCCAAAAGAATGTGTTGTGTGTTTTTCTTGGATATGGTATTGAACATAAAGGATACCATTGTTATGATCCTATTAATAGAAAACTTCGCATCTCTCGTCATGTCACATTCTGGGAGAAAATCTCATTTTGGTCACTTCCCAGTTCCAAGTCATTATGTTTTGAGTCTTTCACCTATGTTGATCCCTTCCCTAGTGAATCTAGTGGTACATCAGTGTTTACACCTGAAAATCTATCTTTCTCAGTTGGTGAACCTCAAATATCTACTGAGTCTGACCACTCTATGCCGCCCGACAATGAAGATCTGGTAAGAGATTCTGAACCTAACAATGATATTTTACCACCTCGTAACTGAAGGCCACCGTCTAAGTTTGCAGATTATCATTGTTCTTTATCATCCATTATGTCTTTCTATGAGACAAAAACTTACAGAGAAACAACAGTGATACCAGAATGGCAAGATTCAATGAAAGATGAATTGACTGCTCACAAAGAGGTTGGAACATGGGACATGGTAGATCTCCCACCAGGGAAATCAGTTGTAGGCAGTAAATGGGTCTACAAAGTTAAAACCAAGTCAGACGATACCAAATAACGATGCAAGTCCCGTGTAGTTACTCAAGGGTATACGCAAGAATATGGTATTGATTATGAGGAGACATTTGCTCTTGTAGCTCGAATGGTGACAGTACGTACTTTTATTGATGTTATTGTTTCTCGTCAATGGGATCTTCATCAAATGGATGTGAAAAATGATTTTCTTCATGGTGAATTACAAGAAGAAGTGTATATGAAACCTCCTCCTGGATTGCCTCATGCTCAAACCAAGTATGCAAACTTCGTAAAGCTCTTTACGGTCTCAAACAAGCTCATCGTGCCTGGTTTGAGAAGTTCAGCACTGCAATTCTCAAATATGGTTTTTCACAAAGCTACTATGACTCAGTAATGTTTACTAGAAAATCATACAAAGGTCTTGTGATCCTTCTCTTATATGTGGACGACATGGTCATTACTGGCAGTGATATAGACGGAATCAGTGATCTCAAAACCTATCTAAGTACATGTTTTCAGATGAAAGACCTTGGGTTTTTGAGTTATTTTCTTGGGATTGAGGTGGGTAAGTCTGACAATGGATACTTTATATCTCAAGCAAAGTATGCTTCAGAAGTCATTTAACGTGCTGGAATCACAGATACTAAGATCGTTGACACTCCTCTTGAAGTAAATGTAAGACATAGTCCAACAGATGGGATTATCTTGTCCAATCCAACTATGTACTAGCAACTGGTAGGCAGTCTAACTATTTAACTATTACTCGACCTGATATAATTCATGCAGTTCACATCATGAGTCAGTTCATGTTTGCTCCTCGGTCTACATATTTTGCTGCAGTTCTTAGAATCTTATGTTATCTGAAAGGAAGTCTGTATCAAGGTTTGCAGTTTACATCTAAGTCTGATCTAGTTCTTAGAGCCTATTCAGATTCCGACTGGGCAGGAGACGTCACTGATAGAAGATCCATCACAGGGTATTATGTATTTTTGGGAGACTCTCTTATATCTTGGAGAAGTAAGAAACAAACAATTGTCTCTCGCTCGAGTGCAGAAGCTGAATATCGAGCTCTAGATCACACTACATCTGAGATTATATGGTTACGTTATCTTCTTAGTAACATGTGTGTTGACATTCATCATCTTACACCTCTATTTTGTGACAATAAAGCGGCTATACAGATCACTCATAATGATGTTTTTCATGAAAGGACGAAACATATATAAATCGACTGCCATTTCATAAGACATCATTATAAGCAAGGTACAATAGATCTTCCTCATGTCAAGTTTGAATTAGAACTTGTGGATCTCTTTACAAAGACTCATCCGGCTACTCGTTTACAGTTCTTGATATCCAGACTTAAGATGTGTTTCATACCACCCTGAGTCTGAGGGGGGGTGTTAAGATTGTCAGGATAATATGATATCTTGACAGTTATGCCGTATATATCATGTATATATTATTTTTCCATGTGTTGTAAGATCATATATTGTGTATCTTTTCTTTCCTGATTTGTAGCTGTACAACTTGTATAATTGTGGCGTTTTTCCCTTTAAGGAAAATACACTGAAATATTATTCTTCACAATCAATCTAGTTCCACTTTGATGTGCATGTTCTAACAACCTACACATCGCTTTTAAGATAAAAATCTGGCGGTCCACTATCATCTGGTAACATTTTATTGGAGTATTTTTTATGCCGCAGTTGAGTTGCACCTTATGCCCAATATAGAAAAATGATAACTTCGGAATCAACTACCATATGCTCTTACCACATACTTGGATCCTTTATGACTTCAAAAAAACAGAGATCTGTTAGGCTTTCAATAAAGTTTATGCCTATTTAGTCGCAAATCGAGCACTATGCTCAATACACTAAACAATAGAAGGCTTCAAATAGGAATCCCAAATTATATCTCTAATTGAGCTTAAGCTCAATATACAAATTAATGAGACCTAGTACTTTATGGTGCCCCCTTATATCTATAAAATCTATGCCCCAATGTTCTTGCAATAACAAGCAGAGATCCTTGATGTCTCACATAAGGGATAACTTTATGATCAGCATACGCAAACAAGAACAAGTATCAAGTATGCATACATAATGATAGACATACAAACTAACAACTAATATCACACACCCGTTGTTAGTTAGATTCTACCATGCATATACACTGATTATAATTTCATCGTAAATCCTCCTTTGAGTGAAACTATAACATACGGGATCTAATAAACAGTTTTTGACTTTTAACAAAAGTAGTAAACCTCTGGGTACAACAACAACCATCCCATATGAAACATGATTCATTTTAGATTTTATTAGCATAAACAACCTTTGGGTTAAGTTATACTCATAACCTCCAAAATGAATCATATATGAACAACAAGAATCTCACACTTTGATCCCGTTAAGACTCTTTCATCACTCTCAAAGCATCAGTATGGCGACATTTAGCTGAATTGTGAAAGGTACAAGGGTCGTCTACAACTTGCAACTTGCAAAACAGAAAATTCAAAATTTAGACTAACTAATTACAATAAATTACTACACTTTTCTGTCCATATCGGCTGGTATAAGTCAATCATTATGGAACCTTCATCTAGTAAACAACTAGAACATGAAGAAAATGGAGGAAGAACAAGTCGGAAAACTACTGCAAGTAAACTAGCATATTGCATATGCGATAAACCACATAATCATAGTTATAAAAAGGTATGGCTTTTGTCTCCATGATGACAAAATCTATCAGACGGACAAAGTTTAATATAGGCCAGATCCGAAGGTCGGGAGGCTCCGGATGGAGGAGTCATTGGACGGCTACGAAAGAGTCACAACTATGAGAGACTCTCGGTTTTTATACCATAAATAAAAGGGTCTCCTGCCACTTTTATGGTGGAATTTCGAAGTTCTTTCAATTTTTCACAAATTTCGTGATCATCGAACTAACCTAAATCCGTATGGAGTTTTCAATTTGACGGCCAAGAAATTTCGGGTACTGTTTAATATGGGGCCTAGAAATTCTAACCATACAAATTATTTTTCTTGATTTTTTTCCTGATTTCTTTGTCTGCCACATGAAGATTTTGAACTTGAGGTCGTGAATCAGTGAAGTAGTGTGTTGCTGAGTTGGAATTTTGATAGTGTTTTGTCGAAAAATCAGGGAAGAGGGAGTTTATTGCCATTGAAGATGTGAGTTGTTTCCGTTGATATGAGAGATGGATAGAGGGAATTAAAGAGACGTTTTAGAGTTCGAAAATTAAAATTGCTGCAGGGAATGAGATACAATGTTTATCTTAGATATCAACATCAAGTGCTGACCTCTTCACTTTTGGAAACACGCTTATCACACGGTTTTTGTTTTGCAGGGGAGGACGAAATAATATGTTAGGTAATTTATACTGAGTTTTTAATTCACGTGTTTGGTAGTGTAGATTGATTTACTGATAAAAAATTCCTAATTTGGATTTATTAATTGATACGTAAAAGATTGTGGATTTGGATTTTTTATTTTATTTTTATTATTTATTCTTCTTCCACCAGATCAAGTTTTCATCTAACGTTGAATATTGAATGCTTTGTTAGTGAGCTAACATTGATTGCAAACTCTGATTTGAATACTATATAAGGGAGAACTCTAGCAACGGGGAAACATTATCCCCACACATTCTGTGTGATACTAGTTGTGCTAAGATAGAGTCGATTCTCCTTTAACCTTTGGTTTTCTTCTTATAAAACCAGGTTAACGACTTAAAGAATTCATTGGGATTGTGAAGCCAGACCGATACTACTTTTATTGTAGCTGTGTGATCCAATCTTATTGTTTCTATCTCCGAGTACAATTGTAATAATTGGCTTGAGATTTCTATCTCCGATAGGCAAGATATAAAAGTAGTCACAAACACTTCGTCTCATCGTTTGTGATTCCAAAATATCTTTTTTCGCTGCGTCGATTAAGACTATTGTGAGGTGATTGATAAAGCTGAGCTGTCCTTCGGGAATATAAGTCTGGTTTTATCAATTGGTTCATGTTTACCTTGATTTATCAAAAGATGAAACAAAAACTTGTAGGTATATTCGTGGGAGACGGATTTATCTATTACTGTAGACTTTTATGTGTGATACAAATTCGTTTATTAAAGTCTTCGGCTTTGGGTCGTAGCAACTCTTGGTTTTGGGTGAGATCATATAAGGGAATCAAGTATGTAGTATCTTGCTGGGATCAGAGACGTAGGAGCATAACTTTACCTTGGATCAGTGTGAAATTGATTGGGGTTCAACTACAGTCCAGACCGAAGTTAGCTTGGATTAAGCTAGTGTCTGTAGAGGCTTAATGCAGTGTATGTTTAATTTGGACTAGGTGCCAGGGTTTTTCTGGATTTGCGGTTTCCTCATTAACAAAATTCTGGTGTCTGTGTTATTTCTTTTCTTCATTATATTTCGTTATATAATTGAAATAATATTGGTTGTGCGTTGTTCAATCAATTAGAATATCCGACCTCTTTGGTTGTTGATTTAAATTGATTGACACTTGGAAATTGGTCTTTGGTACCATCCAAGTTATCTCTCTTTGATAAAGACTCACAGATTTCTATTTGCTTGAGTATAGATCAAATTGAGAGATTGAGATAATAAACTCTTTGATATATTTTCTATTGATTGAGTCTAACTATCTAGTTGATTCTCTAGAAAAGTATATTGGAGTTTTTCCATACAAATTGCTAATCGAAATATTGGGTGTGGTTGTTAGACCACCGCTTTTTCAGGTAGTACTTGTCCCTACCTGATTATTTTTATAAGGTAATTGGTGTAACCGATCCCTATAATTGGTGTGACCGATCCTGGTAATTGGTGTGACCGATCCTAGTGATTGGTATAACCGTTCCTACCTGATATTTTTCTTGGGTAATATCTATTCCTACCTGATTACTTTTATAAGGTAGCACCGATTATCTTAAACTTCAAGATGTCAACATACTTTGAGCACGAGCAGTAACTCTTATCATTTATTATTCAAGGATATTCCTTAGTAGTCAAGGAGATTCTTGCCGAAATAGATTGAGAATCTTTTAATTAAGGTTTTTGGTTACACTTTAATTACCAACAATTAAATGCAACTCTAGAAAATAAAAATTAGTAATGTGCATTTACTAATTGGATATTTTCTATTGAGATATTTCTGAAATTTTGGAAAAACATTTATTAGAATTAGGAAAACCGAATTTTTCTATTCATTGCATATCTTGAGAATATTTTCGGTTTTGGAAATTCCTTGGTGTCCAAACATACTTGGTCTATAAATACCTAAGTTTGCATTTCTAGCAAACTATCCTAAGAGAAAGGCAAACTTTATTCTTGTTGTTTCTGGTGGAGTCGTCTATTCAGAGTGGAAAGTATCATAATTAGGTGAAATCTCTTACGACCGCTCGTTAAAGACTTTTGTGGGATCAAGAAGCTCTACGAGTATCGTTGGTGGGAAACTAGATAATTGCAGTGTTATTAGTTTTTGATTGATTTGAATGACTAACGGTTGTTGAAACTTTGATTGCACCTAGTTTGTTTATTCTTGATAATCTTCTCTTTTGATATAAGATTCACTCAAACTAGATCGAAGTATCGACGGGATCTTTAGAACTGTTTATAGATATAAAGACATCTTGTGATAATCCATTGTCAACAGACTCCGTTCCGTGTGTGATTGATCACAAGAGGTGTTTATCGAATATTAAAGAAGATTTGAAGACGAAGAAGATTTCTTATTTAGTTCTCATATCTTTGTGTATGCACAAACCTTGATCGGCTGGGATCCAACTAGAATCGATTTTTTTCGATTGATTAGTTGCGTGAGATCAGCACTCTCAATATATATATATATCTTTGAGATTTATTTTCATTGAGTGCGAATCTAAACTTGATTACTTTGGTAGTTATTGGATAGATTGATCTAACCAGGAAAAAGAATTTATTAGATTAAACGGAAGAGCCTTTTCGTATCACTTGAGATATATTTATCTTGAAAGAATCGAAAGAGTTGTTACCAAACATATTTATTGTTCCTTTACTGTTTGGAATACGATTCAAAGAAATTGTTCCAGTGCGTGCATTCATTGAAGTCGGAAGCACAGGGATACTGAGGAAACTAAGTGAACTATGGGTAGTTGATTGGTCTCAACTATACGAAGTTGGTGGATATTTTGTATAGCGGCTTAATTCTGAGAGTATTCAATTCTGGACTAGGTCCCGTTTTTTTTTTTTGCATTTGCAGTTTCCTCGTTAACAAAATCTTGTTGTGTATTTTACTTTTATTTTTCCGCAATTATAATTGTTTATTTTTAGGAAAAACTAGAATTACAATATTACCCATTTTAATTAAGTTAGTGTAATTATTAGTTGTATCATTTTCATTCTTACTGTCTCTAATCATTGTTTAAACTTAAAAGCAATCACGAGTTATTACATAGCAGGCAAGCGAGAAACAAGATGCGCCGCAAGCCCTTTTTGAATAGCAAACCCTATCTTCTTAAACACAAACTCTCTCGAATCGGGAGTCATGACATTATTGTGCATGATTCTTTGAACTCTCGCTAGGATTCCAACCGCCTCTGGCGCTAAATACCCAAAAGTGTCAAAGGAAAAGGGAATAAAAGCATGTCCATTATCAATACATGCCTTTTCATGCTTCGTTATCTTACCCGAGGCATCTTTGAAAGCTGCCTGTCCAACTGTGAAAGAGCCTTGCCCGATGCCTACTAATGGAGAAACCCCAGTAATATCAACACACGTATGTTTTCCGTTGGCCCACCCAAAAATAAGAACATCTGCTGGCCTGAGTGTTGATCTCCCTTCAAGAGGATCCGTCAAAAAGTTGACCGACACCTCTTTCTTTGCTGAAATACCAGCCCTCCATAATACATCATATAAGATATCTCTCACATGATCATGTCTATATTTAAAACCAGGATCTACCTTACAATGAACAGCATGTTCCTCCATAATTGTTTATTATAATTAAAATTAAAATACATAAATGTTAACTCCGATATACTTGATACTGATCCTATAGAGTTTGGTAAAGTCCGAACCTATTATCAAGTATCATACTTCGTTGTTGTATTGTCTCGATCTTGTATCCATAGTCAATCACACAAGTTATTTTGTTGTTATAATATTGTCTTGATCTCGTATCCATTGACGATCACACAAAGTGTGAAACGATTTGATGTATTGTCTCGACCCTGTCCATAGACAATCACTTTCGGTAGAGGACTTATAGGTGGATAAATAAAATATTATGGTGTATTTTGGTACCCTCGTCTTTTTAATTGGTATCAGAGCAGGCAAACATGAAAAGATATAACAATTTGTGTTTGATGCGATCCAACCTTTAAGAAATGAGTCTGCAGAAAGGTAAGGTAAAGCCAAAAAGGGACTTAGTTAACGTATCACAAGATTTGGGGAAATCCCTCTATGGGTTTGATTTTAGCAAATGTTTAAAAAGGGCTTCTTCCATAATTTTTAATTGCTTTGATGAAAATATGTTTGTATGTTCTCAAGAAGTAGTTAAGTTAAGCCATGTATTCACAACCAATGATTCATATTCTGAGAAATCTCTTCATAATGATAGAGAAGACATTGATTGTGTGAATATAAAAACATCTCATCTAAATGAACTAAGTGGAAAATTTCTCTCAGGTGCAACCGAACTCCCTCTTGCACTAAAAAGAGGAGGAAAGCCTCTTGAAGACTTATGTCATATGAAAGCTGAAAATATTCAACTCATTTTGATCTAACTACCCTGAAAGATGATTTAGAATCTCTCAAGATTGTATCTTCGTCAAAGATTCAGTCCTTGGAAGCTAAGCTAAAGAAAAGCATTGATCAATAAAAGATGACCGAGATATTAAGAAAAACAGCAGCTGATGAATACAATGCCTTAAAGATCTCATATGATTCTGATATAAAGATAGTTTCTGAACATGTCAATAGACTAAAAGATGAAATGCGTTCGTTAATGTCAAAAAATAAGTTGGTTACATCCTCTCCGGATAAATCTATAAAATCTGATTCGATCTTCCTTCGAAAAGAAATAAGGATGGCATCAAAGGCTCTTGAAAGAAATTTTCTTCTTTTAAAGAAGTATATGTATTCTCTGAGAATCGCAAGATGAGCTGCTCACATCAGAGTTTTTCACATCATCATTAGCATCATTACAGACAATGTTTCCATTGTGGAATCAAAGGTCATGTTATAAGAAATTGTCAACAATCACCTTGTTCAAGCTCTGGAAAAACAACTTATAGTCAAGGTTGTAACATGAGACCTTTTTCGAAATAAATCATACATAAGCCTGATTTTTAAAAATTAAAGGATTCTCAAAGAGTTGTTCATCACAAAAGGAAAGAGGATCAAAAGACTAGGAACTCATGGAAATGGTTACCAAAGAAGACGGTGGAACCAAACCAAAAGGAATTTATTGATGATAGTCATTTCTGTGATAAGTTTGGTCTTTCTTACAAGAGAAGTAAGAACCAAATGAGAATAGATAAAGAAAGACTTTTTACAACTGTTAAAGAGAATAATCTGTCTCAACTAGATACTTAATATCTTGTTTGAATGCACTGACTCATGGAATGCTTAAACTATGTTTCATTAGTTCAGTGTATATCACAATAGTCTGAAAGCTTGCGAGATCTATGGAAATATTAACAAGGAGTCACTTTCTTAAAACCTTTAATATTAAAAATTCGGTTCTTTTATATATTAAAGGAGAATATTTTTTATTTCCATAATCTGTGACCAAATCTTTGGAAACTATTGATATATATGTTTCAGTAATTTGTGTCTCTCAAAGGAGAAAAATCTTGTCTATGCCTATGGATCAGGAATTATGTACAGTACAGATTATCATGCAAAGATCTTTGCAAGGGTTTCAGAAAGATATGCTGAAAAAATGGCATGTGATTCTTCCAGGTTCTATAACTCCAATGGATTTGGAACCACCTCTTGCAATCATATCAATCCCTCATATCCCATGATTGATTATGAGAAAGATTTTCACAAAATGGCATGAACTTGTGTGGAAACAAAATTAGAGGTTTTGATGCTAAAGCCTTCTCTTGAAAAATCCTTACTTGTTCAATCTCACCTTCTCAAGCAACAAAAATTACTTCTGAAAAAAGTAAACGAAGGAGAACCTAACTTACTCAAGGTTGAGGAATTATTCTTCAATCAAGGATCTCTTCAAGGAATTCGGAGAATTATTCATATCAAGAGAAAGAGATCTCAACATCATGAAGAGATTTGATTCTCGAGAAAATAGACATCAATCTTTTGATTTACGTCAATTATTGTATAAGGTCTATTTTTGAATAAAAATATCATTATTTATGCATAAAATTATTTCTTTATAATTTTTCTTGTGATAGTTACCGATTACATAGCCTGTTAATGAATGTTTATATTTTTGCTATGTGTATTCGGTTTATGGGATGTCTAATTTTGGTTTTCATTAACCTCAATATTCGATCTCATATGATGTAACCCTTATGGTTTGTGTGGCTTTTTGATTTAGCGGGATTCAGTTGTATCCCATGTTGGTATGCTTTATCAAAGGATCATAAGGTGTTCTGATTTAAACTCATATGTGAAAAGTCACAATATGTTGAATTAATTTATGTTTACATGAGTTGTGTTTAGCATAACATAGGTGTTTCGGGTTTTCAACTTTTGCTATTGGCACACATTAGTTAAAATCGTTTCAACCTTTCTTTGGTAAATGTTGCTTTTGTTGTTGTTCTTTTGTTCTTACGAGAGGATGACAACATACTGGGGGAGAGTTCTTATTTGAAATTGTGCTTGATGATATATCTTTCTTGGGAGAAGAGGATACAGAATATGAGATAACGAATTTGTTAGTTAATCGTTTTCCCGTTTAATAAAAGCATGTTTATATTGTATATACACTAGTGGAGAAGGGGGTTTTAATGACCCACATCCTCGACCCTCAATAGCGATCAACAAACCGTGGACCGGTCAAGACGGTCGTAGATATAATAAATTTTCGGAGCACAAATTAGAGCGTTAAAAACAGTCGTTGTATAAAAAAATTAATAACGATTATATCCCCGAATCATCAACCCACGCCGCGACTACGTTACCTAGTTGAATCAATGCTACTTTTCTTAGGCGGGACCCTCCTTTTCTCACCGTTATTATCGATGCAATAAATATTATGGAGACTGTGAAAATGACCATATTACCCTTATTGGAAATAAATGCAATAAATATTATGGAGACTGTGAAAATGACCAGATTACCGTTATCGAAAATAAGTAAAATAAATATTACACTCTTTGAAAATGACCATATTACCCTTAATGGAAATAAGTGTAATAAATATTATGGAGACGGTGAAAATGACCAGACTACCCAATTAAGTGTAATAAGTAAAGTAAATATTACAGACTGAGAAAATGACCATATTACCTTTATTAGAAATAAGTGCAATAAATATTATGTAGACTATGAAAATGACCAAACCACCCTTATAGAAAATAAATAAAGTAAATATTATATACTGTGAAAATGACCATATTACCCTTATTGAAAATATGTGCAATAAATATTATGGAGACTGTGAGAATGACCAGACTACCATTATCATAAATAAATAAAGTAAATATTACCTACTGTGAAAATGACCATATTACCCTTATTGGAAATAAGTGCAATAAATATTATGGAGACTGTGAAAATGACCAAACTAACCTTATCGGCAATAGGAAAAGTAAATATTACAAAATATGAAAATGACCATATTAACCTTAGTGGAATTAAGTGTAATAAATATTACAGAATGTGAAAATCTCGATAATACTTATTGCACTTATTTCCAACAAGAGTAATATGGCCATTTTCCCAATCTCAACAATATTTATTGCACTTATTTCCAGTAAGGGTAATATGGTCATTTTCAAAGTGTGCAATATTTACTTTATTTATTTTCAATAAGGGTAGTCTGGTCATTTTCACAGTCTGCATAATATTTATTACACTTATTTCCAATAAGCGTAATATGGTCATTTTCACAGTGTGTAATATTTACTTTACTTATTTCCGATAAGGGTTATCTGGTCATTTTCACAGTCTCCATAATATTAATTGCATTTATTTCCAATAAGGGTAATATGATCATTTTCACAGTCTCTAATATTTACTTTACTTATTTTTGATAAGGGTAGTCTGGTCATTTTCATAATCTCCAAAATATTTATTATCATTATTTCCAATAAGGGTAATATGGTCATTTTCACAGTGTCCATAATATTTATTGCATTTTTTCCAATAAGGGTAGTATGGTAATTTTCACAGTCTCCGTAATATTTATTACACTTATTTCCAATTAGGGTAATATGGTCATTTTCATAGTTTATAACATTTACTTTACTATTTCCGATAAGGGTAGTATGGTCATTTTCACAGTCTCCATAATATTTATTGCACTTTTTTCCAATAAGGGTAGTATGGTCATTTTCACAATCTCCATAATATTTATTGCATTTTTTTCTAATAAGGGTAATATGTTCATTTTCATAGTCTCCATAATATTTATTGCACTTATTTCCAATAAGTGTAATATGGTCATTTTCACAGTCTGTAATATTATTTTACTTATTTTCGATAAGGGTAGTATGGTCATTTTCATAGTCTCCATAATATTTATTGCACTTATTTCCAATAAGGGTAGTATGGTCATTTTCACAGTTTGTAACATTTACTTTACTTATTTCCGATAAGGGTAGTATGGTCATTTTCACAGTCTCCATAATATTTATTGCACTTTTTTCTAACAAGGGTAGTATGGTCGTTCTCAGTTCATCCGGACGAGACACTCAGGTGTAACTCTAGTAATCTTTGAACCTGTGATGTTCAATTATGATATATTTTGCCCTCAGTTCATCCGAACGAGAAACTCAGGTCTAACTTTAGTAATCTTTGAACATGTGATGTTTAATTCTGATATATTTCGTCCTCAGTTCATCCAAACGAGAAACTCAGGTCTAACTGTAGTAATATTTGAACTTGTGATGTTTAGTTCTGATATATTTCTTCCTCAGTTTATCCGAACGAGAAACTCATGTCTAACTCTAGTAATCTTTGAACCCGTGATGTTCAATTCTTATATATTTCGTCTCCAGTTCATCTGAACGAGAAACTCAGGTCTAACTCTAGTAATCTTTGAACCTGTGATGTTCAATTCTGAAATATACCACAGAGCTTCAGTTAGGGTTTCAATGAATCTCATGAGATTCTTTGAGTCCGTTTCGAACAACACTTTGTTCCATTGTCTTTCCATCGCCTTTCTGGTTGCAAGCACAATCGCCCATGTCTCAGCGGTTATGGCATCTGTTATGCCCAAAGGTTGAGCAGTAGCCATAATTGTATTGGCATTTAAGTCCCTACAAATCATCCTTGCTCATGCCAGTCCTGGGTGTCCCCTAGCTGCTCCATCAATATTGATCTTTATCCAATTTGGTTCTGGTCTTGTCCAGCCTACGGAAATGGTTATTCTTGTTCTGAGGTTGTTTGTAGTAATCTTGGTTGGTTGTTCCCCATGGAGTACTGGAGGGTTGAAATTTCTTGCCCATTCAAATTTTTGGTGTTGTTGTAAGGCTCTCGTTAGAATGGTTTCTGATGTAGAATTGGCTTGTCTGAAAACTAGTTCATTTATGGGTTAAAAAAAATATATTTTTTATTTTATTTTAATAAAAAATAAAAATAAAAAAAGAACTAGCAAATGACACAAAGGGGTCCCAAAAAAACTAACTCCTAAACTTGAACCCACTCAAATTACGGATAAACTAATGATGACTACACACACTTTTACTCCTAGACTTCTGCAGCAACAAACACGTCTACATTACCCAATCTTTAACCAATTTTTTTTCTTTTATTTTCTATTTTTATTTTTCTTATCCTGACTCTCTCTCTCTCCCTTTCATTTTTCTGTATCTTCTTTCCTAAATGAGATCGCTGAGCTCAAACCCCGTCTAGAAATCAAAAGCCATCGTCCTAGGTCTTCATCTCGTCAACAAAATTAATCTTTCAGAAATCTAACCCGATCTTTCACTAACCTAAAGTTTGTATCAAACACTTGAAATTTAATTTTCCTTCCTAAAACCCTAGAAAATCATTCTTTATGGTTGCATCTAAACCAGTCCGACGAGATAATAGATCAGTCTATCGAGATAAGTTTATCACGTTAAATCCCTAATTTTGTTTTTTTATTTATTTTGTGAATCTGTTCTTTTGTACAGTAGAATATCTTTAAAATTGAAATATATATTTTTGATTGGATTTTTATAGAGTATCACTGGTTTGGTTTTAATTTCATTTGATGAGCCGAGGATTGATTTCTATTATTGTATTTATTCACACCTGGATGTCACGAATTTCTAGGGTTTATTTTTGTTGGTTAGTTTATTTCTTTTGGTGTTTATAAGTAGATACAACTTTTTCGATCTGAGATTTATATGATTCGTTTTCGTTTGGGTTTGTTTTGATTTATCGTAGCAGAATTTAATCGTTTAGATCTGAGATTTATGAGGTTTATGTTTCTTTTCAGATACTGAGAAAAGAAAGTTGGGTGAAGAACAAATGTAAAATTTCTAATGTAAATTTTTAATACAGTAATCATATTTGTTTGAGAATTATTATTTACAGTTAATAATCATATTTTTTGAGACTAGCTTGTTATTTACAATTAAGGTATTAATATTCTACACATCAAAACCAATTTTATCTTTAATTTCTTCTATTTGTACCAAAGTTATACTCATTTGTTGATCTTTTATATGTCTGTATTTCCTTGCAGTTGAAGGATTCTTTGTGTTGTGTGGATGTGGCCGTCAAGGTTTTGATCTGTTATATCTATCACATGTGTATATTATCGCAAAAGCCGATCAATGTGACTATGTAGCTGACTAACTATACTGAAGTATTTTCAAATTGTAACTTAATATGAATAACATGTCATGGGTTAATGACTGTTTTTGCTTGATTTCTTGATTTTAATCATGTTGTTGTGAAATTGATTTGTGGAGTGTGACTACCAGTTGTAGATGATAAATGGCTTGTGCGACTTTCTATAACTTTTGGAGTTTGGATGGTTGCGGTGCTCCTGCTAGTTTCCAGAAATATTCCCATGAAGGTTTAATTCTTCTGTTCCCGGCATGTGTTTTCTTTTCTTGGTGTTATGGAAGTTAAACATCCTTAAGAGATCTACAAGATTTTTAGTTAGAGCTTTATTGGCATACTGTAAAGAACTTCATTATTTTATTCCTAACAAATTGTTTTTACTTATTTTTGTTTCTTATGCTATTAACTCCTATAATGGATTATGATGCAGGTCTCTAGATTTATATGTGATCTATATACGAAGGATAACAAGTATTACACGGAACAAATAGATACAAAGTTCAGACTGCCTGAACCTATGAAAAGGCCATCTTGACTGCAAACTTGTCTATCATTTCGATTTCTTCCTCTTCATCCAAATGATTCTTTCCTGATATTTGCTTATGATGGTTTTTGGGAACACTTGAGCAACGATCAAGAAGAACCCACACGTGCAGTATGTTGTCCCTTGTAACCTTTTTCCACTAGTTATCTTAATCCACCCCCTCTGTTCTGCACATTGCCTTATAATTTTGCAATTCTGAAGATGTCTTTGCAAAGCATGTTAATAATATCTAGTTTCCCGTGACTAGTTGAAAAGATTGTTTCTTGTCTTAAGCAAAAAACTATTTTGTATTTGAATTGATACTTTTCAACTGCTAGAGAATCCATCCTTAGTTTAGACTGACAAGTTTCAGTTATGCAGGGGAGCTCTGAAACACTTGTAATAGCAGTGCTCCATGAAGCGGTTAGAAAAAGAGAAATATGGCAGGATTGACAAGAAGGTTAGGCGCCACTGCCATGATAATATAACCGTCATCGTTCTTTTTTATACAGCATGACCTTGTATGGGAATATACCTCATTGGGGTGTACAGTTATTATGTACTCTGTTTAACGTAAACCTATCTCAAATGTCAATCAATAAGTTTGATGATTTATGCACCCATCAGATTTAAGAACGTCAATACCATAATTTTGTTTTAATTTATTTAGAACTTATAATCTCAGCTTATCGTTTTCTCTAATTAGTGCAGGTTTTCTGGATCCTGTTAGCTTACAAATTTCTTTGGTTGTTGAGATGCATTTGGAAACTGCAAAAATACAAAGGAATTATAGTGGTACAAACGAAGATGGAAGAATAGTTTCTGCTGCAGATGATGAGGTTATGGAGGTTGATAACTTTGAACCCTAGCCTGATTTTCATTTTCTCATTGTTTCTTCTGCAAAATAATAACCCTAGTCTTTGTTTTTCGTCGCTGATGTTTATGGGTTTTGGTGTTTGTAGATTTTTGTTGGTGATTGAAGGTGTTCTTTACACAGGTAAAACCCCATTCTTTTGAACCCTTGTTATATGTTTTCATTAATTCGTTGTGTATCTTATAATTCTCTCTGTTTTTAAGTGTATTTGTTTGAGTTTAACATTTTTTAATTAGTTTAGTGTTGATTTTTGATTGCATCTTAAGGATGGAGAAGTAGATGAAACTATGTGCGACTTGATGAGCCTGAGACTCTTACCAACTGGATTACACCTTGGTGAAGTTAATAATATGGTTATTCGAGGTGAAGTTGGTGCTGTCTTTTGAAGAAAGAAGGTGATAACTTGTTTCCCAATAAAAACTCTATTTTTATTTTGGATTTGGTAAAACTGTATTGTCAGTTGTGTGTATGAAAACAAAGAAGTAACATGAACATTTATGGTAGGAAGCCTCAATACTTCCATGATATTTATCACTAAGAGGTATATTCTAATGTGCTTTGCAGGGTTCCCATTCCATTTCGTGAGAGGAAATGAAGCCGTGATGATTTATATAAAGAGTTTCAACTCCATGTTTTTCATCATGCTGTCAATAGAGCTGAATTTTACCAAATCCCATTTCTTTTTAACACTAGGTTTTTTTTTAATGTTACAAAAAGATCATTATTATATAACTTTGATTTTTGTTGTTGTTGTTGTAATTAAATTGTATTTTGGGGGATTTTATATGTTTTTAAATCATCTCTTAAATAATTTTTCTATAGTTGGATATTGCAGGACGGGTCCTGGTTCAAGTTAAAGAATCCCAAGCATGTACTTTCTTATGGTAATCAAGAACTCACTGTAATTGCTTGAACCTTGGTTTCTTTTATTTTCATCTTTTCTATTATTTTATTTGTAAGCTAATGAAGAGTGTTTTACTTGCATTTGTGGAGATTTCCTCGGTGTTGGAAAAAATATCTATGGATTAGATGGCTGAGGTGAAGGGGCCTTCAAATTTCAGTAAGTGTCCATAATCAAGAGTTCATTGTAACTTCTCAGACTATATTTCGCTTCTATTATATTATTTGTAAGATGAAGATAATGATGAATGAATGATTGGCTTGCAGGTATAGAGTCTTTTGCAGTGATAAAGGATAAGGCTGAGGTTAAGGGAGCCTCAATTCCAACAGGAGGCGATAGCCAAGATTTATTTGTAACTGCTCGGACCATGCATTGTTTATTCCTTCCATGTTCTGTTAGCTTTTCAGGTGGTCAATGTAGTCTAATTCATTTTGGACGAAGCATTGTTAATTAGTTATCTTGTTAAAAGGTTTAGATTGCTGATGGTTTAAATGCTCATGACATATTGACTAATAATGTGGTTGTGTATATACATACGGCTTTACGTTTTCGAACACATGATCTGATAGACCACTTTGAATCCTCAATGGTTTATGTGGTATGTCCTGTAGTATCATCCTTGTGACCTCATATGCTTGGCATGCTTGGTAGTTCTTATGCCATAGTTGGATATTTTGATCTGAGTTTACTAAAGAGAGGTTTATTAGTGATGCATTTGTTACTAAATTTGAGCCTTTACTATGATTATTTGGTACTTATCTACAGGGTTCATAGATCTATCCTTCCTCGCTTACATTTGTTGTTAGATACCCTTGACCATCTCATTCTTTCATATGTAGTGCAATTAGCTATTGGATACTAATTTCTAATCATGAAGTTTCATAGTTCTCTTAAAATTATTGTCACTGTGATCTTGAACATTCTAGTCTAAGCATGAAGTTTTAGTTGTCTTAAAACTATTGCCACTGTGATCTTGAACATTCTGGTGTTTGCAATCCATTACGAATAATGGCACTTGTTTTCTCTTATTCCATGTAGTGCAGTTGGATTGCAGTTGTCATATTTGTTTCTTTCTTTCTTAGTATTCTTATGTAAGATGGTTCATTAACTTTGTTGTTTGATAATTCAGGGAGAAGTTTGGCCCCATGATTCTGCAGGGATCCAGTTGCTGAGGTTCTACATTGGTGAGTTTGAAGTCCCCATCCAATGACTTATTTTTTTTTCCTCCTCTTTTCTGGTCTTATTTACTGTTGATTTTACCTATCCTTAAACTTTTTGTTTAATTCTTGACTCCCTTGAGTAATGGGAGGTTACCACCTGCTTTAAAATCTATAATGGATGATGGATTGTTACAGGTTGGCAGGCATACAACTAATTCACCGGCAAGATGCAGCTAAAAAAACTTGCTGAGCCTGGACTTATCTTAACGGACTCTTTACTAGGATTAATTATAGATACCATCCAAATTGAAATCGTCAAATTGTTTCGATGCACAGGTTGGTTTTGAGCAATTTCAATAATCTAATCGTGCTTTGATGGAGTTGCAAGAAGTTGTCAGCTTGTCTTTGTTTGATTTTGAAAAATTAATTTTGCTGGAGGTACTCGATTGTTAAGTGTGGGATCAGTTCATCATTTGAGAGGAAAGGCTGCGGGCACTGAAGGGGTATGAGTAATTATCCCATGAGATCTTGTTGTGATCTTCGGTTAGTTCTAAGAAAAATTGCAGGGTCATTTCAATTACTCTCTATTTTTGGATATTACATAGTTTTGTTTCTGAATGAAACTTGGCTTTCTTTGGTATGTCATTGATAAGAGATGTGGATTGAGCTGAAAATGAGACTTTATTGTTGTTTGTTGTTTTACTTGTGTAGATTATAACTTGATTGCTTAAGTTTGCGTAATGTGCAGGAAAGCAAGATTGTGTGTAATGCTGAGAAAGATTTGGAACTCATTTATTAATTGGTTTGAGGAGGCAAGAGATGTTGCTGACCATGTTAGAACTACAGATGAAATAGGAATAAGTTCTTCATCATCATGGAGTTTATAATTTTGTTTTTTAATCAATAGATTTTTAGTTCATCGTTTTGTAATCGAATCCTAGAACTACAGGATTACAATGGTCAGAACTACAAATTTTAATCCTTTGTGTAATTTGAAACCAATGAATCAATACATTTTAAATTGAATGATCATTTGTGTGCAAGTTTAATTTGATTCTCATTTTTATTTGATTTAAATTTGGTTTTCATTTGATTCTCATTTGAATTCTAATTTGAGTTTCATTTGAATTCTAATTTGAGTTTCATTTGAATTTGGTTTTCATTTGATTCTCATTTGAGTTTCATTTCTGTTTGATTTCAGATTCAGTTAGATTCATTCAGGCCAGTCAGCCAATCTGAATCTTTCTTTCTTTATATTAAGATTTATATCTATGACTGATTGAAGACAGTCATAAAGTTTTGACCGTTAAAATCAGTCATTGATATAAGATTTTTAACGACCCCCAGAGGCACGTCATAATTAAAAACAACGCTCAAACAGTGACCCTTTCTTCGACTGACAAAGCAAGTCATATAACTCGGATCTATGACTTGCTTCATCCGTCGCGAAACAGCTAATGTCCACTAGTGATATTTTCCTTTTGCTTAACAAAATTTCAGTACAATTGATATGTTCCATTATTGTGTATGGATGTATGTGTGTATGATTCAATTGTTTCTGGTTAAGAAAAACTGTGTCTATTTATTTGACTTATTGTTTGGTATCTTCTTTATTGTTGGGTATCAAGTGTTTTTGCTTAACGAAATTCGGTGCAATTGCGGTGTTGTAATGTTTATGTTTGTTTCAATTGCTTCCGGTTAAGTAAATAATTGTGCAAGTCAATTTATTTTAGTTTGTATGTATTGCTTATGGCCTAACAAAATACATGATCATTTGTTTAGTCCAAATCGATTCCGGATAAGAGAAACTAAGTTAATTCTGATCTTAGTTAGACTTATCAAATTGGAGGATTCGGTTATTCAAAGCCTAACCGAATGCCTTGACAAGAAAAACTAGTTAACTAACCTAGTGTTTGTCTTTTCAAAAGAGAAAGGTCTAAGTTATTGTCTGAATAATTAGAGCCTGATGAGAGAAATAAAGTTAATTCTGATCTTTATTTTGGTCTAAACGAAATAAATGATTGTATGTTTGCAATCAGTTTAACAAGAGAATTAAGGTTGGGTTAACCCTGAAAAAACGGTTATTTTGTGTTTGTTTCACACAAAAACTAATCACGGATTAGGATACCAAAACCTTCCGTAATTTTCGAACGCTGAAAAAGTAAGTTTATGCTATTCCCCCGTATACTCATTCTCCCAGTTTCCTATCCAGGGATAGCGCAACAGAATCCACTATTAAACCCATTATTCTCCCGCAGGATTTTAAGTGCCTTCTCTTCTACTTACAGCTACTAAAGTTCATATTCCTTTCTCATACAAATCTAGGTATCAATTTATTTATTTTTAATAATTGTTAAGGTATAAGGAATTTCTTTGATACGGTTTTGATGAATTCTTATTTTGATTTGCTTGTTTTTTATTACAGAGGTTCTTCTTCTTCCCCCATCACTCCAGGTGTGTTTCTCCATCAGTTGAAAACTCATATCTATTCAAAGAAAATATTTTTTCTGTATATTATAATGCATTTGTTGTTTTTTTTTTTCTTCAATGCAATGTGATTTTCTTACTGAAGTTTGATCCTTATAAGTACTAATGGAATCAAACAATACACCATAGTTGTTTGATAAAATTCTTCAATGGGAATTTCTTAGTGGAAAATTAAGATGGATTCCTATCTTGATTGGTGGTTTTTTGGCATATGCCAGAATAATTATGAGCTGATACTTTTGTCACTGAACTCCCTGCACTTATGTCCACTCATGCCCCCATCTTTGTCTATACACTAAATTCCTAATCAATCAACCACTTTAGGTGACTATTCCAGGCAATTAAAAATATCAACACGTTGAAACAATTTATCCTCTTGGTGTTCGGATGGATGACTTAATTAATGGGCTAGTGCTTATTTTAGCAAATCTAAGGTCTGTGAAAAAAATTGTATGCTATTGCTGGCTTAGTAAGAATGGTGTTTCTAGAGAGGGAGACACAGATTTTGAATTGGATGTTGTTGCTAGCTTAGCAAATCTAGGCAAAACTAGACTTTTTCTTGTCAAATTCAATTTCCATAAACGGCTCCACAAACCTTGTAATTAAATAAAATATGTCCCCTTTTCATTGCCAACTAATGCAGTGTGCAAGAACATTTTAGTCCATGTGTAGTTTAGTCAGTGCATGGGTATAGTCCTTTTTCATTTCCAACTACTTGCAATTAAATCAAACATGTCCCTTTTTCATTGCCAACTAATGCAGTGCGCAAGAACATTTTAGTCCTTGTATAGTTTAGTCAGTGCATGGGTTTAGTCCTTTTTCATTGCCAACTAATGCAGTGCGCAAGAACATTGTCCCTTTTTAGGCTTAGTTTATTCAGTGCATGGGTTTAGTCCTTGTGTAGTTTTAAGTATATGGCCTTATTATAAAAGTTTAATACTTGAACAGTGGTAGGTTAAAGCTAGGTTCTAGTACATCATTCATTTCATTTTAGTGCTTGCAGGGACATTTTGAAATATATTTTTATCTGTTTGGATTCTTTTCAGTGTTGCATGTAATATTGTGCTTACGTTTTTTTTTTCTTTTTTTCTTTTTCTGTTAGCTTATACTTGTTTTTATCTTTCACGTTTTAAATTTTCTATATAGAACTTATGGAGAGTGAATCATCGAGTGCCGCAAATGGGAGAACCATTTGGACTCCTCCATTGGATCAATTGTTTATAGAACTTATGGCAGAACAAGTAGTTAAAAAACAATTACTTGATGGTCAATTTAGCAAATCTACCTGGGTGAGCATAGTCACCAAATTCAAAGAAAGCTTTGGTCCTTCTTTTAATAAGGAGGTGCTAAAAAATCGCATGAAAACTTTGAGGAAAAATTTTAACGTTGTAAATAGTCTTAGAGGTCAAAGCGGTTTTGGTTGGAATGATGGAAAAGAAATTGTGACTGCACCTGATGCTGTATGGACAAAGCATATCGAGGTTTGTGGTTTTATTTAATCTCTTTTATCAAGCATCATTATATAATCATCATATTTCTAAGTAACTAAATTATAAGTTGAACTTGTAGAAACATCCGGAATGCAAACAATGGAGGACAAGGTCTCTTCCACAATATAATGAACTAGCTATGATATTTGGTGACAGTAGGGCCACTGGAAAGCATAGCAGGTTTAGGGATGATAATAATCCGGGCAATAATGAGGTTGACGAGGACCGTGATGATAATACTCAAGACCATAATGAAAATTCTGAAGACCAGAACCAGAATACGTATGGAAACGACAATGTTAGTGATGATACTACATCTGAACTTCTCAAAAAAATGAGAACATCAATAGGATCTAGTTCCCGTTCATTTAGAAAGACAAATAAAAGTACTGGAGAAGGGATGGTGGAAGCAATTAATTTGATGGCAAGTGCTGTTAACAATATAGCGACCAAAAAGATGAAAATAGAAACTCTTCTCTAGAGAAAAGTGTAGTTGCTGCACTTGAGGAAATAGAACCAGAATTGGATGAGTTTTTATTCATGCAAGGTTTAGAGTTATTGGAAGAAGAGAAGAAAGCAAAGATTTTTATAGCGTTGAGTGGGGATAGGAGACGACGTTGGTTATTGTCAAAGCTTAACTATTCTGATTACTATTAAAGTGGCATAAGTGATTTGGTTGATGATTTGAGTTTAGTTTGGGTTTATATGGTTTGGTTTCCAAATAATTAGGTGGACATTTTGAGTTTTGTCTGGTTATTTTTAGGTTCAAATTCAAGTTGACAACATGGTATTATATTTTTAATTATTTATGGATTATGAAACTTTGTTATGATTACTTATTTAAATTTTACAATAAATTCAAATTTATTATTTATTTGGTTTTTATTGTTTGTATTTCTTTTTCATGATTAGGTACATAATATATTTTATTTATGGCTAGTTCTGAAGATAATGAGGATGCCATAATAGCTGTCACAGCAGCGACAACGTCATTGATAGCATGTTATTATCAGTACTTTGTGGAGAAGACTGTATGTTATGATTCAATTCTTAGTGGCTCATCTCACGTAGAAGAGGTTCTAAATGGACATGATGCGCGATGTCAAAACAATTTTCGAATGGAAAAGCATGTTTTTTTGCTATTATGTGAATTGTTACAAGAAAAACAGTTGCTTCGCCATAGCAAGGGAGTTAGAGTTGAGGAGAAGGTGGCAATTAATATTTATGCTTGCCGTTGGTCACAATGAACGCAATAGAGTACTCCAAGAACGTTTTCAACATTCTGGTGAGACAATCAATCGACACTTTAATGATGTTTTGGATTCTATTGTTAAACTTGCAGATGATTTCTTGTAACCGGCAGGTCCTTGTACTCCTGATGAGATAAGAGACAATCCGAGGTTTTATCCATACTTTAAGGTACACAAATTTTCTTGTTATTTAATTAATTAAAATTAATTTTGTGTTATCTTTATTAATTAAAATTAATTGTATGTATTCAACCTAGAACTGTGTTGGAGCAATAGACGGAACTCACATACCGGAAATGGTCAGTGAGGAAGAACAACCTCTTTATCGGAACAGAAAAGGATTTATTTCTCAAAACGTTTTAGTAGCATGCTCATTCGATTTGCAATTTCATTATGTTCTTGCGGGTTGGGAAGGTTCGGCTCATGACGGGCGTGTACTAGATTCAGCCTTAACAAGATCTGATAAATTAATAGTACCAGAAGGTATGATATATATCATTATTTTTATATTTTCTATAAATATTTCTTTTTTCTTTACTATTGGGGTAATGTAATCTTAAATTTTTACTTGTGTAGGAAAATTTTATCTTGGAGATGCAGGTTTTGCTCTTATGCCAAGTTTTATTACTCCGTATCGAGGCGTTTGTTATCACTTGAAAGAGTATGGGGGAAATCGCCCGAAAGATGCCAAAGAATGATTTAATCTTCGACACTCATCATTACGGAATGCAATTGAACGTATTATTGGAATACTTAAAAGGAGATTCATTATTTTGCAAGCACAACCTCAATATCCGTATGAGTCACAAGTGAAAATTATGCTAGCTTGTTGCATCATCCATAACCATATTCGCAGGGAGTGTATAGATGATTTGTTTCTTGATGGTGAAGATGTTATCACTATACCAGAAACTGATACTGGGATACCAGAAAAAAATAACGAAGGTGCCAGACTCGGGAGAAATAGAGAACGAGATTTAGCGTCTGAACTTCGAACTTCGATTGCTGATGCAATGTGGAATAATTATCGACGACGTCGTCATACTATTTAGTTTTTTATTATTATTTTTGAATATTTTTAGCTTTTTATCGAATTCTTATTTTATTATTTATAATTTTAAATATGATTTTGATTTATATAATGCATATCTAGGCTTGGGTGTTTGAAACAAACATTACTTATATTAACCTACTACAGGACATCGTGTCAAACAAATATTATTTAAGTTAACCCAGGAAAGGATAAAATTTAAGACAAACATCACTAAAACTAAATCAGTCTCCAGGTTATCGTAAATCAAATTAAGATAACCCAATCTAGGATATGGTATCCCATTTCCAAGCTCCCAAACAGACCCTAAGTTTCTTAGTCGATTTGTTAAACTATTATGGAAAATTGCTTCGGGAAATTGTTTCCTTGATAACATATTAAAACTAAATTACTTGTAGTTTCAGTTTTAATATTGGTTATCTAAAGTGGTATGTGAAACCTTCGTGCTTAACTCTTATAGGTTGTTTACAATTCTTTTAGATTTGTAAAATCCTTTCGGTTTGTCCTTTATTTACTCGAACCTGTGTCATTTTGTGACAGAAAGGGGGAGAAATATATGGAGTAAACAAGTGATTTGCAATCATTAATGAAAGGACAATTGTTCTTAAACGTTACGAAAGAGTAAAGAATTGACTAAGGGGGAGAAACATATCATATTGTTGTGTAGTAATTTTGACTAAAAAAGTGGAACAACAAAGATGTTCGGATTGAATATTTACCTAGCTCACCTCTAGGGGGAGTATAAGCTTTTGTTGTTCAAATGTCAACAACGGCATTTATTGATTGAATATATGCAGGTTATTGTGCTATTGAAACTTAGAATCAAGTGTATGTAAAATGAATTCTCATGTAATTTTTCTATCCATATGTAATAAGAATTTTGTCACTAAAATTGACAAAAATGGAGATTGTTAGAGCATGGCTTGGTTGAATTCACCAAGCATTGGTATGTCAAGTTTGGTTGTCATATTTTAGTGTGTCAAAACTCATCTAAAGTCGCTTGATTATATACTAGAGTTAACTTTGTTTAGATTAGACTAGAAAGTCTAGGAATGTTGAGACATATAAGTATTACTCCAAAGACCTGAAGAATGTGAACAAGAAGCGAATTACAACGACAACATCATCCTTCCTCTTGAGGTTAGTAATATTTACTTGAACTATTTCATTCCTAACGTATCTTTCAAGTCGTGTTATATTGAAAACATAACTGCGAAGTTGTATATACTGTACATATTGTATAATACTCTAGTGATGTGACATGGTCATATTTGTATGATCATAGTATTAGGGAATTAGATTACAAAGTATAACGCTTATCTATTGAACTTCGTAGATATGACATCGACATAATCTTGTATATATTGTTATGATTATGTGAATAGGTTATGGTAAAGATTTCATCCCAGGAAATAATGTTTTATATTTGTTTAAAGGAAGTACATTCATGAACTTTTTTTATGAATCGATCGTTAGGCTTATTGGTACATCTATTCATTGCAAATCTTTGGATTACCAATATGTGTGAGATGGTAGATTTGATCGTAACTTTGTTATGTATCTTGGTATAACTAATCACAATGCCTGACTTATGATTGTATGACTAGTTCTTATTAATTGGTGAAACCGATCCTGAGTAATTAATCACCATGAGATGGTATGATCGATAATATAATTGGTGTGACCGATCACATAGTGTTTTGTAATCAGTCCTTGTAATTGGTAAGCAGTCCTGATAATTGATGTAACCGATCCTGGTAACTGGTGTGACCGATCACAAGCATTACCATGGGACTTGTTAGAGCATTTCTCGGTCGAAATCGCATGCGTTGTTATCTCAAGCATGTTTGTCAATGTTAGTGATCAAAACTATAAAGTCTTGATTTCTAGTCTATTATAGCTAAGGTCTCGGACTAGGATATAAAGTATAGTTGAGATCAAGAACTCCATGGCGATCATCATACAAGACGAAGGACTACTCAAGGAACCAGTGGATCTTCATCGACTAAAAGGTATGTGGAGACTTGAACTTATCTATCACTCAAAAGTCTATCTACTCTATCTCTTATCTTGAGACAAAAGTCATATTATTATATATACTAACATTAAATACATGTGATATTTAGAGCTAAGTATATCTCGCTTATCTACTTCTCGAAATATGTGTTGATAAATCTTCGCTTTATCCAAGTTCATCTTTACCTAGTGGAGAAAGTCATGTTATGTTTCAATCATTTTGGAAATCACTCTGTCGAAAAATAGTTTGTGAATAATAACTATATAACGCCCTTTAAGAATGTTTCAATGATTGAAATGAGAGTTTAGACAATATAAACATTGGAGGTAATAAGCATTGTTGTGGAAACACATATATGTATAAGTCTTTATTGCTTGAACCGAAGTTTGCGAACTTTGTTGATCAAGTGAAACCGGAGCAGTACGTGAACTTCAGTCCGCGAACCCAGTCCGCAAACTGCCATAGTTCTCGAACCTGAGAATTTCTTCTGGAGTTTGTTAACGGTAACTTAAGTCCGCGAACTTGAGCAGGTTATGTCTAAAAACGATGTTTGTGAACTTATATCTTAATAAACTAAGGAATGCTATTGCAAACCGTGGCTATATAGTTCATGAAACAATTGAAGTGAATCACATCATTTTTGTTTCGATTGTGTCTTGTGTAGTACATGAGATTTCCTTGCAATTGAGCAACTCTCTAACTAGTTCATTTGAGTCATTTGGACTAGTTATGGTGAAGAAGAATATGGTTGATATGAAAGTTATCATATGGCTAACCATTTGGTTAACTATTGTTGAACCAACTAATGTACAAGTTTGGGTACGGTTACACAAGCCTAGAAACGTACATTACTTGTGTGTGTAACAAGCTATGTTTTTTATCTAACGGTTGATAAATATTAGCTCGAATCTAATAAGGTTTTCATCTAACGGTGAATATTAAATGATTTGTTAGTAAGCTAACATTGATTGCAAACCCTGATTTGAAGACTATATAAGGGAGAACTCTAGCAACTGGGAAACCTAATCCCCATAGATTCAATGTGATACTAGTTGTGCTAACCTAGAGTCGATTCTCCTTTAACCATTGGTTTTCTTCTTCTAAAACCAGTTTAACTACTTAAAGACTTCATTGGGATTGTGAAGCCAGACTGATACTACTTTTATCATAGTTGTGTGATCTGATCTTGCTGTTTTTATCGTACGAGTATGATTGTAATAATTGTCTTGATATTTCAATCTCTGATAGGAAAGATATAAAAGTAGTCACAAACACTCCGTCTCATTGTTTGTGATTCCATAATATCTTTTTTCGTTGTGTCGATTAAGACTATTGTGAGGTAATTGATAAAACTGGGTTGTTCTTCGGGAATATAAGTCTGGTTTTATCAATTGGTTCCTGTTCACCTTAATTTATCAAAAGACAGAACAAAACTTGTAGGTTTATTCATGGGAGACGAATTTATATATTACTGTAGACTTTTCTGTGTGATACAGATTTGTTTATTAAAGTCTTCGACTTTGGGTCGTAGCAACTCTTGGTTGTGGGTGAGATCAACTAAGGGAATTAAGTATGTAGTATCTTGCTGGGATTATAGACGTAGGAGCATAACTGTACCTTGGATCAGTGTGAGATTGATAGGGGTTCAACTACAGTCCAGCCCGAAGTTATCTTGGAGTAGGCTAGTGTATGTAGCGGCTTAATACAGTGTATGTTTAATATGGACTAGGTCCCGGGGTTTTTCTGCATTTGCGATTTCCTCGTTAACAATATTCTGGTATCTGTGTTATTTCTTTTCCGCATTATATTTTGTTATATAATTGAAATAATACAGGTTGTGCGTTGTTCAATAAATTAGTATATCCGACCTTTTTGGTTGTTGATTTAAATTGATTGACACCTGGATATTGGTATTTGGCACCATCCAAGTTATCTCTCTTTGATAAAGACTTGCATATTGTATTTGCTTGAGTAAAGATCAAATTTAGAGATCGAGATAATAACTCCTTGAGATATTTTCTATTGATTGAGTCTGAATGTCTAGTTGATTCTCAAGAAAGTAACTCGGAGTTGTCCATACAGATTGTTAATCGAAATATTGGGTGTGGTTGTTAGACCCCGCGTTTTCAATTGGTATTAGAGCAGGCAAACACGTTCAAGACCTTTCAATTCTGTGTTTGTAGCGATCTGACTCTATGGAAAAGAATAGTATCTCTGAAAAACGCATCACCAGAAATAAAAGCTCTGTCTCATCTATTTATATTAAAGAGAAAGATTATTCAATCTCAAACATAGATGAACCTTGTGTACAAACTAGACAGACATAATCTGACATGTGTTGTCCCGATTACATCTCAAAAGAGTCTGTCTCTTAAAATAAATGGGAAACAGCTGAAGAGAGTAAGTTGATTCTAAATCTTGTTAGAATCCAAGTTGATAGACTCAATTGGATAAAACAACACGTCAGTGTTCTTCTTGGTATGATAGAGACTGCAAATTCAAAGAAAATACTGAAGATCATTCTTCGTGTATGACTCTTGAGGCAAACCTTGAAAATGATGCATTGGAAATATAACATCTCTTGAGTAAGCTCTCTATTCAAGTATGCTCTAAGTAGTTCAATATACCAATTACTTCTGCTACTACTGAAAATGCTCCAGCACCAGAAGTAAAAATGGAGTCCATTCCAATTAAAAAGATGTGCTAGTTTCCTCTGATCAAGGAAATTCCACACCATATGGAAGGAAGAAATCTCATGACGAGAATGTTAAGACTAAACTTCCTAATCACTTGTGTGATCAAAAGGTATGTATCTTTTGTGAAGCAAAAGGTTCTGTTAGACAAAAGAGAAACTCTAAGTTGAATAAAAATTCTCTTGTTCAACTTCAACACACCTTAGACTTAATTCTCAAAGGTGTAACTGACATTCGTATGTCAAAACTCATTGGTTTTGATACGTACCCTTTGTATGTTACCAGGAAGGTCAGTTCAATGAGTTCCTCAAACGTTCAAAAGAAGAACAGAAGTATTAATAAGAATAGTTTAAGGAAAGACCAAGATGTTTTTTCTGAAAATAACGTGTCCCTTGATTTAAAAAAAATTCCAGGAGAAAGAAGGAAAAATGATGATATGAGAAATAACATGATAAAGATAATTCAAGGGTACAAAGAAATTGTCAACAAGTTGTCATCCTCCTCAAGTCAAAACTCATCTGGTAAGAACTCAAACTATGTCTCATATTTTAATGACAGTAAGTTTTATGATAATTTCTCAAATCAAAAGGGATCCCTCTCACAATTTAGGAGGAAAAAGAGACTTGATCATAAACACAGTTCCTTGAATGAGCTCAAAGCTCATACTTGTGCTAATTGATCACAAGGGTTAGGAACTTGCTCATAAAAATCCTGTTGAGCAAGAGGTGTAAAAGTCAGGTGTACTTTGGAAATTGTGTTTTTCCTAGTTGAGCTATCCTCTTATCGTTTCTAGCTTAACTAGTGCCAGGAGACAATATTGCTTAAAGTATTTTCAATGTCTTTTATTGTTTTCCTGTTTAATTATCTTGTGTTTTTCATTGTGGGGTGTACTGTGTTCGGATGTGTACACGGGTTACCATCTCGATTCTACAGTTTGGAAAACCCTAAAAGCCTTCCTCCCTAAAAACCTGTAAATAGCTGACCTATTGAGTTACATAAGTCACGTACGTATACTCTAGGTTATCTCTGGATTATCAAGAATTCCCTCTTCTTCATCTCTCCATGGTGTATTTGTTAAGGGATTTCTTGAGAAAGGTTTTGGTTTTGAATCAAAATGAAGGAAGTAGAAGATGGTGCACCTAATGCCTTATGCTACTATGCTTACTCACACCAAGATGTTGAGAATGAGGATATGGTCTCTGCTGAAGTGGTTCATGACTTTCTTAAATACTTTGAGAAAGAAAAACTGCAACTTGTTGATACAATGAAGGATCTTGATGTGGTTAGAAGTGAGTTGAAAAAGGTTATTGCTGACCTTAGTCTCATGAAGTCACATGTTAAAGAAACTTTCAATAAGGATAACTTCTCAGAAGACGCAGTTGATAATATGAATCACAAACTCAAAGGTCTTGAAACCCGTGAAGCTGTTAAACGTGAACTTTAGCTTATGATCGGTTTTTAAAAGATATGTTTGAGCTGAGTTTACCTAGTAAATCCTCTATTTTTTTCTTATTTTGTTTATAAGAGTAACTAGTGTTTGCAATATCCATTATTGTGATTACACATAGCTATGTCCAAAGTTTTCATCTTCTTGTTTTTAGATTTATTGGCTTAAATTCTAAACTTATTTGGAAGATAATTTTTGCAGTATTAATCTTTATGGTCTTATATATTGCAATATTGTTATGGGATATGTGTGTTTATGTCCGTGAACTTGATTGTCCCATACTTTGTCAAAAGTAAAGTCGTTCATGAGTTGATATACAAATATTGATAAAAGAATGAATAAACTTTTGACAAACACAAAAGTTAAGTCTATATTGTTAATTATTGATGTAAGATAGGTTAAAATCTTTTGTGATTCAAGGATGATGTCTATTGTGTGTCATTGTGTAAATGGTGATAGAAACATAGAATGAATCCTTGTGTATTCCGCATTAATTGATCTTCCTTGATCCATATTTTGTGTATTACTGTGAGACTTCGTATTATGTCTTATGTCAAGCACTAGACAACCAAGTTGATTATTTTTGTAATTAGCTTAGTTGTATTCCGTAAGGTACTTTACATCGAGTATATTGAACTAAATTAATCATCTTGTGTGATTATTTAGTCATGACTCCGTAAGTTTGTCTTATGTTTGAGCATTTTCGATTGGGTTGGTTGTTTTTATGATTAACTTAGTCATCGCTCCATAGATTTTCTTATGTGAGTATAAATGATTAAATTGATAACTTTTGTGATTAGTATAATTGTGTATTCCGGTTAGATTAATTAAGGGTTATCTTGTGATTAATCTGATCGAGTTATTAAGTCTCCATAAGTTAACTTGTGTTGAGCATATTTAGTCAAATTAATCTTGGTTCACTTAGATTAATTTGATTGAATTTATTTTTTTGGATTCCAAATTCATACTTGTATGATTTTTGTTGAGTCCAAAGAAATCCTTCTTTTCTTTTGAAATTAAGATCGTTCTTGTTGTTCCCTTTGGGAATGATATTTTATGGGGGGAGAGTTCTTTTGAACTTGTGCTTAATTTCCAAATCTTTGTGGTGAGTACGGATGTGGAATATTGTAGGGGTTATCTTGTATCTTTATGAACTCCTTGATGAATGCATTTAGCTTCCACTTTATGATTGAATCTAAACAAGATGATATACATTTACCTTTGGTCACGAAATGTCTCTTACGGAAATTTCATTAGGATCTCGTTCTTGTACCTTTGCCAATTTTATTGACAAAAAGGGGGAGAATTAATATGTAGTTCACACTACAAATACATATGGTTTTCGGATCATTATCTAAGGGGGAGTGGTTTCCATGAGAGATAGAGTATTGACTAAGGGGGGTGACGTATCACCATAGTATTGTTGTTAAAGTTGTGATGCAATTGGACTTTGATGCTGTGTAATGATACTATGACAATGTATAACAATGATTGAGAACTCTTATTTTCTCGTTGTTATAGCTATGGATTTTCAACAACGATGATGCTAAACTTACAACCTTTGGGATCATTGGACTACTTGGAAATGACGAAGATTTCGAGTAATGTTGAAGATTAGACATGTGGAATATGAGCTATAAAGTTTATTTATATATTTTTTGTATTCTATATGTATCAATATTTTTGCCACTAAAATTGACAAAGGGGGAAATTGTTAGAGAATTGTTCGGTCGAACTCGCATGCGTTGCTATCTCAAACATGTTTGTCAATATTAGTGACAAAACTAAAAAAGTCTTGATTTCTAGTCTACTATAGCTAAGGTCTCAGACTAGGATATAAAGTGTAGTTGAGATCAAGAAATCCATGGCGATCATCATCCAAGACGAAGGACTACTCAAGGAACTAGTGTATCTTCATCGACTAAAAGGTATGTGGAGACTTGAACTTATCTATCACTCAAAAGTCTATCTACTATATCTCCTATCTTGAGATAAAAGTGGTATTACTATATAGACTAAGATTATACACATGTGATATTTCGAGCTGAGTATATCTCGCTTATCTATTTGTCGAAATATGTGTTGGTAAAGCTTTCGCTTTAGCCAAGTTCATCTCTACTTAGTGACGAAAGTCATGTTATGTTTCAATCATTTTGGAAATCGCTCTGACGAAAAATAGTTTGTGTATAATAACTATATAACTCCCTCTGAGAATGTTTCAATGATTGAAATGAGAGTTTAGATAATATAACCATTGGAGGATATAAGCATTGTTGTGGAAACACATATATGTATAAGTCCTTATTGCTTGAACCGAAGTTTGCGAACTTTGTTGATCAAGTGAAACCGGAGAAGTATGTGAACTTCAGTGCGCGAACCCAGTCCACAAACTGGCGTAGTTCTCGAACCCGAGAATTTCTGCTAGAGTTTGTGAACTCCGTCTGGGAACTTAAGTCCACGAACCTAGTCCGCGAACTTGAGCAGGTTATGTATAAAAACGATATTTGTGAACTTATCTTCATAAACTAAGGAATGCTATTGTAAACCGTGGCTTTATAGTTTATGAAACGATTCGAGTGAATCACATCGTTTTTGCTTCGATTGTGTCTTCTATAGTACATGAGATTTCCTTGCAATTGAACAACTCTCTAACTAGTTCATTTGAGTCATTTGGACTAGTTATGGTGAAGAAGAATATGGTTGATATGAAAGTTATCATATGGATAACCATTTGGTTAAATATTGTTGAACCAACTAATGTACAAGTTTGGGTACGGTTACACAAGCCTAGAAACGTGCATTACATGTGTGCGTGACAAGCTATATTTTCGATCTAACAGCTGATAAATATTAGCTCGCACTAGTGGAAAACAGAAGTTCCGCGACCGTCAGGACAAGTCATATATACGAGATATACGACCATTTTTAACCGTCTTTGTTGGGGTCTCTAATAAAGCGTCGCTATTTCGTACGACCCTTATACGGGGGTCTCAAAATAACGACTGATTTTAAGGGTCATGAGGTACAGACCCCTAGCCGTGGGTCTTAGATTTATATTATAATATAAAAAAATAATATAGATTCAGATTCACTAAATCTGAATGGCTAAATCTGAAATAATCTGACTGCCTCAAAGTCAACTCAAGTCAAATAAAACTCTAGTCAAAGTCAAGTCAAATGTAAGTCAAGTTAAAGTCAAGTCAAATGGAATTCAAAGTCAATCACAGTCAAAGTCAAGTCATAGTCAAGGCAAAGTCAAATGAAACTCAAAGTCAAGTCAAGTCAAGTCTAGTGGAACTCAAATTAAACTCAAATGAATCCCAAACTGAAATTCAAATTTAAACAAACTGAAACTTGAGAATTCCACATTCATTCATTTTATATCCATTGTGTTTAAAATTACACACAGATGAAATTTTGGTTCAAGACAATACATGTCCAAGCTAGTAAGTTCAAACAACAAGATGCTAAACTAATAGACAATAAGCTAAAAACAACATGATTTCCAACAAAACGATAAGCTCCTCCGATGACGATGAACTAGGACGATACTTTATAAATGATATCAAGTAGAGCATCCATGTGTTGTGTCCCTAGTTCACATAGGGCAAAGAACATCGTTCCTGCAAAGAAAATCAACAACACAATGACTTCGTTCAGTTTATTATACATGGTCACATAGTGGTATACAGACGAATAAGCCTAGACAACAAGCTTAAGGCAAGACAACCAGCATTTCTGAAAGAAAAGTGCTCAAAAGGATGCCTCAAACTCATCTACAAGCTTTATCAGTGCATAAGATACTCATGAAACCTAAATTTGATAAGAACAATTTTTAGTTCATTTGATTTTTGACGAGTCAATATTCACTGAAGTACCAATGACTTTTAAACTCAAGTAATGGGTATGCTAGATAATTTTCCTACTGTATTAAGAGGCATCTACATTCAAGTTACATTGTAGTACCTACGACTTGAATTTAAAACACGTCTAGCATCTCAATTGACACCAACCAATTAAAAAAAATCTTAACCTGGTACAGGTTTAACAGAAATCATAACCTAGTCCAAATTCAACCAAAAACCTTGCAATGACGAATCTCCTTAAATCAAAAATCTTGGAAGCACGTGTGAGGTAAGTTGAGAGATTAAGATCTAGGTCATGTAAAATAGCAGTTGGCTCATCAGTAGCAGGTATACAATCATGCAACAAGAGTGAAAACATAAATGAAGAAAGCAGGGAATTCAGGAACAGAAAAGGACTATAAGGGAATTACTTTTGTAGAATGCTTTTGGTATGCAAATACTAATATCACAGGGGAATAATGTTCAAGCTCATATCAACAGCCAACATGTTATATATATAGTGTAATATAAGAGGTGTAGATTATAACCCAAGCCTTGGCATGCTATCTGACCCAAATAAATAGTAAAATCAAATCACAAAGGAGGTTCAGGGTATGTTGTCAACTCACATGTGCGCAGGTGGATCTACATGATTTCCACCAATGGAATTATAAGGTGTCGGGCAAGTTCATTCACGTGTATCCCCATTTCTTGACCCCTTCGAAAGAAAACCAATTGTACAAAATGAAATTAAAACGAAAGTAAAAGAGCTAACATAACAAATATGGAATCTACTAGGAAGAGACATATGAAACCTTACCTGAGCTTCTCCATTCCAATACTCATCATCTCCAACAGTTGTCAAAATTGATGGAGCTTCATTCTCATTTGCAGTGAAGACAAATGGATCTTCCAAAGCATTCTTATTGGGGTCTGATCTTATTGGAGATTCCAAAACCAAATTCCAGTGCTCCCTTGTCACATCTATGCAGTACAAAACTTGTCTAGCTTGAGAAGCATGGATTAATGGCTCGTCGACTTCTTTTGAGCTTCTGATAAACTTTCTGAAGTTGACAAACCTCAACTTTGTATCCGGATCCACATAGGATCCATGTAATTTGTCTTCGACTCGAACCCAATCATAGTAAAAGACAATTTCTGAGAAAACTCCATAATCCAGTTCAAGTATATGTTGTAGAATGTCGTAGTATGTAGTATCGTCATCGACCAAGTTAGTATCTCTGGAACTTGCTCTGAAGTTGGTGCAAGCATCCATGGTGACACCACTATTTTGTGTAGTTAAATTTTTTTCGCCATCGGCTGTGTAAAAAAGATATCCATTTACAAAATATGAGTTATACGAAACTGTAAAGAATGTAGGACCAATTGCCAGCCTACGAAAATCTGTCATGGGAGTGCCTTCAAGTTGTTTCTGTAGCCATTCAATATAGTCTGTAGGTTTTATCCTTCCCGTACGAGTTTGGTTCAAATTACGAAAATATGTCTCGTACTTCCTGTCAAACAACACAAAAAGTGACAAGTGATATAAATATTAACTTACAAATCAGGAAACATAATCAATTACTACTACAACCTTAACCTAGTTTCGAGTGAGCACACACAGATTTTGGAAGATGCCATTGTAACAAAAATAAACTTAGATTTCAGCTTAAAATCATGTCATGATAATAACTAAAATGTTTAACTGCACAGTTAAAAAGAAAACAGTATGCTAAAGCTTAACAAGTGAACCCCATTAGAGTATAAACTGATTTCATAGCTATAAACAATATTGAACAACTAATTTAAGACGCTTTCAGTATTAGCACGTGGTAGTTAACTGCTGGTATAAGTTCATTAGATGTGATAAAGTAATAAACTAAGATCTATCACTGATCATACATTCATGTCTTTGAACTTAAAATCTAATGCATAGTGTGATGAAATGATCTAAAAAGAAATCAACGTAGGCTTTACTTACTCTTCCCATTCAGTATTTTCATCTGAATGTCTCAATATCCACAAACGAACTTGTTCATGCTCTACGTTGGTTAATGAATATGGTTTTACTTGTGAATTAGGTGGGTATGGACCTTCATAAGCATCACTGGGCATTGATATCTTTCCACGACACTTAAAAGACTTTCGCCTCGTTTCAGGAAGTATCTCGATGCAATGGCGCGCTCCTTCGTTGACCTCATATTGTTTTGTAATAGAGCCTTCTACGTAATTTTTATTGCGACCAAGAACCTTGTAGTACCTCATCATCCTGCACATGTAGTTAGTAAACAAAGATATGTAAGTTTCACTTGGTTCCAAAAAGAATTAACTGAAGGGATATTAGCAACTAAAGAATTATCTATACCTCTCGTAAGGGTACATCCACCTAAACTGAACAGGCCCCAATTAATATGACTCTTCTGCCAAGTGTACGACAACATGAGTCATACTAACAAAAAAAGCAGGCGGGAAATACATTTCAAACACGCATAGTGACTCCACCACACGTTCGTGCATTATACGAAGCTCAGCACGATCAATAACCTTGGAAGTTAGTACTTTGAAAAACAATGATAAGTGTCAAACTGCCTCACGCAAAGGCTTATGTTCTTTGAAACAATGCATTATAAAAATAGGCATTAACCCCTGCATTAGAATGTGATAATCGTGAGACTTCAAACCCTTCAATTGGAAGTCTTTCAAGAATACTTTCCTATTCTAATTCGCACTGTAACCAATTGGAACTTTAAGTGTGCTAAGAGTTTTACAGATGACTTCCCTTTCTGCCTTAGACAAAGAATAAGGTGCATGAGGCATCTGTACTTTTCCATTCTCTTCCGTCAACCATAAGCGAGGCTTTAATTTTAGCAGTTTTAAATCTTTGCGCGCTAGTTGGCCATCCTTGTTCTTATCCTTATGGCTCATAAAAGTTCCAAACAAATTCTCCGCAAAATTCTTTTCTACATGCATGACATCCACATTATGCCGGATTTGCAGAAACTAATGATATGAGATTAAGTTAGAAAGGTATTTCAAACAACACATATTAAATTGAATTTAGGTAACTGCTTCAGCACAAACATAACTATAAATATGTTGAGGCCTGACTAGTGTGGAAGGAGAGATGCACTGCATTGAAGTGAAAACCATTCACTAAATGTAGTTCCTCCTAGCGGAATTACATAAGGTCGGTAAATTAGTCTCCACTTTAAAAAGTTAAAGCAACAGAACCATTCATCAATTCGGAAATAAAGCAATGTTATATTATTTTATTTTCAGTCCAAATGTAAGGATAAAAAGAAGAGATGGATTTTATTTGTCCTTTCTCCAACAAAGCCAAAGAAAATTCCCACATTTCTAAATACTTTAACCACATGCCTTCACATGGATGAGTTACCTTAACACAGTACACTAGTGAATGCCGATTAATCCTATCCTGTCAACAACAATTCTAAGCATATAGAAAAACAATCTTAGTATACCGTCATCACAACCATTTTCCATTTTCTAAGAAAGTCCATGCTTAAAGTATAATTCAAGTACACATTTCCACTTGCCCACCAGATTAAAGTACTAACATTTTTAACATTTCGTGCATGACATGTTACGGGATTAAAGTACTAACATTTTTAACATTTCGTGCATGACATGTCACAACTGACCAAATTTATCAAAACAAATATAACAAGTAAAGCTATGGAGATAATATATATATATATATATATATAAAAAGTAACTGATGAGATGAGATGACATTAATTTAGAAAGGAGGTTACCTTCCAATATGGTAGACAAAAAAAGATCGATCTCTTTGACCACGGAGACACACGTATGACCAACCGCTTAACCAACTTCCCAAACTCTTTATCTGCGGTTGTTGTCTTCTCGAATAATTCGTCGCCACTCAAACGTCTTGGTGAACCCCTTGTCTCCTCAAATCCGGTGAACTCAGATGTTTTCCGTCTATAAGGGTGAAACCTATCTCTTAAAAACCTTCTATGACCCATATAAGCATACTTACAACCCCATTTTAGCCTGAGCGCCTCTGTATTTTCTCCACACACAGGACAACCAAATCTTCCAGAAGTTCGCAAACCAGAAACATGAGCATATGCGGGAAAGTCGTGTATGCACCATAGTAACATTGCTTTCATTGTAAAGGAACTCTTTGTATACGCATCATACGTTACTTCACCGACTGTCCATAAATCAATTAACTCGTCGATTAAAGGTTGCAAATAAACATCTATGTTGTGGTTGGGACCAAGCGGACCAGGAATCAGCAGTGTTAACATCGTAAAATCCTTTGACGTGCATTCAGATGGCGGAAGGTTATAACAAGTAAGCATAACAGGCCATGTACTATGCGAGGTCATCATTCCGAAAGGGTTAAAACCATCAGTTGCTAGTCCCAGACGTATGTTTCGCTTCTATTCTGCAAACTCAGGCCACTTCAAGTCTATTGACTTCCATTGTGACGAATCCACCGGATGTCTCATGTGTGTAGCACTTTCTTCAACCTTAGCATACCATGTCATCAGCTCAGCTATCCATGCTGTACCATACATACGTTGCAACCTTTCTGTAACTGTAAAATACCTCAATCTCTTCACCGGAACCTTTTTAGTTGATGGACTACTCCCTTCTGGTGGTTTCTGCCATCTACTTTCACCACATTTAGGACACTTCTCTTCATTAGCATAGTCCTTGCGATAGAGAATACAATCATTAATGCAAGCATGGATGATATGGACCGGAAACTGAAATGGATTAATCATGTCCTTTGCTTTACGACAATTAGATGGCAATGTGTTCCCATCTGGTAAGATAATATTCAAATATCCAAATAATTCAGTCATGAAAACATCAGAACATTGATACCTTGCTTGCATACTAAGCAACTCAACTATTGCTGACAGTTTTGTATGATCAACATCACAACCTGGAAATAAGGGTTGCACTGCATCCTCCAACCTCTTCCTGCGATTGACAGTAACCTTATCTTGAACAATAGTACCAACTTCAACAGCAGGACCATCTTCAACAGCAGTACCGTCTTCAACAGAAGTACCCGGTTGGTCTCCAAGATTATCAAGACCACCTACACATCCTAGTGTCTCATTGAACAAGTCAAATATCCTCGGAAAAGATGCAGCAGCTCCATGATTCATATTATTATTGGCAGGTAAAGTACGAGCTTGAACATTATTCACATGAGGTTGCTCTCCATGATGGATCCATGTTCGGTAATGCCTGTCGAACCCATAATCAAGAATATCCCCATGTACATCATCTAGAGATTTTGGTAAACTGTTGTAATTCTTACACTTCATGCAAGGACAATGAAATTCTTTGATACCTTCACCAAGACTCTCTGTTGCAAATTGGATGAAAGATTGAACACCTTCAATCCATAGAGGTGAACCCTTACGTGCAAACATCCACTCTTTATTTGGAGTACATATAAGATGTTGAGACATCTGCAAAACAAAGGATATACATATATAAATCAGAACCAACAATTCAAAAGAAACTAAATTGAAGTAGAATGATTTGCATTACGAACCAAAATTTTAGTTTACAAAACCCAACGATACCAAAACTAATCTTGAAGCATCTATATGATAATAGCTCAAGATATTGGATTTAAATTAAGTTTCGTATACAAAACATGGGATGAAAACAGTCCATTATTTTTAGTTGATCTAACAAAATACCCACAAGGATATTTGAAGCTAAAAGGATTGTATAATCATACCATACAAAAATCAAAATGTTACAGTTGAGAACATAGTTATTAAGAGGCAGTTAAATCAATAATCCAAAAAAAAAAGAAACAAAGATGTTAAAATATTGGAAAAGTATACGTACATCTTATATCACAAGTCTTATACAGCAAAATGAGAGTTCTATAATTTTAAACAATACAAGATCAGTTATGACTGATATATACCTGATGTCTACTGCATTAACCACCACGTCGGATTGCAAATCTTATCTGTGCGCATCTTATTCACTGAAATAAATTAAAACTACTTTTAGGACTACGATTTGAGATGTAAAAGTACATACCACATCAAGAACTCCTTTTGGGTCAACTAAAAGCCTTTACCATAGTATAAAACTATTGGATCCATCATCCTGAAATTCACTTATATTTAGAGACCAAAAAAATGGAACACATCCTCAAAATAACATGATGAGCTGCAATTACTAAGGCAAAAGTGAAGTACTTTCAGACGTATTATGGATACAGGTATACCCATCTCATACTATTGATCATCATTTCTCCCATGGCCTTAGTGAGCACATATGTGTCTTGCCAACCGTAGATCCTCGCCCTGTGAAAATGACTAACCAACTTCCGGTAAATAATGAGCATTATTAAAGAAAGTTAAAACCTCCAAGAGTAATATGAACTCAAACTTGTATTTTCTTGGAATGTCTCTTTTTGAATATTATGCCCCAAACAACATTAGTACTTGTATATTCTTAGAATTCCTAAATTGAACTGATGGATTAGTTCAACAATGCCATATTTCATTTCAAAAGAATATAAGAACGATGACATTCTAATCATCTTCATAACAAATTTTCTACATTTAAATGCTAGCTTCATTTCACATTATCATATAAATTACCAGCTATTGCTACATTTTAAGATTTGCCAGCAACATATATTCGGTACTTTAGACACCTAAAGGTCAGACCTTGCTTTCATTTCACCACCCAGTTTCATTTACAAAACACATGGAGTCTGTAAGAGATCCCAACAACAAAATAAAGCAAAAAAGGACATGGGACTAAAACAAATAACTAACTAACCAGAAACCCATGTGATATACAATATCATCTTACAAAATATTAACTTTCAATCGCTAAAAGCTCGCCGTTCCTACAGTAGAGTCCTAGCTTCCCATCTTTCTCAAACGATTAAATGTAAATCCATGCATAACATCCTTAGACAGAGAGATGGCTCTACAAACCAAGCTTGATCAACACAGTATATACATGGCATAGCTTTGTTTCTACAGCTCTAATTACACATGAAGTAGTCAACCTAGAGTCACATATCAACAATTTACCACCTGAAAAATAGATTTAAGTTTCTTTTCATTATCTTGTACAATCTAATTTATACAATTCAACATACATATTCTGTAAACATTCAAATCTTATTCAAAATATAAATCATAACTGGAAAGAACTCATCAAATCAAGCAATGAACAAAAAAAAATAAAAAAAAATCAATATATCAGTTACCAGTGCTACTCACAGAAATCAGATAGTACCCAAAGTGATATGCAATTACACAAATCCACATACAAAAGTATGAAAGCATGAACATCACTCATTGATTACAAGTACACTACTTATTTTGACCTAATTAAACAAAAACCCACAAATTCAATAACCAACTGAAACTGAAATCAATTAGTCTAAACCCTAACAAATTTTAACTTAGAAAATAGTACTTACCCTAATAAATTGGTGAGCTGGAGATCTGAGTTCTGAAATCAAATCAGAGTTGTTGAGCCTTTAAATCCTCCGAAGGTTCAATAAATTAGGTCAGGTACATATCGAGAATTAAAAGCCTAAGAGAAACTTCAAGAATTAAAAGCCTAGCCGTAAACTTAAATCTGCCTGAGAATGTTTTTCTGAGAAACTTAAAATATGTCGAGAGAGTGAATAAAGCTTACGAGAGAGAGAAAATATTTCCTTTCTTTCTTTTTATATATTATCGGGTGGATAAGAAACTTATGGTGTCAAAAGAGTCAGATTGATAACTGACTCAGCTGAATGGGCTGAATCGCCTCTAAACGAGTCAGATTTCATTTTTGATTTTTTCCCAGATAAGTTCTTATATGTTTATGAACGATGTAATCTTATTATGGTTTTTGATGAAGTTGAAATTTGAATGTAAAAGATTATGGTAATGAAAAGAATCAATTTGTAGCTTCTTTTTTTTCTTCAGATTCTCCATTAGCAATGAATTGAAGTTCCTGTGCAACATGATAATTATCAAAAAGAAAAATTGGTCTTGCTGGATTGAAATTTGAGGATATACAACAAGTTAAAAGTTACTAACAATATTGAAACTGAAATGATGTAAAAAATATGAAAGTTAATAATAATAATATATTTCATTAGAAAAGGCATGGCTCCAAAACATGCCTAAGCTACATATTCATATAGAAGTTGCAAGACACTTCTTTACATGTTTTGAGTATCTTCTTCTTTACAACAAAAAAAAAGAGATGAGACTCAAAACCATACAAACTTGCAAGAAATCCAAAAATAGTTACATCTGAAAGTTAAGCTTGCCCAAAATAGTTACATCTGAAAGTTCAGCTTGCCCAAAATAGTTACATCTGAAAGTTAAGCTTGCCCAAAATAGTTACATATATAAAACCAGTACCTAAATATATATCCAAAAAACTTACATGTATACCAACCATGTATATATACCCAAAAATAAATCCCAAAAAGTCGGTACCTCCACAAAAAACCAGAACTCCAACTTCATTAAAACCCAGCACCATCAGTGGCAATTAGACTAACAGAGTGTTGCGGCCAAAAAATCTTTTCTCCTATCATAACATCCTTAAAAGTCCCATCGCCATCACAGAGAGCCTCAGATTCTATACAAACTTCATCAATTTGGACCAAATGATATTCATCATTTGGTGGAGGCCTACTCCTATCTATATGGCCCAAGGCAACGCATCTCTTTCTCATATTTCTCAAAATTACTGCCTGATCAGTTCTAGTTTGACAAGCACCACCATTCATTCCCTGCAGATCATAACCACATCCATTATTATGGAAATAAGAATTACTGGTGCACATCATAAAAACAATGCAAAAGAGGAACAGTACCGTTGAAAAAAGTTGTACTCATGTTCAAGCTTTTGATTTCAATAAAAATCATAAAGTGGAGGTTCTTATATATTATTCAAGGAAGCAGACATATTCAATGAATTTCAGTAACAATAACGAAGAGATGTCACCTCACCACCAAAACTGCAAAAAAAATCATGTAACTTCTAATTATTTCCCCTAAAGAATCAAGAGATCAGATCTTACTCAAACAAAGAGTTATTGAACAAGAAGAATCTTAATGAATCAGTAAGAAAAGCGAACTCCAAACAGAACTAGTTACCGTTGTTATTTTCCCCACAATGACAGGGATTTGCAATATAAACTAAGCATGATAATATCCATTAGAATCAAGAAATCATCAAGAGACAACTACTTCAATTTTTAAACATTATTTTCATTGGGATGGATACATACATGGTTCACATTTACAAACAAGACAAACAAATCATAAGAGAAACAAAGACTAATTGTGAAAACCTAGTATAAGATTCTAGTTCACTATTAATTAGTTAATCAAACATGAAATTTCAAAACAGTATTGAACAAACGTTCTTGAAAACAACAATAAATCAAAAAACTCATGCAATTGATCATTAACTATTTATAGAATTCTACCTGAGCATTAGCATTGCTGGTGCTAGTATTGCATCTTAAACCAGCCATTAGCGTCTCAAAAGTGACCTCAAGAGTACGAACACGATCAACAACAACTCTAGTCTTCAGCACCTGTTGACGTAACTGCTCCCTTGGAACTGCAGAAGCAATCAATTCAGTCTTCGATATCCCACCTCCCATTCCTCGAACAAAGCCTCTATTATCAATTCCAAGCACCTACTAGTAAAAAAAACAATTATCTAGAAACTGACAAGTTTCTTTTTTTTTTGGGCAAACTGCACTACGAAATCATATGCACCCACCGTGGCGACTGCATATTTGTCCAAATTGGTTTCCTCTCTATACTGCTCAGTTTCGTTCAACTCCCTTATCTTAGCCTGGAAAGTTAATCAAATGATATGTAAGTGGAAAACAAATTTCAAAGAAAACCAAAAGACAAATGTAAAAAATTCAATCAAAAACCAAGAAAGAAAAATCACAGGACTTACAAACATATTCTCTGCATTTTATATCATAACAATCTGGGTCCATTAAATCAAGTTCTTCTTGAGGGATTTCTTGGTAAACATGGGTTGCCAAGTATACAGCAGATCTTGATACACTGCCGGTTGGACTTTGTTGCTCCATCACATGCCGACGACGAGCAATGCCATCCCTTCCAGTAGTATGCAGAACTTTCAGTTGCTTTCTTGATTCCTTCCCTATTTCCCTTAGTTTCTGATCCTTGGCAGAAGCATACATGTCAACAAAGGATTCCCAATGCTCTCTCCTCACACCTACTGGTCGATTGTGCTTTTTCGCAGCAATAGTATCAAACTTATCACACCAATTTCTTAGTTTAGTCTTTCTGTTTTTCCATGACTTATTTTCCATCCTTAAAGCTTTTTCCTTGATGATTTCAGGTACCTTGTACTCATTCTTAAGTCTCCTCCAAATTTCTTCCTTATATTCCGGAGGGACTATCTTCCAATCCTCATAATGTGGTGAGATGACACTCCTTGATATCACCCCAAGTCTGGAAGCATATGGCTTAGAAATATCTTCTATTAGTTGGCCCAAGGAATTGAATGGGATTTCTGGAAGTTGATCATCTACTGAAAACACAAAAAATTAGATGTCAATATACAACATAACATATATCACAAAGGAAACTGAAAAAACAGAGTTGTTTATTATACCATTCATGCTTTCCACAGTTTCTCCATGATCATCATCTGCCTGATGAAAAGCCTCATGCCATTCATGTCCTTCAGGTTGATTCCCATTACCTGGGATTGGAGAATGGTCACCATGTGACGAAGACACACGTTGACTCCCTACACTTGGACTTGCAGCTGTGTTTGCACCATCAGTTGATGGAGAGCCTTGTGAATCGAGCAAACCCCTTGGCCAGTTAACTTCATTTGAGGTAGGAGTAGTACTTGGCGACCTAGTACTAGCAGACCTAGTACTTGCAGAACGGAATCGGCTGGTACCTCCAACATGAATTCTCATCTCTATATACAGGACAACATAACACAAAATCTTAGTCAAATTGGATTAAACAAACAAATCCACTTATTATTTTCTGATGAGCATATAAAAATATAACTATAGTTCGTCCAATCAACATGTATATCGTATGACACAAAAGAAAACATCACAATTAGAAATATGGATGTACATGGATACAATTCTAACGCATAAAAGAAAAAATGCATTTTGAAACTTAAACTTCTTGATAAAAACCCGTCCCAACTTTTAGAGACTTGGGTTTGGGAATCAAGTTACAGGTCGGTCAGGAAGGTGTTGAGCACCTAACCCACCCAACCAAATAGTCAGTCTTTTACCATAGCATTGGAATTTTAAGGTTATGCAGATGAAATAATAAGAAAGACAATTTGAAACATGAATTCAAAACAAACAGTGGATACAAACATATCATGTTATGCTAGATACGTGAGGTATGAGGTACTAAATTCTAGAAATTCAAACATTAGGTGCAGCCTAGAGAGGCGGCTGAAACAATTGAATCAAGATGTAAGGAATAAAACTTTTAAGGCTCACAAATGACACATCCCTACAGTTAAGCAAGAAAAGGAAAGCTCCAAAAGGTCAACTTTGCGGACACGCCTTTAAAGTGTGTCCACATGACACTCGATTCTTATTTGTTATATTCAACAACCAATCTGAATCAAGTGTCACATGGACATACTTATAGAGATGTTTCAACAAAGTAGAACACCTACATAGGTAAAGCATCAAACACATATTCTTATCATCCATAGCTCTACTGATATTGGTGAACAAATAACCTTCAAAGCTTATTAAACAAACAATCTGATCAGGACAGAGTACACATTGACACTATTCAAGCATTCAATTTGATCACCATGAATATTCAGGCAATTATAAAACCAGCAAACTCAACAACCAACTTGAAGAACAAAAACTAACTCAAAATGACTTTAAGTTTGGTGACAATAAAAAAATAATTTTAATAACATGACTATATACTGCTATACGGTAGATCAACAACAACATGATTGCAAGAAATTCTTTTTCAGGCCTATAACCACACTTATGAGATAGCAGTTAAGCCTCTAAACATATCAACAAAAGCCATACTTACTATAAATCTATGCTTAAAAATCCAACTATCAAGCTAAATTGCAGGATTAGCTAGCAAGATTATAGACAAATTACTTTAACCAAAAAAAGAAGAATATTGCAAACACATAACACATTGAAATTCATATCACTGATTTACTATGCTTGGAGTTGATAAGATATCAGAAACCAACAACTACCTACATAGTATCTAATTTACATTTCTTAAATTTAAGTGGAGCTGTAAAAAAAAAATTCCAATATAAGTAAGAAGAAGGAGATCACAGAAGATGTATATATTTGTACATTCTGGTATGTTCCCAGTACCAGTTCAGTCATCATTATACCTGTGAAGATCTTCCTGCAACTTAAGCTGTTGAAGTTCAAACTGAAATCAACAAAAAAAAAGACAAATAATTAGAACCCACTGAAGATAATCAACCAAAAAGCTACTCCAGTTAAAAGAAATTAAAAAAATAAATTAAAATCAAATTGAAGACTAACCTGTACCTGATGAACAAACTCAAACCTCAGTGATCAAACTGAAATCAACAAAAAACGATAAATAATTACAACCCACTAAAGATAATCAACCAAAAAGGAATTATAGTGAAAAGAAATTAAAAAAAAAATCAAAATCAAATTGAAGCCTACCTGTACCTGATGAACAAACTCAAACCCTAACTCAGAGATAAAACTGAAATCAACAAAAAAAGATAAATAATTAAGACCCACTGAAGATAATCAACCAAAAATCTACTCCAATTAAAAGAAATTAAGAAAATTAAAAATCCAATTGAAACCTACCTGTACCTGATGAACAAACTCAAACCCTAACTAACAGATTCGACTGAAATCAACAAAAAACCGATAAATGATTAGAACCCAATGAAGATAATCAAACAAATAGCAAAACAAGTTAACTGAAAATTAAAAATTCGAAACTCAAATTGAAACCCTAATAATTGTACCTGATTTTGTTTAGAAAATCAAACCATAAAAGACTAAATTCACAGCCGTAGAAGGTTAATCGAGTTTCTATTCGGTAATTAGATAAACTTAATGGTGGATTTCTGATTCATTCATGGTGAGGGGTTTCTAGAGTGAGTTTTTCTGCTGGAAAAGTTATGGAAGGAGAAGGGAAGAGAGAGAGAAATGTGAGAGGATTTATATAGGATCGATAAAAACGAAGTTGACATCCATCCGTTTATAGGTTAGAAAGATCTTGACCGTGGGATATGGCGGCAAATTTCCCGCTTAACATAACTATCAGAACTGCATTTCACGGCCGGGGGTCTCTGATTCGGAGCTCCCGGAAGGGTAAGATGGTACATAAACTTTTTTTTTTCAGAGACGGCTATTTAGGCTCCCAGAATTTTTCCGGTTTTTTATTATATCAGAGATCGCTTTTACGGGTCATAGGCCCAACTACCGTTACTGGGGGTCTCTGATGTGGGTCGGTAAACACCCATTTTCCACTAGTGTCGAATCTAATTAGGTTTTTATCTACCGGTGAATATTGAATGATTTGTTAGTAAGCTAACATTGATTGCAAATCCTGATTTGAAGACTATATAAGGGAGAACTCTAGCAACTGGGAAACCTAATTCCCACACATTATGTGTGATACTAGTTGTGCTAAGATAGAGTCGATTCTCCTTTAACCTTTGGTTTTCTTCTTCTAAAACTAGGTTAACAACTTAAAGACGTCATTGGGATTGTGAACCCAGACCGATACTACTTTGATCGTAGTTGTATGATCTGATCTTGTTGTTTCTATCGTACGAGTACAATTGTAATAATTGGCTTGAGATTTCTATCTCCGATAGGCAAGATATAAAAGTAGTCACAAATACTTCGTCTCATCGTTTGTGATTCCACAATATCTTTTTTCGCTACGTCGATTAAGACTATTATGAGGTGATTGATAAAACTGTGCTATTCTTCGGGAATATAAGTCTGGTTTTATCAATTGGTTCTTGTTCACCTTGATTTATCAAAAGACGGAACAAAACTTGTAGTTTTATTCGTGAGAGACGAATTTATCTATTGTTGTAGACTTTTTTGTGTGATACATATTTGTTTATTTAAGTCTTCGGCTTTGGGTCGTAGCAACTCTTGGTTGTGAATGAGATCAGCTAAGGGAATCAAGTACATAGTATCCTGCTGAGATAAGAGACGTAGGAGCATAACTGTACCTTGGATCAGTGTTAGATTGATTGGGGTTCAAATACAGTCCAGGCCGAAGTTAGCTTGGAGTAGGCTAGTGTCTGTAGCGGCTTAATACAGTGTATGTTTAATCTGGACTAGGTCCCGGGGTTTTTTTTTGCATTTGCGGTTTCCTCGTTAACAAAATTTTGGTGTCTGTGTTATTTCTTTTCCGCATTATATTTTGTTATATAATTGAAATAATACATGTTGTGCGTTGTTCAATCAATTAGAATATATGACCTTTTTGGTTGTTGATTTAAATTGATTGACTCTTGGATATTGGTCTTTAGCACCATCCAAGTTATCTCTCTTTGATAAAGACTCGCAGATTATATTTGCTTGAGTAAAGATCAAATTGAGAGATCGAGATAATAACTCCTTGAGATATTTTCTATTGATTGAGTCTGACTGTCTAGTTGATTCTCTAGAAAGTAACTCAGAGTTGTCCATACAGATTTCTAATCGAAATATTGGGTGTGGTTGTTAGACCCCCGCTTTTTCAGGAGTATGGAAACCAATCCTCATAACTGATTTAACCGGTCCTAGTAACTTGTATGGCTGATCACAATTTTTTCCATATTGAGGTATAACCGATCCTAGTGATTGGTAGAACCGATTGAACCCATGTATGTGATTTGATATTTGATCAATCATATAGTTATCTTGGAATACAGGTCAACCAATTCTAAACTTGTTTGGAAGTGTGGTATATCTGATTCCAAGAATGTAAATCCATGTAAATATGAATAAGGATTTAGTGAAAAGATGTCAACATACTTTGAACACATACACTAACTCTTATCATTTATTGTTCAAAGATATTCCTTAGTACTCAAGAAGATCATGTGCCGAAATAAATTGAGAATATTTTAATTAAGGTTTTTGGTTTTATATGCTTTAATTACCAGCAATTAAATGCATATCTCTAGAGAATAAAAATTAGTAATGTGTATTTACTAATTGGAGATTTTCAATTGAGAGATTTCGGAAATTTTGGACATGTATTTATTGGAATTAGGAAAACCAAATTTTGATATTCACTGCATATCTTGAGAATATTTTCGGTTTTGGAAATTCCTTGGTTTCCAAACATCCTTGGTCTATAAATACCTAAGTTTGCATTTCTATCAAACTATCCTAAGAACCAGGCAAACTTAATTCTTGTTGTTTCTGGTGGAGCCGTCTATTCAGAGAGGAAAGTATCCTAATTAGGTGAAATCTCTTACTACCGCTCATTTAAAGACTTATGTGGGATCAAGAAGCTCTACGAGTATTGTTGGTGGGAAACTAGATAATTGCATTGTTATTAGTTTTCAATTGATTTGATTAACTAACGGTTGTTGAAACTTTGATTGCACCTAGTTTGTTTATTCTTAAGAATCTTCTCTTCTGATATAAGATTCACTCAAACTAGATCGAAGTATCGACGAGATCTTTAGAACTGTTTGTAGATCTAAAGATATCTTGTGAAAATCCATTGTTAACAGACTCCGTTATGTGAGTGATTGATCATAAGAGTTTCAAGTGGTGTTGTGTAGGTGTTTATTGAAGATTAAAGAAGATTTGAAGACGAAGAAGATTTGTTATTTAGTTATCATATCTTTGTGTGTGCACAAACCTTGATCGGCTGTGATCCAACTAGAATCATATTTATTCAATTGATTGCGTGAGATCAACATTCTTAATATATCTCTCTGAAATTTATTTTGATTGAGTGCGAATCTAAACTTGACTACTTTGGTAGTTATTGGATAGATTGATCTAACCGGGCAAAGGAGTTTATTAGATTAAACGGAAGAGCCTTTGCTTATGACTTGAGATATCTTTATCTTGAAAGAATCGAAAGAGTTGTTACAAAACAGATTTGTTGTTCCTATACTGTTTGGAATACGATCCAAAGGAATTGTTCCAGTGCGTACATTCATTGAAGTCAGAAGTGCATGGATACTGAGGAAACTAAGTGAACTAGGAGTAGTTTCTTGGTCTCAACTATACGAATGTGGTGTAGATTTTGTATAACGACTTAATTATGAGAGTATCCAATTCTGGACTATGTCCCGGGGTTTTTCTGCATTTGCAGTTTCCTCGTTAACAAAATCTTGTTGTGTCTTTTACTTTTATATTTCCGCAATTATATATTTTTATTATAATTAAAAGTAAAATACACAAACGTCAACTCCGATATACTTGATAGTGATCCTATAGAGTTTGGTTAAGTCCGAACCTATTATCAAGTTTCATACTTCGTTGTTGTATTGTCTCAATCTTGTATCCATAGTCAATCACACAAGTTATCTTGTTGTTGTATTGTCTCGATTTCGTATCCATAGACTATCACACGAAGTGTGAATCGATTTTTTGTATTGTCTCGACCCTTTCCATAGACAATCACTTTCGGTAGAGGACTTATAGGTGGATAAGTAAAATATTGTGGTGTATTTGGGTACTCTCGTCTTTTCAGTTTCCATTAATGATTTCGTCATAACTTATGCATCTCCTAGTTACAATATTTGTACCATCATGAATCCATTTAATAGTTTTCCAACAACTATCTCATACTATCGGATCAAAGCCATGGATACATAGTGACCAAGTATTATAGCCATACTGATCTATCAAACTTAGTTATTGCACTGAAATCCCTTCCGACCATCTCATTTCCGACATACTTTTTAGTTTTTATACCTGAAATTTTACATCAACTTCATATAACTATAATTCATTTCTCATTGGTTACCCATTTCCTGTTATCTCAATAAACAATTCATAAATAATCATTATAAATCCATCTAACTATTCTCAAAGCGAAGTAAATTTTTTTTTTTTTTGAAGCATGCGAAGTCATTCATGACAATGTGGTTGGTTTGTAAGTTGGTGTAAGAATTCCTGAGTAGGAAATGTTTTTTATCCCATTTTATCGGTTACGTAGTACTTTAAACGAAATCTAATATAAAATTGCTTCATATTCTCATTTTGCCCTCCGACTTTTCTTCCAAGGTCTAATAGTCTGTTTGGGTATACAATTTCTGGATGACTTACGGAAGCAAAAAGATGGACAGTTTGTGAAGCAAAGATATTTTACTTCTGACTTTTGCTTCTGATATTTGAACAAGCTACAAATATCTAATAATAATAATGAACCCTTTGGAGATGATGGGTCCTACATAAAAATTGTTAACTAACACCTATTAGGTGAAAAGCTGTGGAGCTTATGGTCTGATCGTTGCGAGAAGACATTCCAGAATATCAACCCCAATCAAAACAGATCAATCTTAAAAGCTCAAAGTTTCATTAATGATCATACTGCTCAAACTAGGATACCTTCTACCATGAGTAATAGAGTCTGTCGTAGAAATATCCACTGGTTACCTCCTCCTACCAATGTCATTACTATTAATATAGATGGTTCCTTTTTGTATTCTAACAATACAGGTGGAATTGGTCTAATAGTTCGTAATTCTGCAGCTGTGCAGCAAGCTGCAGAATGCATCTATCTAAAGAGCTAAGGAACGCGGTTCAGGCGGAGTGTCTGGATTTATGGGAAGCAGTTAATCTTGCACAGAGACTTCAGCTTCAGAATGTGCACTTTGAGCTTGACGCGAAGACGGTAGTGGAAGCAGTCAATAACAACACCTTTATAGATTGGCAAATACTCAACTATATTAAAGATATTCAGTCCTTTTTTCGTAATTTTCGTTTCTGGAAATGCCTTTACATTCATTCCTAAAGAACACAATAAAATTGCAGATACTCTCTCTAAACTAGTTAGAGAGTACTCCACTTCAGTTGCCTGATCTAACTTTTCGCCTGTGGAAATTGGACCTCAACTGTTAGAGGATATGTCTCGTGTAGTGAACTGATCTTTTGCAATTAATACATCTTGGTTAATAAAAAAAAAAAAAAAAAAAAAAGGTGAAAAGCTGTGGGCAAATCTAGAATTTTCCAAACTCAATACAAGGTCTGATAGAAATTGGATAGAATAACCTGACCAGAGCTTGGAATGAATAACCTGACCAGAGCTTATAATTGTTGTAAACACCACCACAGTACAGACCAGGTATCTGCTGGACTGCGCCTTCAGTTTCTGCCAAATGGGTCGGCTCCGGCCGAGAGAATCTCCATCTTTCAACAAATCCGAGGTAAAATCTCTCCCAATATATTCCCAAAACCCTATTTCATTTTCTGTTTCCCTCTTTTTAAAATGCAAAAAAATAAATGAAAATAGGGTTCATCGAAAAATAGGGTGACCTGAAATTTGGTGTTGTTAATCCATTGAAATGAATTCTATCCCTGTTGTTGTTCTTTGTTTTTAGATTGGATACATGCAAAAGCTATTAAAGGATGTTCGAAAAGAATCACTAAATCAGGAGTTCTGTGAAAAGGTCGCTAGGAAATTCAGGTGAGATCATCCATTACAGATATGCAGTTTTTATATCAAATCAAACAACTATATGTATGATTGTAACTGTAAATACGATTAATTGTTGTTTGAATGGGTTCTCATTCGAATGTAGTATAAGTAATGCTTCATTTTGATTTTGTAGTCGTGACGCTGGGCGTGCTGGAAAACCTGCCATACAGTGGGAGCAGGTTGTTTTCTCTCTCGCTCATAACACACCATGAATTGTTTAGAGTAAACCTTTAAAATGCTAAGGTCTGTGTTTTTATTTGGGACCAAAACAAGCTACTTCTAGGGCATTCCACCCTTTTGCGGAACTTGCTTTGGGTCTTAGAGTGGGAGTGGCAAGTGACTGGCTGCTCCTTACCTGACCGTTTAATGTTGGGATCCTGTGATAGTTTGAAGCAAGAATTTGCTCTTATTTAACCATAAAAGTTGCTCATCCATTTCTCCTTTCAAAGTCCATTGTGGCAACAACTTTGGAAAGTGGAAGATGGAAGCCATACAAGACTTGCTGTTATGGTGAAATATTTTACTTGTTGTATTTGGAACTATCTCCATTGATCTTATTACTGTGGTTTACCTATTTCAGGTACAAGATTGGTTCCAAAACAAGTGCCAAGCTAGCCCAGATAAAGTTATTAACACTCCTCTTACTACCTCAAAACAAGAGGTTACTCCTCTCAGCGACAAGTCATTAAGCAGTAAACTTGAAGATTTTTCTGACAACTCTAAAGGTTTTTCTCATTTCCTTGTATGGCTAAATGATTACTTTACTTTTTGGCATTCCATCCCCTTTTTTGGGAACATCTGTGGTTACGTTTTCGATTACAGCACATCAACTTGATTATTGTAATGAGCATAAAATCTTTTAGGATTTCCCTGGTGTCATTTGTCATGCAACTCAGTAAGTCTTTAATTAGTAAAAGAAGTAAAACTTAGATATTACCTTGTTCACTAGAAAATGCAAACAAATGAACTTAGTGTTTTATGGTGAGCTCTTTTCTGAACAAAGACTACAAAGTAGATGGAGATGGAACGTATAAAGACATCTTAGTCAGTTTGGATGTAGCTCATGATCCTCTGCAGTTGAGATACGAGGATATGAAAATCTGAAAACGTAGCTTAAAAGGTTTTATCATCCATCATTCAAGCATGAAGAAGTACAAGTAGAAGTCCAGTAGATTAACCAAGTACTAAAAAATATCAATTTATTTCTTTTTGCAACGTCTGTTCATGATATCAAATTAATGATTGTCAAAGCTGTTAAGTATGATGATTATGCTGTGTGGTGTGGTGCTGTTCATTTCAGTTGCATTATGGACTGATTATAATAATATGGTGCTGTTTTATGTTAACATTTGTTTTAGGCTTGTTAAATGTCAATACTAAGTATTATGCTTGTTCAGCACCAAGTATTTCTTTAATCATGTTTAAGTCTAAAGATACTGTGGTTAAGGAGCTGAAATTCCAACATTCTGCTGCTATATCCCCTAATTATTAGTTGTTCCACAACAAGGGGTCGTAAGGCTGAAGTTTTAGATCGAATTTCCGGAAAGTTAATGAAGTTCTTCTTACATGTGGTATTTTGATACTTTCTAGATGTTGTCACAGGGTGAAATTTAATAGAGCAAGTATTGAGTAAGTAGTAGAAGTTTCATTTATAAGGATATAGGATGTATGTGAATGGAAACCAGTTTATTTCATATACATAAGTTTAGTCTTAGTTATGGCAGAATACTTTCTGATTTGGACCATTTCGTTTACTATTCTGCAGCCATTTAGTTCGACTAAATAAAGATCTTACGCCATAGTAGAAGATTAATGTGTCAAGGTTAAGGTTTTATATGGACATTATGTGGTTTCTCATATTCATGTAGCGGTTTACTTGCGGTAGTTTTCAGATAAAATTATGCGGTTTACTTGCGGTTTTATATGGACATTATGTGGTTTCTCATATTCATGATTTCACAATTTTTATAAATAAATAAAATTTGACTAGCAAAGTTCGTATAGATCCATTGACTATCAATAGACCTCTGGCTCCTACTCCTACTCCTAGTCCTTGAGGTTATTTAATTATTATAATTTAAATAACCATATATTCATTTGATGTTGAATATCTTTCATTAGATAACCATATATTCATTTGATGTTGAATATCTTTCATTAGAAAGTTCATCGAGGAATAGGAGTAGGAGCCGGAAGTCTATTCCTAGTAATGGATCTATACGAACTTTGCTAGTCAAATTTTATTTATTTATAAAAATTGTGAAATCATTCCTTGGGCAGTGATGCACTCATTACCTGCCTCCATTTTTCAATCTCCTAACTCCGTATAGTCCCTAGACTCTCTGCCCTTAACGAATATAGGATAAGATCAAGCAAGGCGTACCAGAAGATAACTAATACTCCCTCCCTCCAAACTCTCGACATAGTTCTATTTCGTAGATATTCGTTGTTAGTTTGTATGTTTATCATCATGGATGCATACTTGTTCTTGTCTGTGGATGCTCGTAAAGAACCTCTTTGGATCATAAAGTTGTCACTTATGTGAGATCAAGGATCTCTGCTTGTTATCACAAGAACATTGGGATATCGGTTTTTGGATATAAGAGGGCACCGTAAAGTACTTGGTCTCATTTGGATATTGAGCTTAAGCTCAACTAGAGACATAATTTGGGATTCCTATTTGAAACCTTCAACTGTTTAGTGTATTAAGCATAGTGCTCGATGTGCGAGTAAATAAGCATAAACTTTATTGAAAGCAAAACAGATCTCTGTTTTGTTGATGTCATAAAGGATCTGAGTATGAGGTAAGAGCTTATGGTAGTTGATTCTGAGGTAACCATTTTTCTCTATTGGGCATATAAGGTGTAACTCTATTGTGGCATAAGAAATATACCAATATGGTGTTAGCAGATGATAGTGGATCGTCTAGTGTTCGATATAAAAGCGGTGTGTAGCCGTGTAGGTCTCTATAGGTTTTGTGGAGATGGCCATGCATAAAAGCAGTGTGTATAGGTCTCTATAGCCAAAGCCTAGCGTAGTATTGACTTGGGTATATTGTTTTCAGTTAAAGATTTGTTGCTTAACTAATTGGGAGAATGTTGTCTTTCTTATGGTTTATGCATAAAACAAGATTGGTTTTAGTTTATGTTAAGCCTGATTAGTAAATAATCTGGATTAAAATGTGATTTTGGTTTAATCACGCACTTAAGACTTAGTTTATAGGTTAATGCTAATCAAGTTTGAGTAATGGTGATGTGTGCTCAGTAGCTGTTGAGGTTTCTCTCTATCTCATGGTGAAAAGGGTAGTGAGACTCATGGAAAGCATGTCAAGGATTCTCCTCTTGCATAAATGTTAAATCTGACTTTATGCATCATTCAAGCATGGCTTTATGGAGTATCCAAGTAGCGAAGTAGTAAAAACTACCTATCCATGTAACTGCTAAAAATCTTGCAAATTAAAGATGACACAATGATTTTTACTTGGTTCGGCTGTTAACGAAGCCTATATCCACGGGTTGGGTTTTGACTATATTTGTATGATGATGCATCAATCTCCATGAAAGAGGAGCTGAGCGCTTAGTAAGCTGAGAGTGTAGAGTCACTTCTCTTAATGGAGTTTGATGTAAACACACAAAATTAAGTGATTATCCAACCCGTGGATGTAGGTCGTGTTAACGACTTCGAGCCACGTAAAAAACATTGTGTCATCTTTACTTACATGCATATTATTCATCATGGTGTGGTTTGGTCCTCCGAATCATTTTTGGATGTACTTCCAGATTTTTGGTAGTTACGGTCTATTTCTTCTTGCATAGTCTGTTTGTATTGTGATGTTGTACGTAGAGGCCTTTCTTTTGTAACTTTTCTAAAGTTTATCTTTAAATTTGGATCATGAATTATATCATGCTTAAATATTATCCTCTTTGTGATATTGTGCAGTTTTGACCTTTACTGATGGATAGGTTTGAAATTTAAAGGTGATGGCTCATTGTTATCTCCTACTTAAATCTGTATTGCAGGTGGAAAGCTTCTAGACATGTCAGATGTGCAGTTTGAGGCTAAATCAGCAAAAGATGACGCTTGGTAAGTATGTGAAAGAAGAATTTTGCCATTCTTTCTTCAGTTATACTATTTCTATTTGCGCTCATATAACAACACAATCTTTGATTTATTTTCTGATCTAGAGATATATTTTCTGAAAGCCCGTTTGGCTGACTTATTACTTACTTTCCCAAGTGAGATATGTCGTGACTCAGGATAATAGTCAAAATTTCCTTCGCTATAGTTACCGAAGGAATGAAAAGGGCTAGAATGCTAGAGTGAAAAATCACTGTACTCGGAGAGTCAAGATTTGACTCGATAGGAACTACTTAATAAGCAACGCTTGTATTACATAAATGTCCACAATCTAGATTTTTAGGGTAGGAAATTGATTTAGCACATGGATTGTGATGATTCATATGTCATGTGGCAATCTGGGTTTGGGGTGTTTTTGGAAGTGAAAGTGATTGGAAAATAATATCCAGGTGTATTTTGACTCCCAAATTACTGCCAACATCAAGAAGACGACCGCTCAAAACTTGTCCAGTCCTAAGGGGAAATGTTGTTTGAGAGAGAGGGAAGCAAGAGCGAAAGAGAGAAAAAGTAACTTAGTACTTTCAAAGCTGGTTGTATCTCCAACTGTGAGTTAATAATGTATTTGTAGATCTCTAGTGTATAGTATTGTTCCTCGTGGTTACTTTGGTGGTTGTCATGGGCAAGCGGCACGTCTAACCATCTAAGATGTGGTGTGTAGATAGTGGGTGGTTTCTGTACCTACTAATCCTACAATTACGGCAAATATGTCGCTAAACATGCGCATGACAACCACTTGCTAACAACGAGTAATGCTACTACTATCTTTTGGAGATATATAAAATAGTTCATTCATCCCATATTGAGATACAACAATCTTACTCTGAAAGTACAAAGTTACTCTCGTTCGCTTTTGTTTCTATTCCTGCCAAACCAACTTTCCCTCGTACGAATGAATAAGTTGTATATGGTGTCTCCTTGACTTGGCAAGTAATTTGGGAGGCGATTTCCTCACACCTCGACATTTTTATTCTTTTGCCCCAATCACTTTCACGTCCAAAAACAACCTAAATTACTGGCTACCGGATTTCCTAAGATAGTGTGATCAGCTTCCTATATTTACACATGGCTTACTGTATTCTGTCTCTCAAATTTTCACTAAATCATCAGGTGATTTTCACACCCTATGTATTCATCGTGGTTCGCATCAAAACTTGTAACCTTATGAGAGGATGGGCCAATAAATACTTCAGCCAAAAATTCCTGGTGTCAACATTACACTTGAAACCTACAAAGTCTACAATAATGGAACCAAAAAGAGTCAAGTGGAGCTTGTACACTACAACAGCGCAATTCAGTCAGTCAAATTTGTCTTTAGATATCTGACTGTACCATATTCTAGTTTTTGGGAGATGAAATAATGCTCAAATTCCCGTACAGAGAAACTTGTTCACTTGATATTTTTGAAAATATTTACTTTTGGTTTGCCAAACTTAAAAAAGTTGTTTTGAATGTGGCAGTAATTATGGATTGACAGGTAGTTATCTTTGTGTTCTGTAATCTTCAGCAGGTTCTCCATATAAATCCTAAATAATTTAGTTTTGTACCTAAAATTGATCACACAAGTTCACATGCCATAGTTCTTCCATATAACCTTTTGTTAGTTTTGCAGGTACGATGTTTCCCTGTTCCTCACACACCGAATTGTTGGTTCAGGCGAACCTGTAAGGATTATTCGATCTAAATGCTTTTACTTTATGGTTTATGCATAATTTCTTACTCCTGACAATCAAGGATTTGAAATCTTACTGATAGATATCCGAACTTGCATGTTGCTTGGCACACTGAGAGAAACAAAATGTAAGCTGTTCAGTGTCATTGTTCATGTGTTCCAAAGCCCTCATGTATCTGGCGGAGAGATTAGTATAGGACCCCTGCGTTCTGAAATCCCCAATTTCCCTGCCCTCCCTGCATGTGTATCCTTCGTACCTGAAATCCACCTTGTTTCATCAGGTGTGTTTAACTTGGCCAGGCAAATGTCACGTTCGAGCAGCTTTGCTGAATCCGGAATCACAAGGATTTGGGTTATGCATTTCTAGAGATTATTGAAGACTAGATTATCATGATTCTTTGTAGTTAAAACATTGAAAAATTAAGTGTGCTGTGAGGAAGAAACCTTGCAAACTCTATAATTCAGTTTGTCCCGAGTGCATGTGGAATTCTTTACTATGTGGACACTGCACTGGATCTAGATCAAGAGAACCAAGTTAGTTTTTCTGTTGTCTGTTCTGGTCTATTATTTCTGTATACATCCAGTTATAAGACCTGAGATCTCATTTAGTGTGTCAAAATATAAGTCCAGTTATGAGTCCGAAGGTTTCATTAGGTGTGTCAAAATTTAAGTCCAGTTTTGAACAATCGGGTTAATGAGTTGAGTGTGTCAACTTTTGCAGCGGATAATGCCATTTGGGTCCTCGAGAAAATTAGTTCGATTATTTGGTAGTATGTTACTGTGATATCTATGGGTATATGATCTTTCTGAATTATGTTTCTCTGAAGGAAGTACGAGTACGCTTTGCTGGATTTGGTGCTGAGGAGGATGAATGGGTGAGTGTAAAGAAGGCAGTTCGTGAGCGTTCTATCCCTATCGAGCCTTCCGAATGTGAAACAGTTGAGGTTGGAGATCTCGTCCTTTGCTTCCAGGTAATGGCATGTTAGATTTTAATCAGTTCTGCTCTGCTAGTACTTTCTTAAGTTGGTTCCATCATGTCTAATCAAATTTCTTGGGGTTTCATTTTCAGGAGAGTGAAGACCAGGCAATCTACTTTGATGCCCATGTTTTGGAAATCCACAGGAGATTACATGACATTAGAGGATGCAGGTGTGACTTCTTAGTCCGTTATGACCATGACAACAGCGAGGTAATATAAAGACATGGAATCCTATTTCTAATTTCAATTCATTACTGACATGTCTATAGACCTGCTTAACTGATGTGCATCCAACATCTTCTTGCATGTAATGGCAGGAAAACGTTCGGTTGAGGAGATTATGTCGTCGGCCACAGTGTTAGTCATCAACTTGTGCCCAGCATAGTACATCCCTAATTTTGCATCATCCTATGGAGTATATAAGTAGAGACTGGAACTGAATATCTGTATCATCGTTTCGGGTCGCGCCTTGTAATGCGCAATTTTGGTATTGTATTACGGTGAAAAGAGTGAACTGCTAGCTACATCTTAGTCAAGCTTTTGGATATTTTTTGTTCTGTAATCTTGCCAAAGCTCCACTCCGTAGAAACTAGTATGTCTGTAAATCTAAGCGTACTGAATAAACAACCAAAAAGTTAAATAGATGAAAATGAAGCTAATGACCGCTGGTTTCGCATGCCTGTTTTGCAAGGCTGCTAATGGGGGTGCCAGTTTAACGAGGAGTGTACCAAAATGCATATAAAACAAATTAGAAAGTTATATGGATTTTGGTATCCTTACTCAATAATGCACCCCCCCCCCCCATTAGCAGTTTTGGATGTTTTGTCCCTGTAGATCAAGGGTAAAAGAGTTTGCATGAACTTGAAGTTTCACAAGGCCGTACAAAAGATATGGAAGCTCAATGTCGTCATCAAGATCTTGCAATTAAGGAGATATTTTTGCAATTAATATTCGGAACGTACAAGGATTATAATATAATATATACAAATATTGAAGTCTAGTTACTAGCTTACCTTATGTTTTCTATTTGTTTCCATCTATACGAGATTTGATGTTTTGTACATATCTTTTAGTTTCCTTCCAAGACAAATAGACAAATCTTTGTAATACTATAAAGGGATCCATACTGAATCAATAAAAATCAAAATTGTCTTTGCTCTAATCGAAAAAAAGAAATCATGGTTAAGTACATGCTTAGTAGCGAACTAGAGGTAGCAGCGCCAGCAGAATTTGTATGGGCTGTTTTCTCTTCTAAGGAAGTTCCTAAACTTGTTCCAAAATTGCTTCCAAATGCATTTGAGAAGGTAGAAATTCTTGAAGGTGATGGTGGTCTTGGAACCGTTATTGACATCGTATTTCCTCAAGGTATATACACTTAATTAATTAATCAATCAATCTAGTTATTGTTAACCTTAATCATCATCTTCGTTTGCTAATGCTTGTTATGATTATATTAGGACATGTGCCATTGTCATACAAAGAAAAGATCGTGACAGTCGATAACCAAGAACGTCTTAAAGAGACACAGCAGATCGAAGGAGGATATCTAGATATGGGTGTAACATTTTTCATCGAAAGTTTCCAAATGATCGAGAAAGATGCTGACTCATGCATAATCAAGTCCACGGTTAGATATGAAGTCCCTGATGATCTTGCTCCTAACGTTTCTCACCTCATTAGTGCTGAACATCTTCTTACCATGGCCAAGGTTGGAGCAAAATATGCTCTCAGTCTTAGGAAATAAACGGTGCTAGCCAGCTTAAAACAACTCGATGCTAAGGATTTGACTCTCGGATTTTAAGGTCAAAAGTATTAGTGTTCTCTATTATGAATTCAGTTCCATGTTTGTTTGTTTTATGTTGATCCAATGGGTGTTTGCTTTCAATCGCCTCCAGCGCACATTTTTTATCTTCATGTAATTCATGAGTGATATAAAAGAATAAATAAAGGAGGATTTTGTGTTTCCCTCAAAATAAATAGTTATTTTGTATTACCCTTTTTTAAATTGTTAATAGCCTGGTGGTAATCTCATACGTGTTCTCTTTTAGCCGTATCCAATTGGAAAAATTTCTGTTTGATTCGATTCGATTGGGTTTAAGTGATAGATACCCTTCCATACTGAACATCTCAGTAAAAACGGGATTTTAATCCCTCCTGTAATTATCATTGTTATAAAAATGTACGAGGTTTGTGTCCATGATAGCCAGGGGCTATCAGACAGACGACGTTTGATGGGGGCCATCATCCGAAGGTCATGAAACCCCAGATTGAGTTTTTGCTTGGACGGCTAGGAAATACTCACAGTGCTCACGGTATTCAAAAGTGATATCAATTTGATGTTAATTTACCATAAAAAGGACTCATGCCACTTTAAATACGGTCCGCAAGTTATAACCCCAAAGGTGTCACTGCCCATATACAAAAACCCCAACAAAACAAATTCTTCACAAAAACCCCATTTAACATAAACTGTCTATATTAGCCTTCTAGTTTAAATCACCCCAACAAAAATAAAAACAACTCCACCTTTAATTTTAAATCACCCCAACAAAAAAGAAAATCAACCCCACCATTAATTTCTATTATATTATCACCACCACAAAATAACACCACCATCTGAAACCACCACTGTGCCGCCACCACTGGCCATCGACGTCAACAATAACAACCACCGTCCACCACCGCCGCTGCCGCCACCGACCACCACCACCACCACCACCGATCACAGCCAAAATATCGGCACCACCACCACGCCACCACCTCCACCGCCGCCTCCAACCACGACCGCACCGCCGCAAACCACCACCGCCGCGCTACCACCACCGATAATTACCACCGCGTCACCGCCGTCGACAACTACCACCGTGTCACCGCCGCCGACTACTACCACCTCGCCACCACCACCGCCGCCAACCAACACAGCGCCACCATCACCATCCCCGAAAACCACCACTGCGCCACCGCCGACCACCAGAAAAAAATAAGAAAAAAATGATAAAACCAAACAGAAAAAAATGATGAAACCAAACAGAAAAAAATGATGAAACCAAAATTGGTTTCACCAAAACTAGATGAAACCTGACTAGGTTTCATCATTTTTCCACATATTGTCAGTTCACCAACACAGCTTCAATGATGAAACCAAACCAGCACCGTCAACCTCACCACCCCCATCGCCGCCACAACCACAACCACGAGCACCACAACTTCCACTACCATTACCTCCTCAACTAAAACTAGTTTCAACAAAAAATGAATTTCATTGATCAATGTTCAACCAAACAGAAAAAAATGATGAAACCAAAATTGGTTTCACCAAAACTAGATGAAACCAAATTAGGTTTCATCATTTTTTTCAAATATTGTCATTTCACCAACACAACTTCAATGATGAAATCAAACCAAAATAAACTAGGAAAAAATCATTGCAACTAATCCATAAGTTGTTTCACAATTACCTAGTTCAACACCATTAATTGCATCTCTAACTGTAGTTAAATTCAACTGTCATCAATGACATTCTCATTTCTTGATTTGGTTTGAAGTTGTACCAAATCTCTCAAACAGCAGACAACATCATTTCCACATCACACCAACAATACCAGCAGAGACTCAAATATAATTAGACCAACAACCATTACATGAACCATCTCTTGTAAGTGTTTGAGACAAAATTATCATTAAACACAACAAATCAATCAAATTGAAACAATCCTGACTTCAAATTCAGATCTAAAATTCATTGGAATATAAAATCAATTCAACCCCAAAAAGGTATTTGTGGTTTTAGATGATAGAAGGAGGAGGTTGAATTAGTGATGATGGTGTTAATGGAGGAGACATAGGTGTTATTGGTGGCGGATCTGGACATGAAAGGTGGCTTGGTGGTGGCGAAGCTACCGTTGGTGATAAATCTAAACAAAAAACTATAAGAAAATAGATGGAGGTGTTTGTGGATGAAATATATGTGTTTTTGGTGACGGATCTGGACATAGAAGATGGTTTGGTGGTGGCGGAGCTACTGTTGGTAATAGATCTGAAAATGAAACAATAGAAAAGAGACGGAGGTGTTCATGGAGGTGACAGAGGTGTTGCTGCCGGTGATCATGGAGATATGTTTTTGCTGCTTGTGGTAATGGTGGCAGGGGAGAAGGAGAGAAGAAGAGGGGAAAAAAGAAGAAGAAGAAGAAGAAGAAGAAGAAGAAAAAAGAAGAAAAGCTAAAAATGGTATGTTTGGTTTTTTTTTTAAGTAACAAAAACTAAATTTGCACATTATTATTTGACCTGGGGTTTTTGTGCTACTTTTTAGTGAAACTATTTTAATTTATTAAAAATAATATGACTGGATTTTTTGTACCAAAAGTTGGTCACCTAGGTGTTTTGTCACTAGTTTTGCTTTAAATATCTTCCGAGTTCTTTTGCTGATCGTGGTGCTAGGAAGGAATCACGGTACCAATTTGTTTCCATATAAAATACTTTCACCTGCTTGAATAGTACATTCAACGATTCATCAAGACGTTATGTGAAGTATCTTTGGACTCCTGCCACTTATAGATATCATCTACTTTAAATATCTTTCGAACTAATTCGTTCTTTCATTCACTAATATTGAGAATAATTTTTCAGAGATAATTTGATTGGTCTGTTTTTTCCTTGCAAATTTGTTAGCAGATATGCCACCCAATCATGATTATCTCAAACTTAAGGTTTGACAACTCAAACGAACGTCGTGCGAGAGAGAGAGAGAGGAAAAACCCCGTGAGAGTAGTGGACATTACCAACAACAGTCCCGTTCACATATTACCAATGTATGCTCCCTTTCTTTCATGTATTATAGATTTCATAACGGTTCACATATTACCAATGTATGCTCCCTTTCTTTCATGTATTATAGATTTCATAACAAATTAGATTTGATGTTGAAGTTGAAGTTTCCACCTAACTTCTTTTGAAAAACAAGAAAAGAGCAACAGGAAAGACACAAACAACAATTTCCAAACAGTCAGTTTCTACAAATAGCATCGACAACTGATTTCTGTGATTCAGAAAGGTGTACTTGGACCTAATCATTAGAAGGAAACTTCAATATTAAGATCCTTGGCACAACAGGAACAAAGAGAAAAGAAAAACAAGAAAAAGAGCGATGGGAAAAACGCAAACAAGGATTATCAAACAACCAGTTTCCACAAATAACATCGGTCAGTGATTCATCTGTGCCTCAGAAATGGGTCCTTGGACCTGATCAAGTAAGTATAATTAGTTATTATACTTAAAATTAAAATCAATATTTAACAGAAAGTCTTTTCCAGATTACTGAAGAAACATGTTGTAGTCATTGCATTATAATCGATCCAAACCTCAACAAATTGGCAAAAAAAAGAAACAAACTTTAAAAGTACAATCTCTGGCACAACAAGCACGTCGAGCAAGAGAGAAACAAGAAAAGGAACGTCGGGAAATGGAAATTCAAGAATTGCAGAATAGGCAACCCCAACAAATAGTATTACAGTATAAAGAATTCGCCATTCAGAGAGCTAAGGTGCTATTTCATTCAAGAAACTACTTAATCTTGCATTTAAAAACATGATTACTTCCAAACGTTTGACTAATCATTTAATTGAATTGGCAGGAAAGGATGTGAAGGTCCCAACGAGAACGTCGCGCCCACTTGGAAAATAATGCATTAATGGGAAAGCCTGCGTTCACAACCACAATGATATTAAACAATATTGATTTTTATGATTATAATTTACAGGCACACTGCTTGGAGCACAAGCACGTCAACAAAGACGGAGAGAACAAAAGTTATTCGACCATCAAAAGAACCATCAGTGGTACTGTTCTAATTAACATGAGTATCTAATGTTCTTTTTATAGAAAAATTTACTAAATACGATACCAATCATTATTTAAAATTGATAGGAAAAATGCTTGGAACAAAAAGCACGTCGACAAAGAGAAAACAAGAAAACAAATTATATGAAAGGATCCATAATGAACAATGGTGCGCAAATAAAGTCTGAAAAAGTATATCAACCAGATAATGATAATGCCAACGAGCAATTTGATACAATGGACGAACATGCAATGCAAATCCAGGGAAGAAAAAAAAATGAAATCTTTGCAGGTAAGAAAATCCAAAATTACCAAGATAATGTTTCCATTGTCTTGAATCTCACATTTATTTATACTCGCAGGAAAAGAATGAAAACTGTAGAACCTACTATGCTAGGGACAATGAACCTTCTGCTTTGTAATTTCTATACTGCATTAATTAAAAAAAACACGACTGATTTTTAACTGAAGCACAAAAATTGTGAGGTTACAAAATTTTGAATTGAAAAATCGTGCAACATGGATAAAAAATTCATTGTCAACAAAATAGACATTATGCCTCACCGTTGCCGCCTGTTATAGCATTGCCAAATTTCTCATTATAGTGGATTGTTTCCAGCTGGTGCAAATGTGTAAAACTATTAGCCTTCACAAGCATTAAGTAGAAAGCTTCTTTTATTGCAGAGCCAACAAACCCTGAAAATTTAGCTGCATGTGGTGATCAGGTAGAGATTTTTTAAAGTAATTCATATGGAAGTAGAAAACCAAGAAAAACCAAACGTCATTCTAATCCTTAATTATGTTATGGATATATGAGTTTTGGGTTATTGACGTACGACATTCGAATTAAGGTGCCATATATCCAATTACATTTTGAATACAACATAATGGTCTATCATTCTCATCAATCTTCAGAAACCAGAAATTTAAATAATTAAACTAACCTTTGTTGTCTATTCTAACATTGTTAAAGTTTACATTTGAATGGATTGTTTACATCTAGTGCATGTCCTGAACTCTTTACTGCTATATACTCGTGAGTATTATGTTGAATCTTTCTTTTATGGCATATGAATACATTACAAGTGGAAAGCAATATGCAAACAGGCCAAATCAATGCATTCTGCCATAATTGATAATACGACTAAATTTATCTAAACTGCTATTCCTCAGATGACCGTTTCGAAGATTAAAACAACAATTTGCATATGAATGTTAGAAATGTTCGTACAACTTCAGATGTGCCTGGAAGAAATAACGCTGGTAAAATGGACGTACCATGCCCTTTTGTGGTGCATTGCATTGGCTAGATGAGAAAATATCTGTTTCATCATTCAAGAATCCTGAATTCAGTAAATGCTGCCACAAGGGAAAAGTTAATCTACCACCTCTACTTGAACCTCCCCTGCTGTTAAAGGAACTTTTTAAAGGAGATTGCAAAAAAAAAATTACAATCCTGCAAGTGCATTTACAAGTCTTGGATGCAAATACGACACAAGGGTAACAAAGGGAGGTGGTACCTCCATGTTTCTCTATACACGGTGATATTAGTCCCGTGGATTAATAAAATAGTGCTGACGCTCACGAAGAATATGCGCCTTAATCAATGTGATCCAGAAAACATATCTTTTGCCGACTTCTTACTCGAGGTAATATTTTAACACCCTGCAATTTATGAATAATGAAAAAAAAAATGACATTTTACTTATATGTTATACCTATTTATGTTAGGACGGCTCAAAACTAGAAGAAAAGATCAAACACCCTTCATCAGTAAATAGATGCCAGGACATAAAAGAGTTGATATCTAAACTGTACCCCTCTTTAGGGACATCTAATCAAGTATCACCTGAAGAGTTGATAGGGAGAATCATCTTATCATCACGTAACGATGATGTTAACGATATTAACATGGAAGCATTGGATATTTTGGATGGAGAAACGTTCACTTATTTAGCCATAGACAAATTGAATCCTGACGAAAGCTGCAGGATACCAAATTACATCAACGAATTTCTATAGAATTTAAATCCACCAGGAATTCCCTTATTCAGGCTAAATCTTGAATTTGGATGTCCAATTATTTTCACGAGAAATCTATCTCCATCCGAGTTTCTTCGTAATGGTACCAGATGATTGTTTACTAAATGTGGTAGACATGTACTACAGGAAAAAATTCTAACAGGACACCCCAGGAGAGACAATATTGTTACCTAGGATATCATTTTAACCGTAGGTTCAGGGTAGCCTATGCAATGACAATTAATAAATTACATGGACAGTCTGTAAAGTACTCGGGGTCGAATTAAAAACACTATGTTCAGCCACATACAACTTTATGTGGCTTTATCAAGATGCACTGCTGCCAATAGAATAACAGTACTTCTCAAAGACAATACTGAAGAACTTGAAACAACTAACATTGTATTTCCAGAAGTTCCATTGTAATTTATTGCCACTATATAAATTTTTATATGTTATTAATTGTTAATGGGCACTTCTATGTAGGTACTACATTTGTAAATCTCAACACCTTCTCGACAAGCATCTCTAATATCTTTGCATGTTATTGAATATTTATACTGTGTTATGAATACAAAAAATATGGATTATAAAGATTGTTACCTATAAAGACATTGAAACAGGTAAAGGAAATATTAAATAATGTGCGAGTGTTTAAGACTTGGGAGTGTATGCCTATTACTATACAAAGATCTGAACTATTTTGTCCATCGGCTAATATACAGAGATCTGAACTATTTTGTCCTATACGTCTACTATACAAAGATCTGAACTATTTTGTCCATTGACTAATATACAGAGATCTGAACCAACATGTTAACTAATCGATTATGATAAATTGTTCTGAAATTAAATGCTCAACTCAACCCTTTGGTGGTTCAGTGTTAAACATAGCAATTTTATTGAAGGAAATGGTAACTGCTTAAGATTACTAACCTTGGAAGTCATCAAAAAACACAGGTTCTAGAATAAAAGACTGCCTGCGCTGCTCAACTTCTTTACATGATGTGTTACAGAATGCAGTCTCCACTTATTGGCTTCTTTGGTTGAAACCTTCTGCAATATTTGTAATATACTAAAATTAGTTAACAAACTCATTATTTGGGTAGACCATTTTAAAATTGATACAGAAAAATTTGTTTTGGGTCAGTTCAAGGTTCATATATCTATATTATATTCCTAATATCTAAATCATTTTCTTTTGTTTTGTTTTTGGTGGATTCACAAAGCATTTGATCTGGATAACCCAAAGACTAAACTTCCACGACCGATTATTCTGGATTTGGACAACAAAGATAATTCTAAGGCTACCACAACTTCAAGCTTGAACTGATGGTAAGGGACTCAAATGGCACACCCATTATTGTGGATATATGGGACACAACTGATCGCTGTCGTATGCGTCAAAAATAATTTACACTTTCTTACTACTCAAAATATAAATATAGCAAGGGCAAGAAAGGATCGATCCCACAGAGAGGTCTAGGTTGTCTTGTTGTTTCGGTTTCCTATATAAATAACACCGGGGGTTTTCTGATTTTTATATACTAAAATAAAATAAAAGCAAATAAAGAAATAAGCAAACAAATCAAATTATTGAGAATATTGGTTAAGGTTTCATCTTCATTCACAAATATGTTTTCAAAGCAATAAGTAGAATTGATATTTAATCTCAACTTTTATCAAAAGCCCTAGAATACCTTGATCGCAAGAATATGTAGTGATCTACACTACAATTGACAATAGTTACTAAATCTTCAGGATCTACACTGACGATTTAGAGATAACAAACCTCAGAGAGGTGAAGAACAACTCAAAACTTTTTTCATTTCCAAAACAAGGAGTATCGATCAACACATATAGGGTTAGAGGGCACATGTGCGAAACGCACGAATTAGTTGATACACCTTAAGGATTGCTACACCTTAAGAGCACATGTTCCTGTCACATAACAATTTAATTAATACACCCATAATTTACTAAACACACCCAGGTTCTAGATGCCCATACAAGGGACATGACAAATGCCCATCCCTACAGCTTATACTTGTCCTCAAGTATAAATTTAGGAAACTGGGAGGTGATGAAAGCGGTATCTTCCCAGCAGCAATCGCCCTCCGCAGCATGAGACCATTGTACCAAAATCTGTGGAACTTGTTGACGGCCCTTGATGATAACTCGAGCATCTATGATCGCAATCGGCTTAACTTTCATCGTGCCATCTGTCAGCGATGGCAAGCTTGTTTGTGGAATAACTCCTTGACCCACCTTCCGTTTTAGTTGAGACACATGAAATATGGGGTGAATACGAGAAGTAGGAGGCAATTGAAGTTTATAAGCTACCTGACCAATACGTTGCAGCACTTGGTAAGGGCCAAAATGTTTTGTCGATGACTTAAGATTCTTTGTGAGCAGGACAGTAGTTTGGCGATAAGGCTGCAGGCGCAAGTAAACCTAGTCGCCAATCTGGAATGAGCGTTCCACCCGCTTATTGTCAGCTAAGCGTTTGATACGGTGTTGGGATTCCAGTAGATTCTTCTGCAATACCTCAGATAAAACCTTGCGCTGGTGCAGGTAGTCGTCCACGGTGGGGTGACCAATAGTGGAGCACGAATGCAACCCAAACTGAGGAGGGTCATAGCCATACAAGGCCTGGAAAGGTGTCAGCTTGAGGCTGGAGTGGTATATGGTATTAAACCACCATTCGGCTAGAGAAAGCCAAGAGAACCATTTGACCGGGCGATAGCTACACATGCATCTGAGATAAGACTCCAGGCAAGCATTGGTACGTTCCGTCTGACCATCAGTTTGAGGATGGTACGATGTACTAAGATGTAGGGAAGTACCAGTAGCTTGGAATAAGGCACGCCAGAAAGTACTTAGAAAGATAGCATCTCTGTTAGATACTATTGTCTCTGGTACCCCATGAAGCTTAAGTATAGTGTCTAAGAAAATTCTAGCTACCGAATGAGCGGTATAAGGGTGGCTTAAAGCTGTAAAATGGCTATAATTAGTGAAGCGATCGACAATAACCAAAATTACCTCTCTCCCCTCTGATTTCGGCAAGCCTGTTATGAAGTCCATGCTCAAATGCTTCCAAGCTTGGTCTGGGACATGCAAGGGTTGGAGTAGGCCGGCTGGAGGAGTGTGTTCGACTTTGTTTTGTTGACAAACATCACATTCCTGAATGAATGAGACTAAGTCCTTCTTCATGCCAGCCCAATGAAAATAATATTTGGCTCGTTGATAGCTAGCTTGCATGCCGGAGTGACCGCCAATAGCTGAAGAATGGACCGCTGCTAAGATTTTCTGACGAGCCCCACCCGTAGAGCCAATGTAGATGTTTCCATGTAGCTTGAGGATGCCTTGAGAGTAGGTGTATCCCTATGTATTCCCTGGAGAAAGAAGCAGCTTAGGGATCAGTTCTTGTGCTAACTTATCATCTGCATAACTTGCTTGAACCTCCTCAAGCCATCTTGGTTGAATTGCACTCAAGGATGAACAAGATGCTCTGGATAAGGCATCAGCGACTCGATTTTCTGAACCTTTCTTGTAGTGAAGAGTATACTCAAAACCTAGCAATTTGGTGAGCCATTTCTGCTGGAACATGGTGTGTAGCCGCTGGTCCATAAAATATTTAAGACTTTGATGGTCTGTAAAATTTTTAAAGTGAGACCCTAATAAGAATGAACGCCAATGATTTACTTCCATCACAATGCTCAACAATTATTTCTCGTAGGTGGATAGTGACTTGTAGCGTAGGCCCATGGCTTTGCTGAAAAATGCAATGGGTCTCCCTGATTGCGTCAAAACTGCACCCACACCACTATCACTGGCATCAGTCTCTACCTCAAACTCCTTGGTGAAATCTGGCAGAATGAGGACTGGAGTTGTAGTGACCACTCGCTTTAACTGTTCAAAGGCAGATTCCGCAGCTGAAGACCAAGAGAAATTATTCTTCTTCAACAATGCAGTTAATGGTTGACAAATAAGGTCGTAGTTCTTAAAAAATTTGCGATAGTACCCTGTTAAACCCAATAACCCACGCAAGCCTTTAAGTGTTGTAGGTCGTGGCCAATTCATCATACATTCGATTTTGGCTTTGTCAGCTGCCACTCCGTCACCACTAATAACATGACCCAGGTATTCTAGTTGGTGCTGACCAAAACTGCATTTACTACGTTTTGCTAAGAGTGAATGTTCTTGCAAAATGGCTAATGTAGTACGAAGGTGAATGCAATGAGAAGCTAAGTCAGGGCTGTAGACTAGTATGTCATCGAAAAAAACAAGAATGAATTTCCGCAGGTAAGGTTTGAAAATCTCATTCATAAGTGATTGGAAAGTTGCCGGGGCATTAGTAAGCCCAAAAGGCATGACTCGAAATTCGAAATGACCATGGTGTGTACGGAAAGCGGTTTTCTGCACATCGTGTGTGTGTACTCGAATCTGGTGATAACCAGATCGAAGGTCGATCTTAGAAAAGATTGTAGAGCCATGTAGCTCAGCAAGTAACTCATCTATAAGAGGTATGGGGTACTTATCTTTAATAGTAATGGAGTTAAGCTTGCGGTAGTCCACGCAGAAACGCCAATCGCCGTCTTTCTTCTTGACCAATAGTACCGGAGAAGAGAATGGGCTGTGGCTATGCTGTATCACCCCCGTGTTGAGCATTTCTTGAACTAGATTCTCAATGACTGTTTTCTGAACAAACGGTACTCTGTAAGGCCGCTGGTTCGGTGGAGTTGAGTTTGGTACCAAAGGAATGTGATGATCGTGTGCTCTATTTGGTGGAAGTGCGGTTGGCAATTGGAAGACAGAATTGAACTGATCTAAGACTTCCGAAATTGGAGCTGCAATGGCAGTTGATGCCGCTGTAGCCGAGATAGATGAAAGTTGACCAAATAAAACTGGATCACCTCTGCGAAGAAGTTTCTTAAAATGCTCCCCTGTCATGAGAGAGATGTTAACTGCTTCTTCCCTGTGACCAATCAACTCGATATCAGTGCCATTATGTTTAAATGAAATGGTGAGCTTCTTGAAATCAAAAAGCATTGGGCTCAATTCACGCATCCAGTCTGCACCGAGAACCATATCACAACCTCCTAAGTCGAGAAGGTGCAAGTCATGAGAAAACGTGTGACCCTGCATAACTCAAGTAAACTCTGGACATGTAGATTGACTCAACAGCTTGTTTCCATCATCTACTGTAACCTGCAAGGTTTGAGTTGGGAGGATGGTGCAGCCACTTCTCTTGGAAGCAGATGGATCGATAAAACTGTGGGTACTGCCGCTATCCACTAGAATATTCAAACCTTGAGTCTTCACCTGTCCTTTAATCTTAATTGTTGAGTGAGAGACGTTACTTGCTAGGGCATGAACTGAGATTTCCATTTCTTCATCCACTTAGACAATAGTTGGACTAGAGCCATCATCCTTTTCCGTAGAGTTTAACTCTTCTTCATCATCTGCAACAATCATATACAATTGCTGCTTTCGACAGTCATGGCCTTTTATCCATGGTTCATCGCAATTGTAGCATAACCCTTTTTCTCTTTTGGCACACCTTTCACCATAGGTAAGCTTCTTGACAGCCGCATTTTAGGGTTGGTGGTGTATTGGTAATAGTTGGTGCAGTAACTGATGTGTTTGGGGTGAAAGGTGTTGTTTGGTTGGGGAGTGTTAAGGGTTTACCCCCATAAGATTGTCGGGTGAAGAACCGTGGTTGGGGTTTTGCAGCTTTGTCAAGGATACACTCCTGTCTTATGGATAGCAGGATAGCTTGTTGCAAGGTAGCAGGGGTAAACATTTGCACTACTAACCGAATATCTTCTTTTAACCAACTAATGAAACTCTGTAGGAAGTATTCGTCAGATAGGGATGGGTTTTTAGCTAACATCAAGGCTTTCAATTCTTCAAACTTTTCCTGATAATCTAAAACTCTAGTTGTTTGGTCAAGCTTGTTAAATTCACATATAACATTGTCATGGCCTAAGTCCTGGAACCTAGTACATACATCAATAATGAAATCTTCCCAATACAAATTACCCTTACCTATTTGGTAGTTCTGGAACCAGACATCAGCTTTGCCATCCAAGTATAAGGTTGCGATGTTTACCTCTACATTCATCATTCAGTTGATGTAGAAGGAAATATTTCTTGCATTTACGGATCCAAGCTCTAGGGTTAGTACCATCAAAACGTGGGAAATCAACCTTAGGCATGTAAGGAACAAACTGATTCTCACCCGATTGATGATGTGTATTGAATCGATTTGTATGAAGATGTTGATAATCCTGAAACTGGTTGCTAGACGAAGGATCAGGAATGTCTTGATTTTCCCAAGGACGATGAGTCTCACCACCTTGATGGTTACCCCGTGAATAGACAGGTCGATCGATAAGCAATTGTAATTTCTGTTCCACAGAAGTTTGTGAAGTACGCAGAAAATGCAATTGATTTTCGATATCAGCCTTCATCTGTGCCATATCCTCCTTTACTTCTGCACTGAGTTCCTGCAAATCAAAGATCAATTTCGTAGTAGTATCATCCAAGTGCTTCAATCTAGTGCCGTCAGCCATATTGGTGCCGAGGAAAGACCCTATCTGATACCACTTGTAGTGATCTACACTACAATTGACAACATTTACTAAATCTTCAGGATCTACACTGACGATTTAGAGATAAGAAACCTCAGAGAGGTGAAGAACAACTCAAAACTTTTTTCATTTCCAAAACAAGGAGTATCGATCAACACATATAGGGTTAGAGGGCACATGTGCGAAACGCACGAATTAGTTGATACACCTTAAGGATTGCTACACCTTAAGAGCACATGTGCCTATCACATAACAATTTAATTAATACACCCAGAATTTACTAAACACACCCAGGTTCTAGATGCCCATACAAGGGACATGACAGAATATCCCGCAAATCTCCTTTTGTCATCAACAAACACATTAAAAGATGCGAGTATGAGTTCTATCTAAGAGAACAACCTAACGTGTAAAAGCACTAATCAAGTTTAATTCCCTAGATGCATTAAGTTCTATGAAATCAGGCCAATCAAAGCAATCGAACGTGGAAAACGCACTAATTCAATTTAACAAAGTTCACGAATCACTTGTGATTATTAGGATGTATCACTACAAGCAATCTTCACAATTATGCTACTTGTATTCAAGGAATATCACTTTTTCGTATAATAAACCCTAAACTAATAAACCCTAAACTAGCAATAGATATGATTATGAGTTCTACCAATTTGCAACTTGACAAAACTAACATTCAATCATGCAACCCTATTTTCAGAGAATCGTGAACGATAAATATGAGACAAAACTAATATATTGAATCAAAGAATCATATTATGTGAAATCCAATTATTCCATAACCAATAACAAAACTCTAGCTCATGTTCATGGAGTTCATAACAAGAAGAAAGAGAAACCCTATCATGTTCACAAACCCTAGAAACAAAAGTAGTAGAAGAGATGATATCCTTATCCAATTAGGATACTTAACCTCCTCAAAATCCACCAAAAACCCTAATTTTCACGTCCATAGCAAGCCCAAAACGCATCTCTCCCTTCTCTTTTCGCGCAGGCCCAATAAGGCCCAACAGAAAACCTAATCCAAATTGGTTTCACCATTTTGCTCATAACTTCTTCATACGAACTCGGAATGACCTCATTCTTTTTGTGTTCTTTTCGCGTTTGAATTCTCTTCGAGATGGTGATAAGAATTCCTTGATTGAAATGAGTTAAAATTGGTCTTTGGCCCTTCTTCATCAATAACAATTTACTTGTTTGCTCCTTTTAGCACTTTGTAGCTCCTTTTTGGATGATTCACCTATTATGACACATAAACTCAAAAGTAATCATAATAACAAGTAATATACAAGAATTATAGTTAAAACTAGTATGGATTTGACACTCTAAACATGTAAATTAAGCACTTATCAACAACAAAAAAGATGGTTGAAAATATGGTCATAAAAAACAAACCTTACAAAAAATGAACTTTTTCATCAAGTTTATCTAACCATTACAGGAACGAATTCTAAACGCAGGAAAACCCATATGAGAATATGACACAAAAAACTGATGCAATGGGGAAAACATGTATATCAAAATGACTATAATAATCGTTTAACTATGAAAGTCTCACTGCAAGAGAAGTATATGACTATGACAATGATTTAGGGAAACAAAGAATTTGAAAGGAATTTCCATTGAACCCGCACAACAAATTCAAACACCAACTAATACTGATATGGTGAATAAACCATTAGAATTTGATGTTGATGTCTGAAGCCAGTGAATGAAAATGAAGATCTGACTATGAGATACCTTACCAACTAGAATGGGAACATAGAAATTACAAAAGATAATAACTAATTGACTATACTTCCGTTGGAGCAAGTTGTTTTCAATAATAGTTCAAGAATGACTATTCAAGCTTCCTAAAATTACGTGGAAATATTAGAGCATACAGGGATTCATTTGAGTTTCCTTTCTCCAGCCAAACCAAACAACATCATGCTCATCTTCTGCATAAGTTTAAAAAAGTAGTTTGATTAGGTTATATGAAAGATCAAAACTTTCAACTAAATCAGAATTAGACAATGACTTACCACCTTCACCACCAGAGCATCCGATAATTTGTTTAGCATAAGTTGATTTTACAACGGCAGATGCATCCTATACATATCAGATCAAGGAGAAGGATGTTAGATGCCAGACGAAGGAATGGTAAGACCACACAATTAATCTAAAAATACTTACACCGCAGTACCTGTTGACAAATATATTTGAATTACAGATGTTCAGAAACCCAAATGATCCAGGGATGCATAAGGATAAACTTAAAATCACACCACTTATAAAATCATATAAACTCAATTTAACGAAGCTTAAAGACTGCACTTAATATCCTTCGAAGGTTTTAGTAGTGCATATGTTAATATGCATCAATATAATGTACATCAGTATTTGGATTCGATAATTATCTAGCATTTAATGACATCAAAACAACAAAACTCAAGTCATTTTCACATTCTCATCATGTTAGTATCCTCAAGACACCATTTATGGTAGATAAGAAGTTGGGTACCTAAGTGGACTTATGTCCAAGTTTGAAATATTCCATCCTATTGTCCCCAAACTCTAAACGCTCCATAACACACAAAATGTAACATAAATTTGGTACATCAATAATCCTAACGATCAACACCATTGTTGATATTTTGACCATAAAAATTAATAATCAAGAATACACTAATGTATTGTATGAAATATTTTGAGCTAATTAAAATGATTACACCACAGTACCTGTCGACCAATATATTATAATTTAGATGCACAAATATTCAGAAACCCAAATGAAGCAGGGATACATGAGGATAAACTTAAAATCACACCACCCTATTAAAGTGTATATACCCAATTTAAGCAAATGACCAGACTACATTTGATATCCTCTGAAGATTTTCTTCATGCAAATGTCAAAAATGCATCGATCTAGGTCAAATTCCTTTATTCATATTATGAATTAACAAAAGATAAACAAACAAAAAATTTCCTAACAACAAAAATCGACATACCTGACAAATAAGTAATCGATAGAATTCCTTTATTTAGTATTGTAAAGCTTAATTCCAGATTAAAAAGAAAATCTAAGTTGATGGGTGATTGATTTTTCTGACGAAATTGAGAAGAAATGATTTTGATTTTGTGGGTGAAAAAATATGGAGGTTTCATATTTAGGGAAAATTTTAGATAGGATGATTTCGATAGAAGATGTATTGGGTGGGTAATTTACCTCTCCACTGTGTGTATAGAAATGTTAGGAAAAAATCGACCTCTCCACTGTGTAAGAATTTGGGAAAGATTTTGTTAGAAGAAATTGTTTTTGGAATCTGGAATGAAGATGATATAATAATATAAGTGTGAATGAAGAAAATACGCTTAGATTTATGAAGATTCACATAGATACCGACAGATAAAGAAAGTGTTGATCTAAATTGGCCTTATAATGAAAAAACATTTCTCTCTCTTTTTTCTTATAATAGATAAAGGTGGACTGGAGCCTCAGCCGGGGACCGGGGCATGTATACCAAACTACAACTATTTTTTCGAGAGAAGTTACACTTTAGATTTCCTAAATCATGTCCGGGATATGGCCGGGATGTAAGGCCCGGCTAATTTAACCCGACCGACAAAACACCAGAATCTCAAGCCTTAACTAAGTAATAGTGAGTTTCTAATGTCCTGGGATCCTGGCTAACTAAACACGATATTACAACTAGACTATTTAAATATTGATTTTTCGTGAGCCTGACTAATTTACATGTTATACTAAAATATTATAAAAGGATACGAATCGACTAACCAAATGACATAAAAAAGTCGACAGAGGTTGAGTCCCGGCCGTAGGACGGGGTGATACCTAGTTATTAATAAAATAAGTTTTGATATTAATTAATCAACTAAATTATTATTGATTAATAAAATAATTTTTGATGTTAATTAATTAATTAAATATAAGATTGATGTTAGACATTAAAATGTCCGGAGATGCTCATAAAACACGGTGATGCCCACATAAATTAGGTTAAGTGACAAGACAAGTCAGAGCATAATAACTCATTAGGAGCAGGGAAAAAAACGGTTTAGTCCAAAACTGGCTCAAACAATATGCTTTAGTCCAGACCTAGTTGACTAGGTACAGATAAATCCAAAGTTTATTTGAAAGTGTGTAAAGACGTTGTTATCCTTCGCACGCGTCTCATAAAGCACATGTGCAACGAATTAAAACTGTTTTGTAACTGACACAGTTAATGAGGAAGAGACACGTTGGTTCGAAAAAAAAACTGAAAAAAAACCCCGGAAATGTTAGCATTTCATTTAGTAGAGAGAAGATAAAAAACCTAGTTTAATTGGGGGGCCAAAAAAACAATTAGGGGCCTCACACTACAGGACAAAAAAGGTCACCCAAACCTAAATTTGGTTACCCCTTATCCATTTTATTTTTAATGGCTAAACTACCCATAAGTGATTAATGTTAATAATTAGTTGGTTAGTTTAAAGTCAGATTTAAGAATTGAATTTTGGAAAGAAAAAAAGTGGTAAAGAATAAGAGGAGTTTTGAGGGGAAAACTTTGAGTTTTTAGAAATGAGTGATTCAAGTGGAGGAAATGATGTTGGTGAAGGTTCAAATAACAAACATGTTTGTGTTGATGGTAAGATTATCTTATATTCTCCTATGGATTGGATATATGATGAAGATATGTTATGAAGAGATGTTATGTAGTAACCCTCAAGCTCGTCAACGCTGTTAGACCGGTCAAGAGATGATCATGTGTCAATTTAACCGATAATAACTCGATTAGTTTAACACGGGCGTTAATTAATAGAAATTAATCTAACAACGATTTAGGTTCGAAACTAGTATCATCGGTTAAAGCTCGAAAAGTTTTGCGAGATAGACTACCCGAACGTGTCAATCGGATACCGGGGGACGAGGATATCATCGGATAAGTGTGAGTGTAAAATAATCATTTCTTTTATCTACACCTCATGGCTGCCCTTATCAATTCGGGGTGCCTTTATCACTTTCGTTTTCCTTATCATCACCAACGTGTAGAAGAGAATTCATTCTCTTATCTTATTTCTCTTTCTTTCTTCTTCTTCTCCTCTTCTCTGTTCGATCTCTGCAGCGTCGCCGAGAGGTGTGTACCAGAATCATTGAAGTTAAATCATCTGTTGAAGATACTTAGTCGACGATGAAGATTGTTTGCTTGTAATATATATGAAGAAGATCAATTGAAAATCGATTTAGTGTTCAGGATAATCTGAGAAGAAATAAATTAGGGTTGGTATAAAGATTAAGAGATGAAATAGGTTGCTGTGAGTTAAGGAACATGAGGGTTTTAGTTGTATTGAAGTTATGAAGGTGATTCAGTGAAGAATCAAAGGGTTGGAGTTCTGCAAATTGAATTGAGATTCAATTTAGGGCTTTCATGGGATTAAACTCAAAGAAGATGAAATTGTTGTCGAAGAGGAATAATTGAAGATGGGTATTGTGTTAATTTAACATTGGAGGTGACGAGTTGATAAATCAGAGAATTAGGGTTTGTCCTGTTCTTCCCTAAATCGTGAAATTAGGGTTTTGAGAATAAATTCGAGTTATATGTGAATTGTTGGGTTAAGTGAGATGAGTATCGAATCAAGATAAAGAGAAAAGAAGTGTAATTCGAATTTGATGAAGTTTGGATTTAGAAGTTGATTGTGAAGCTGGGGTTTGGTTCTGTTAATAAGGAATGATGGAGTTATCTCTGGTTGATGTTGAGTAGATATGATTTGAGGTAATTTTCATCTTAATAACTTAAAGCTTTTGATTTCAGTATAATTATTCAGTTTCATTACCTAAGTATGTGATTGATAATGGATCTGTAAAGGGTGATTCTATGAATGGGATGTTGAGTTTCTGAAATTGGTTTTGATGTGAACCAGTTGGAAGAACAAAGGAGACATAATTAGTGGATTATGAATGTTTGTTGTTTGAATGGAATTATTGTGTTGTATGATAAGAGGGTTTACAAAGATAAAGATTAGGACTGTTAATGAAATTGAAGTGAGATTAAGACAGGGTTGTCTAGGTTTGAGTTGCAGATAGAGTTAGAGTTAAACTGGTTATGCAGTTGAAACTGAACTTGGTGGTACAGGTATAAGCTGTTGATGGTGTATGTTGGATGAATAGGTAGAGTGGCAGATTATTGAGTTGCAGTTGAGAATAATATGTCTAGAGGTTGAGTTATAAGTTAGACATCAGTGGATGTAGTTGAATTTGGTGGTGATTGGAATTGAGTAATCTTTTGAAGTGCTGTCGAGCCTGTTCTACAAATAAGAGGAATATGTTGTAATTGTTGAGAATGAGATAAAGTTGACTGTAATGCTGTTTTAGCAATGGACTTAGTGAGAGCCTGCAAGTGCAGATTAAGGTAATAGATTTTGTATTTGGGATTGGTCTGTGATGTTGCTTTTGATAGAATAAAATGTATAGTAATTATATGAACTTCTGTATTTGAGACTTAGACCTGTTAGACATCCCAGTCAGCCTAGATGACTAATCTGACTCATGTTGTCTGACTGAGTTGAGTTAACTCAGTAAATCATGATTCAACTCATTGAGTTGACTCGCTTGACCTTGAATCCATTGACTTTGACCATGACTTGTTAACTTGACCTTAGACGTTGACCATCAGTTGACCAAGTGGACTGTTAGCGACCGTTTGTTGACCATATGGATTGGGCCTTAGTTATTGGGCTGTTTCAGGAGACTTGGGCTTATGGCAGTTTCTTAATTAGACATTTTGGACCTCTTGTGGTCCGAATTAACATCCGGTTCCTTCTACAAAGTTGTAGATATTCATAAGACTTACCTACGGACTATAGAATCAATCTAATTGGATTAGTAAATTCTTATTTATACTAAAGATAGAGAATAAGATATCATAAATGGGCCTAGAACCATTAGGCAGACTTGTATGATTCTTGTGTGAGCCATTTTGGCTAATCTCTTAGAGTGCTTGTCTGATTAACAGTTAGTTGTTAACAACGATCAATTCAAAGGATGAACCAGTGGATCGTGGATCTCGAGGTAGGCGTGGATTGTCATCAAAAGGTGTGAGAATGCATTTAATAGTTTTGTAATCATTGTTATTTCTTTTACGAAAGTCTTTGTTTTATAAACTCATGCATTGTCTATTTCTTAATTGCATTGTCTATTCGCATATTCTTTGCTTTGTTTATCTTTATGATTGTCTTTGGGAAATGAGAATTTCCATCTATGGTATATTGGATACGCTCCTTCATATTCTTATGGCTAGGGAGATACACCGCAATATTAATAATCGGTGTGGAATTGGCATCAATATTACGAGTCTATATTTCACCCACAGATTGCTTTACGTTTTCAGTATTACGGTGTGTAAATGTCACCACAGAAATTATAAGGTGTGTAAATGTCACCGCAGAAACTAAAGGAGGAGTTTAGGTCCATATACATGATTGTTTATTTCAGTGGTTTTGTTGTCTTCTAATGTTTGGAAAACATGTAATGTTTTCCAAATTTGTTTTCCAAATCCGCATATGATTACTTAGAAGTTAAATGTTAATTATTCCCCATTTTCAGTTTCAGTGACAGAACAGAGTTGCGTAGCGAAAGTTCCGAGAAGTTAACTTCGTTAGTTGATTATATTCTGATATGTTGATTGTGTTGTATATTCTTTTGTAAACCAAATGATTATTTTATATATATCATCGGAGAGGAATTCTTGTATATATGTTTCTGAGCGGGGTTAGCTTTGGGTTAAGTTTTTGTAGCAGAATTCTTAATTGAAAGTTAAGTGTTTAATTTAAATTCATTAGTGCCTCTTTATTTAGCTAAATTCTTAGTTTAGTTAGCTGCTAGCTTAGGGGGCGCTACATGTTATTAGAGGAAACCTTGAATAATGGTGCAAATGAAGATCCAATTGCTCAAAATGAAGGAACCAACCCTCAAAATGAAGAACCCGAACCTCAATTTTTTTAGGTAAACATCTTATCCTCTTCGATTTGTCTGTTTGTTGCTCCAAGTGGTCGAATCATCCACACTATGGAACAACTCAGCGTAAGGGTCTTTATTGTCGGAGGTTTATACCCAAACGACTCTGTAGAATCGTTATTTTATTAAAACCAATAATGACGACACAAACCTACAAGTTTTCCAGGTTATAAAAAATCGCCAGGGTGGTGTAATAAACATTGACGACTCTAGCTAGCTAAGTCACTTAGCGTCGTCGTTACTCTGTTTTGTTTATACCATGACGACTCTAAAACATAAAACTCTCTGTAAATGTAACTCTTAGGGTCGTCATTCGTGTAATCATATACAATAACGACACTAACCAACCATTTCATAGATAGCTGAGAGTCGTCAGTGTTATAAATATAGGGTTAACGACTCTAGGACTGCGATGGAATATTCCAACTTATCAGCTTTACGGTCGTTATTTTGCTAATTATATAGTTGACGATCCTTAAGCTGCCACAGTATATAATCTTATCAGCTTCAGAGTCCTTAAGCTCAGGAAAAAAAAATCAGAAAAAAAAAACCTAAAAATTAGATGTAACAGATCGTACAACCAAAAGAAAACTAACATGAGGTTGAACTCTGCTGCAGAAACAATCTCCAACCTAACCTCTATGAATCTGTTAAATCACCTCCGAAATTTATATTTGGATCGATCTATCTCCAAATCTTCCGTGAATCCAATTCTGAGATAAAAAATATCGATTTCAGAACACTTTCAAACTAACCCGAAGATGAATTCTACTGGAGAAATGATTGAAATCATATTCATCACTCTCTCTCTCTCTTTGTCTCCCTCTCTCTCAATCTAAATCTCAGATTCAAAAAGAAAACAATTCAAAATACACTGTTTATATAAAGAATCGATGGAAGGTCAGTTCTGGTATTAAAGAAAATCGGAAATCGCTGGAACGGTACAGATTTGGACTAACTTGTCAACATTTGGATGAGACTGTAAAACAGGGGACATTTTTGGATTAAAGTGTCATGGGCTTTGGGTGGAATAAAATCCACTAATTTTGGGACTAAACGTTAATTTCTAATTAGGAGCACGAGACAAATAGATTTAACCAAGGGTCCCGCTCTCATTTTGGGCTAGTAGGGTATTTTTGGATTTCACGACTTTTTTATTATTCTATTACACACACATGACTTGCTAGCTTAACATAGTATTAACGGCACATCCAAAGTTGTAGGGGGTATATCACCAATTGTCAATTTAAAAAGGGGTTAATTCAAAATAATTATTTATTTTGATGGGGAAACACAAAATTCCCATAGATAAATTATTACGCATGCAGTAGCATTTCGTCATTATCAGTAGGCTCAGAACTGCGCCTATGAAATGATGTATATAATTATGCCCTAGCCTTCATTAAGTCCTCAACGGCCACCAATACCACTGCCTATTATTAACTGATACATACCATTTTAAAACAGAATCAAATCAGTTTTCCATTTTTGGATGCATAAGAACTCTGACTTGAAGTACCCTAAATGGCATTTGAAGAGCAAGTTGCAGAAGCAATTATACAATACGAAGTTTCTGGGACACTCACTCAACAGACTTCCTTAAAAACTCTTTTCATCTTTATACACACTTGCCTTAAAAACCGAAAGTTCTCTTCACAAGATCAAAGAAAACTTTTAGTCAAGTTCTATATTGCATTTCTAAAAACTTAAAGAAAACCTTTTATCACATTCAACAATGGATGAATCTAGAGATCTCCCAATGAGAGAAATACCAGGAGGTTATGGTCTTCCCATTATCGGAGCGATTAAAGATAGGTATGATTTTTTCTACTTGCAAGGTAAATCTGAGTTTTTTCGATCAAGGGTGGATAAATATAACTCAACAGTTTTCAAGACGAACATTCTTCCTGTAGAATTCAACAAGGATCGAAACGCTAAGGTTATTCTTCTTCTCGATGCAATTAGTTTTCAGATTCTTTTTGATGTAGCAAGAGTAGAGAAGCGTGATGTTTTTACAGGAACTTTCATGCCATCCACTTCTTTTACTGGTGGATATCGGGTTTGCTCCTACCTTGATCCATCAGAGCCGAAACATACTCAATTGAAACAACTCTTTTTATCACTACTCGCATCACGTCATGGTAACTTCATTCCTGGCTTTCAATCTTGTTTATCAGATCTTTTCGATAACATAGAAAAAGACCTAAGTTCGTCCAAAAAGAAAGAAGCCGATTTCAATGTTTTAGATGATAAAATGTGCTTGGATTATCTATTTCAGTTGTTTTTCAATATCAAACCAAAGGATACAGAACTGGGTACTGATGGTCCAAAAGTCATCACAAAATGGTTAGTTTTACAACTACACCCATTGATCACACTAGGTTTACCAAAGATTTTCAGTTGGGTTGATGACTTATTGTTACATACATTTCAATTACCTTCCTGCCTCGCTAAATCTGATTATCAGAAGATTTATGATACTATCTATTCTTCATCGACTTTGATTCTTGATGAGGCAGTAAACCTTGGGATTACTCGTGAAGAAGCATGTCATAATTTGGTTTTTCTTGTTTCATTCAATGCTTTTGGCGGGTTGAAGGTGTTCTTCCCCAATCTGATGAAGTGGATAGCTCTAGGAGGTGAAACACTGCACAAGGATCTTGTTAATGAAATAGGAACAATTGTGAAATCAGAAGGTGGCGTGAGTTTCAGGTCAATTGACAAAATGACTTTGACCAAGTCAGTGGTTTATGAAGCCCTTAGGATTGAACCACCTGTTCCGAACCAGTTTGGCATTGCCAAGGAAGATCTGGTTATTCGAAGTCACGATTCATGTTTTCAAGTAAAAAAAGGTGAGATGCTGTTTGGGTACCAACCATTTGCTACAAAAGACCCGAAGATATTTGAGGATCCTGAAGAATTTAGAGGGTCCAGATTTGTTGGTGAAGGGGAGAAATTACTCAAGTATGTTTACTGGTCAAATGGTTATGAGACTGCAAATCCAACGGCTGTCAACAAACAGTGTCCCGCTAAGGATTTCATAGTTTTATTGGCAAGGGTTATGGTGGTTGAGTTTTTTCTGAGGTACGACACATTCACGGCTGAGATTGGGACTTTGTTGTTAGGGGCATCAGTCAAGATTACATCATTGACTCCAGCGACTACCGATTAAGATTGTTTGTGCACCTGTTTGACTCGCAAGATTTATTCACAGTGTTCGGCAAAGCACTTTGCAGTCAATCTATAAGTATCTTAGTTTGTCCTTACTTGGTTTAATTGTGTGACTTTTTCCTTTCAGTTAAATGTTTGTTGCTTCTAAAGATTATTAAGTAAGGTGTGTGTAGTATGCATGCATTGGGTCATGTTCTTATCTCAGTTGACTGTTAGCAATAGCATGTGTGCATTGGGTGTTTAGTTTTAACTTTTAAGAGAAACTTTCAATATGTTTGGTTTTATTAATTAAATCAGAGAGAAGAAAAGCTTGCAAACCAGAGTTTCACTGGTTCCTATGTACAAATTTCCATTTTAACAAAATACAGAGAACATGCTATTGCTATGCTAAAATCTGATAAAATCGCAGAGGGAGCAAAAATCACTAAGCTAAACAAGTGTATAACATCAGCTGGTAATTGACGGATAGCAAAAATCCACGCACAGATATACAATATTTCACAAGTCAAATGTGGACATGTTAAGAAACTGTTCGACCATAGCAAACAGATGCAAGATATAGATTATTTGCCCATTTCTCCTGCAAGCAAAAGCAACAAGTAGTCTTAGTAGGCAGCAAACAGAACAATCACATAAGAACAAAAGGACATCCAGTCAATTCACCTTGACATGTCTACTTGGAAAAGCAGATATCCTAAGTGTTTCCTGTGTTTCATCTGAAGGCTTTCTTCTTGGCACACTGAGAACAAATGCAGCCTGATCCCAAGTTGCTGCGGTCGCTGTGATACGATAACCACTTTCCCACCTCCGATGAATACCTTCACTGGGATATAGAAAATCAAGCTCAACTACCTGAAATCACCGGTTAGTTGCATTATTTTCCAGGTGGCACAAGTAAAATTGATAAGTACATCAAATGACCAATACGAAGAGCCAAAGATACCTGGTCTGAGAATCTTGCATTTCGCGACATCAAAACTGCCCATCTGCTTCCTGACGTCGCCATGGAGGTGACAGAGAATCCATCCCTCCACTTTTTGTTTATCCACTTTTAAGGAAATTCATTACTAACCTTGTATGACTGCTGTATATATTGTGTGCCTAGACAGAATAGAAATGCATAATGACTTATTAGATGAATATGACCAATACAGCCAAACCAAGTGAAACATAACAGTGAACCAATCCGTGTCAAACAGAGAACCAACCTTTAGACATCACTACTAAGGAGCTCCCATTATTAGCTCCAGCTACAGCACTAACTTATGCCAAAAATGAGAGTGTAATGTACATTGGGGAACCACCAACTTGGACCTGAACACAACAAAAATGAGAGTGTAATGTACATACACAGTTCACAGTTGGACTTGGACACACATATGCCAAAAGAAAAACATGTAGACAACAAGTAAGCATCACCACACCATTATCTACAGTAGTACACCTAATCCCAAAAATCAACTTAATCAAACTTCACATCAGAATAAATGAAATAAAATTCAAAAATTTGATGTTTCTCTGAGAATCCAAACGCTTGTTCTTAATAAGGGGCTAGTAAAAGGTTCCACCTTTTTTATTAAAATCTACAAATTTTTTTTTTTTTTTAACAATGATTAAAATCAACAAATAAATGAAAATTTATAGTAAACAAAACAGAGAAATCCTAAAATAATTTACCTTCTCAGGAAGTGGGGCAGTAGTAATTCCTTCATTTTCTTCTTCCCCAACAAAATCCTTACTATCATCATCACTCCTTCCTTGCACTACCATCATAGTCTTCTTCCACGTTCATATCCTTTTGCCTTTCAAAAACCCCAATTTCTTCTTCTTCTTCTTCTTCTTTTTTTTTTTTTTTTTTTTTTTTTTTGCCTCCAAAAACTTCAATTCTTCTCTGACAACAACAGTCTCATCATTTCCTTGATTGTTCTTCCCTGCTGTTCCATGGCTACTTATGATCACAATCGGATTTGGAGGATCAATCTTCTCAAAGGGATGCAACCAAACAAGTGATCATAAGTAGGCTCTTTGTCTCTCCATACCTTTTCTCGCTACTTCTCCATCTAGCGGTCTTATTAATTCATTGCTTCACCTTTAAATGCTTATGCAACTTGAATGAGATCATGAATAACTGGATGAGTTATCATTTCCTTTCCTTCTTGTGTGCTTCTGGGGAGACCGCTGATCATATATCTCCCTCTAACTTGGTAATTTCACTCTTCCACTATAACAATAATGGGTTACACACAATCCAAATTTGGGGATAACAACAACCTCAAGGTGCTAGCACCATCATCAATTTTCAAGGATGGTCATTCATATATAATATGAGATTCTATCACTACTAGGGTTTCATATCCCATTTGAAGAGATGTGGAAATTGATTGCCCAAAAGATTTCAAAAACCCCCAATCTTTTCTTCTTTCTCTTTCTTTTTTTTTTTTTTTTTGCCTCCAAAAACTTCAATTTTCTCTGACAACAACATAGTCTCATCAATTTCTTTTTTTTTTTTTTTTTTTTTTGCCTCCAAAAACTTCAATTCTTCTCTGACAACAACAGTCTCATCATTTCCTTGATTGTTCTTCCCTGCTGTTCCATGGCTACTTATGATCACGAGGATAGGGATACTATTGGTATTAAGTATGAATAACTGGATGAAAGTGTGCTTCTGGGAGTATGTAATTTCAGCGTGTGTATTATTCTAGTTTGTGCGATGATATGATTTGTGCATAGAGAGAAGACTTAAAGATTTTAACGGTGTACCTTTATCCAGATCATTGAGACATAGTGTCCCCTAAAACATTGTAATATTTAGTTTGGGAAGATGAGAAATCGTTTCCTATTTCTGTCCCTAGAGAATTGATGGGGGCTGTCAATGACTTTGTCAAACTATGTTGACTTTCTTAAAAGGTCAATCTTTCTGATGCTTTGCTTCTGGAATCGGCGATGTCATGGCCGGGCAATTGGAGTCCATGTGAATGTAACGGTTGGTGCTCGGCGGAAGCAGTGGTGTGTATGTGATTTTTTTTCTTCTTTCCCTATATCCCAAAGAGAGGCAACTCAAATACAACGATAGAAGGTATATTGCTCGGCGGCAGTAGTGAGTTGCCTCTTGGAGGCCTTTGCTGGGGCACAATAAATGTCAAGTATCGAGGAACGTTAGGTATATTGGTGCATCCAGAAGTACAAAAATGTTGGGGATATTTTGATCAAATTCTTGGCTTAGATCAAAGTGGAGTCTTCTCCTTAGTTTAAAGAACACTGCCCTACAAGCGTTGTGTATGTGCTCCAAGGACATTTATTGTGCCCCAGCAAAGGGCTGTTTTTGTAGTCCAGGCCGAGTCCATCAGGTTTGTACATATTACAATATGATTTTTTATGCAACTTGCTTCCAATAATTTCCAATTCATGCTTACAGTTTTCGACATGGAAATGGAAGAACACTTTCATTATTATTAGCTCAGACTTGGACGATTACAACACACACTTGACAAGTAAAACACGATTTCAATAACATTATTACGAGGATAATCACCTTGTACACAATCAATATGCCCCGCCACAACATGTCAACATCACAATGCACAACCTTGGATGGTGGAGCTATTACCAGTCTTTCAAACTGCTACTGCAGTCACCGCACCACCACCACCACTCTTTGCCATACCTCCACAACCTCCACCACACCCACCACTTCCACCGCATCCACCACCACACCCACCACCACCGCATCCACCACTCTTAACCATATTTCCGCACCCACCACCACAACCGCTTCCACAACCACTACTCTCCGCCAAAATATTTCCACAACCACCACCACAGCCACTGCCACATCCACCACTCTTTACCATACTTCCGCATCCACCACCACAGCCACCACTTCCACCACATCCACCACTCTTAGCCATATTCCCGCATCCACCACCACAACCACCACTCTCCACCAACATGTTCCCGCATCCACCACCGCAACCGCTTCCACAACCACCGCCCTCCACCGACATGTTTCCGCATCCACCACCACAGCCACTGCCACAACCACCGCTTCTTACCATACTTCCGCATCCACCACCACAGCCGCTACCACATCCACCACTCTTTACCATATTCCCACATCCACCACCACAACCACTGCCACATCCACCACTGATAACCATGTTCCCGCAGCCACCTCCACAGCCACTACCGCAACCACCACTATTAACAACATTATTGTATTCTTTGTTATTACCTGTTGTTTCATACCCGTAAAGTCCAGACTCACCCTTTGCTTGTGCTACTGCGCTTCCTTGCTTGGCTGCTTCTTCCTCCTTTTCTGAGGTAGCGACTTTGTTGCTTTTACCTTCAACTTGAGACCCTTCAACATTTTCTTCAATTTGGCCATGCATGTTCTCTAAATTTTCTCTCTGGCCAACTAGACCAATGTGCCCATCTTTTTTCAGAATATCAGAGAGTATGAAGGTCAATGTAATCCCAAGCAAAGCAAACCATTCTTCTTTCACCTATGTCAGATTTCAAGTATTATAAGCACGTCGATAGAAAAAACTATGCTATGGGAAAAAGATATAAATATAAGTGATGTGCAATACCTTCAAAAACCCACATTTGGGGTTAAGTAATGCTAGTGCCTTTCCGTATGGATTTTTTTCAGAGAACTCCACTACTGTAACAAAGTCCGATTCATTCTTCTGCTTCTCACAGTTTTTGGGTTCATATTCTAGTGCTCTACCAGGGAAAAGTCTCACCTATCCCAAAGAGAGGCAACTCAAATACCATGATAGAAGGAGAAACAATTTTTTTTTTTTACAATGGCAAGGACACTTACCATCTGGTTATCTCGGAGCTCAATGATATCACCTTGTTCTTTGGATTTGGTCAGCAGATGAAAGGACTGAGTAGAGTCTAACAAAGACCACCCTGTTTCCGCATATTCCGCTAGAATCTGTGTTTCATCAGAGTGTCCTATAATTCCAACAACCTCTTTCTTCGAATTGAAACTAGTTTTTGCATCTGCTATGTCCCTGAAATGCATAAGATTTATAAGTATTATAAGTTCTAGGAAGTATCAAAAATTACCAAGAGATATTTAGAAAGGAAATATTAGGATTTGATAGTCACCTCATCTGAATATTGATGATCTCATTGCCAACTTCATCCACGACAGATGTCCAACTCTTAGCATGCTGGATACTTCCAGGAAGTGCGGAGAAACAAGAGTCTTTTGCAAATGGACGTGACCTAACCATGCTAAGTACATGTGGAGCAGGTGTCGGAGCAGTAGTGGAGACAGCAATACGCAGAGAAATTGGGTTGGAGTTTTCAATGCCAGAGCTTGGCTCCAACTGAAACCATTTTTCTACTGACAATTTATTGACAGGATCGGTCAAATCCTTCAAAGGGATTGATGTTGTGCCAAAGATTTTGGGTCCACTTGATACGGGTAAGCTAGAGGCTGACTGGAACATAAGTTCAAAGAAAAGCTCTCCAGTAGGTTCACACTGGAATACAGCAACCTGCTTCTCCCTAGTCACGGACAAAATATTAAGTCTTCTTTTTGCGTCAAAGAGAGAATCTGGCGTTCTCTTACTGAACTGAACATAAATGCTACCCTTGAGTCCTACTGGTAAATCCTTTACCGCCACAATCTCCAAACAAGTCTGAAATTTGAAAGAGAGAAAGACGCATGAGAATCACTAGCAACAAACTCCAATTTTAGTGTTTAACATGCAACAATTTATTCACATACATTCAAGAGTACCCATATATTCAAAACAATATATGGAAGGGTTTAGTGGCCTACCTCTACAGAAGTTTTATTAGGTAGCTGAACTGCTTTGCGAGGATCACTCGAAGGAACAACTTTCTTGCTTGTCATATTTGATTGCCATGGAACATGAGTAACAGGTGATGGAGCAGTGCCTCTATACATTGCCCCTGCCCTCCAATACCTAGATCCAAACAACTGTTCCCACTTATTAATAGTTCCTGTAAATCCAACATCAAGCTTCTGTCCTTTGCTTCGGCTTGAATCTGTGTCATCATGCTCTAACAACTTGCCAGTGACTTGAACAACATCTTTACAGTAAGCAACTGGATGAAGTTGGTGAGTATGCCATATGAGATCGATATCATAAGTTGGCACACAAAAAAGCTTAATAGACCTCTCCTTGTTTCTCTTAATCAAATGAAGAAATCCTTTATATCTGGCAACAGCTCCTTCAAGAAAGAGTTCATCATTCATGGTGGGTTTGGATACCTGACAAAAATTTGTCAGGAGATAAATAATGGAAGTACATAATGCATTCACAATAGAATAACATATATACAACAATCGGTTTGGATTTTGACCATTGGTATTGATATGAAGTAAAAATCAAATAGAAAACCACTGAAACCCCCTCGCTTACCTGGTAAAAGAAAGAGCTCTGCCTCTTAACTGCAGAAACCAGATCATATTTGGTACTTTCCAGAGCATCTGAAAGGATTTCAGAAGCCTCGTCCACGAAAGTGCCTCTCAGGTCAAGCTCATACGGCACATTGGGATATAACTGATTCCAGATTTCTTCAGTTTGTTTGGTGGATGCCCCTTGAACCTTTGATATCACATTAACATTGTCCAAAACCTGTCCATAAAATTCCTCACAATCGGTTTTGTATGTTACCTATAAAAGCAAACCAAAAAAATTAGCAACCTGCAAGACTAATCCGATCATTTCTAATACCAGCTATGACATTAACTTCAAAATTGTATATCTGGACTTACTGGATTAAGCCTATGGCAGTGCCAAACCCATTCACAATCCAAAGGAACAACCAAAGTCCCTTCTGAAATCTCACCCTTAGCATGCTTGGCAAGCAAAGGAAGCCAACAAGTCTTGTACCTGGAGTACACAATTTCTTAAAATTTGAAGACCAAAAATGCAATCACGCAAACAAAACAACCACTATACTATCGACATTAGACGACTGCTTGCACGGTGGAAGCCGGCTCAGAATCGGACAAATCTTTCTAAAGATTCATCATCAAGTGAATTAGATCAATTTAGTCATTCATTTTGGAACTTTTAATTGTTACGATTGTAAGAAAGTGAAGTAGAATCCGCTCAATTTGATCAAATTGACGTTTTTTCCGGAAAAAAGAATGTCAACTGTGATTATTTGTTAGAAATTGAGATGAATTTTTTTTGATGAAAACTCGATGAAATTGAAAACAAATGTGTAACGAAGTTGTTTGTGTTTGTATTTTACCTGTGAATAGCGGTTCTTAAAACGGGTCCATCATCGTAAAGACATCGGTAGCGATCAATAGTTGCCAGAAACTTAAGTTGCTTCTTAGCTGCATCCAAAAGGTCAACACTTGTTACAATCTTTTGTGCTTCAATACACTCTAATTCTTGCCTCTTCTCCATTTCTCACTGGAGAAAAATAAAATTAGAGCTGTAATAGGATTTCCCCAAATTCATACACAATTTTGACATGCAACAATAAATTCCAACTCTAGTACATCACAAAATGAATCATCAAAGTGTAGAAATTCAAATTTCAAAGATGAAAAACATTCAGGAGAACTGGAAATTTGAAAGACTAATTACCAGGAAAGTGCAATAGATAGATTCACACAATCTGATATAACTTCTCTGCTGCTGACTTTGCGTTTCTCGAAACTCAACTTGATTTTTTTAGAGGGAAGGAAGAATTTCTCCATGGCGTGTATTTATAGGACTAGTCTCTTGAGTCTTGATGGAAAGAAGTGTACTCAAGAACTTGAAGTACACATTAACTACTTCAATAAAGTACAGTTAGACTAAAATTACATCTTTACCCTTTTATCTTCCTTAGGATAAGGTTCTTATAGTTTATCAAATAAAAAGATGATATTTATTTATTTTATTTTTTTCGCTGGTTATTTTGTTGTTGTAAAGAAATTGAAGCTCAAGTCCCTAATATCATCATCAGGTCCTTAATGGTAAAGTAATTTTATCGTTATATTATTGTGACACTATTAATATGGTTTCTTCAAAAATGAAGTAATAAGGGAAACAAAAAAGAAAAGGATCGGGATCCTTCAACAAAAGGGTTTGACAAACCCTTTTGACAAAACTGCTGGACCACTAGATGAAGAAAATCCAAGGGCACATATTTTTGATGACGTGGTAATGTAACTACTTTTTTGCTCCTTTTATTTAGCTTAATTAGCCGAGCCAAATAAAATCTCCAAACAGATTTGTCGAGCATTGGGTCATTTTTTGATAATGATTCATCATTTTGTAATTGGGGTCGACCACTAAGCCTAATTATGATCCATCATTATGTTATTGGGGTCCAGCAGAAAGTGTCATTATGATCAATCATTATGTCTAGTGGGTTATTCTCATTATGTAGAGAATCCTGTGTATATAAGGCATGGCCTATTTTGTTCAATCGACAGACAAGTAAAACACATTTGAAATCAATCACCATTTATATTAACGAGCGATGGATGAATTAGTCGATCATGATACTTTTACTCCAAATAAAAATAGCAATAGTCTCAAAACACCATATGAAGGGATGCAATTTAATAGTTACGAAGAAGCCAGAGAATATTATACTGAATATGGACGATGCAATGGTTTTACAGTGCGAGTTAGATCAACAAATAGAACTCGTAGAGGTTTGGAAGAAGTGACAGCAGCTTACATGGTATGCTCAAGGGAGGGAAACAAAGTAAAAATTAACAATATAGAAGGAGTGGACAAAAATAGTAGAAGTTGCAACACTATACAGTGTGGCTGCACAGCAAAGATGCAAATCCTTCTTAATGAAGAAAATAATATGTGGACGGTGATGTCATTTTCAGATGAACATAATCACAAGTTTGTGTCACCACGAAAAAGAATGCGTATGCGGACCAATAAATGCATGCCAGAAGGAGTAAAGGATCTTGCAGAAAAGTTCAGTATAGAAAACCTTGAAGTTGGAAAAATTCCTGCAATCCTTGAGGGTCAAAATATTGGGTTTAACAAAAGAGATTGTTGGAATCATTTACGGAATGTTAGGCATAAAAAATTGGAACTTGGTGATGCCCAGTCTGTGATCGATTATTTACACAGGAAACAAGGTGAGAATCCTCAATTCTTTTATAGAGTCCAAGTTGATGAACATGGTAGAGCTGTTAATTTTTTTTGGGTTGATGCGAGATCACGTTTGTCATATGAAAAATTCGGTGAGGTAGTATTTTTCGACACTACGTATCGAACAAATAAATATGAGATGCCGTTCGCACCATTTACGGGGGTAAATCACCATTATCAAACTATCCAGTTTGGGTGTGCACTTTTACAGGATGAGACTGAACCTACATTTTTATGGTTGTTCAGTATCTGGCTTGAAGCTATGGGAGAAAAACATCCTTTAGCCATCATAACTGATCAAGATTCTGCAATGGCTGGAGCTATTAAAAAGGTTTTTCCAAACACTCGCCACCGTTTATGCCTTTGGCACATAAAGAAAAAATTCCCAGAAAAACTGTCACACATATATTTTAAGAAGTCAAAGTTCAAGGGCGATATGAAAATATGTATTCATCATACTTATAAAGTACAAGAGTTTGAAGAAAGGTGGAAAAAGATGATCATGGAGTTTGGTTTAAGTGACAATGAATGGCTAGCGGATTTATATGACATACGAGAATCATGGGTACCTGTCTACCATAGAAATACATTTTATGCAGGTATGAATACAACAGGTCGCAGTGAAGGTGTAAATGCCTTTTTCAAATCGTTTGTCTCGTCAAAAACCAATCTCAGGGAATTTGTTGTTCGCTATGACCAAGCGGTGAAAGAAATTGTTGATAAAGAAGATGATGAAGATCTTATATCAGAGCATACCGACCGGATTATTGACGAAAGAAATTTGATACTGAAGCACGGTGCTCAGATATACACTCGTAATATTTATAACAAGTTCCGCGAACAAGTATTAGAGACAATGCGTTTTAAGTCTGAAGAGATAGAAAGAGGGGATGATTTTAACACTCACTTAGTAACATCCAAGATTGGTTTTCCACAGAGATTCACGGTAAAGATTAAGCCGGGTACGCATGAGGGATACTGCGAGTGTCAGTATTTTGAATTTAAGGGACTACCTTGCAAACATGTTCTCAAAGTTCTGATGAAGCTGGAGGTAGATGAAATACCACCTCATTTCATTCTAAAAAGGTGGTTGAAAGGTGCCAATTCATTTAGGATAATGGATGAAACTACAGTATCTCAAAATTATGAAAATTCCGAAATATTTAGACTTAGCCATCTTTGTCGAAGATCAACTCAGTTGTCATGTTTGGCTTCAAAGTCAGATAAACTATATAAACTGGCAATTGGTGGCATTGAAAAGATTTTTGAGCAGATCGTGGATGAACATAATATGTCAGCAGAAGATCATAAAATGACTCCAGCTTCAAGCTCTAAAATACAAGAAGCTACTGAAATTGAAATGATAGGTCAACCAATTGTCGGGGATCCACATATATCTCAAGTGAAAGGTAGACCTACAGATAAATCAAAAAGAAAAGTTAGTAGCACTGGAAGAATGTTAAGTTCTGTGGAAGCATCGTATCCCAAGATGAGAAAATGTTCATTATGTGAGCAACCTGGGCATGACAAAAGAAAATGTCCAAAACAGGTGGATAAAGAACAGTTGAAAATTGTTGAAAATTGTTGAACAGTTGAAAATTGTTTCAGGGATTAATGGAAGTGTTTCTAAAGCTGCGATAGGCATGTACAGTTTTTGGTTTTTAATACAACTCACTATTTTCCAAAGTTCTTTCCCCACTTCTGTACGGTTTTTGGTTTTTAATGCATTTGTGTTTGGAGATTTTATTTGGCTCGGCTAATTAAGCCGAATAGAAGGAGCAAAAAAGTAGTTACATTACCACGTCATCAAAAATATGTGCCCTTGGATTTTCTTCATCTAGTGGTCCAGCAGTTTTGTCAAAAGGGTTTGTCAAACCCTTTTGTTGCAGGATCCCGATCCAAAAGAAAAAGGGAGTAAATATTTTTCAAAACTTTTTAAAACATTAAGAGCTAGCCCTATGGAGAGGGATATTCCTTCCCATCCCTTTCTATCCCTCAAAACACCAAATTTCCAACTGCTATGGTACTCATGTAGGGATATTAACCTCCTTCTCTACTTGGCTGATCAGATATGATCACTCGTGTAGGGAAGAGAAATCTCATGGGTACTGAGTACCCGTATTATTTTACTCTTTATGCGTAAAGCTGTTGATAGGGTTACTCAGTACGCGTAGCTTTTTGCACGGGTATCCGTTTCGTAAATTATATTTGTTTGCCCCTTTTTTGTTTATTTGGTCGACTGGTTATGCTTTCTGTGAACTTAAACCTATGAAACGCGTACTGAGTACCCGTTTGGCAATATTCATACACGTACTGAGTACCCGTTTCGTGTAGGGAAGGCATGGGAGAGCACCATAGCAAGCTTGCCTTCCATGTGACATCCCTTCCCTACATTTGAGGGATAGGGAAGGGATAGCCAACACCATAGTACTCATAGTACTCATAGTACTAGCTCTAAATCAACCAGCAACAACATCATTTTCGCCACATTCGCCATCAAAAGAGCCGCTATCCGACTGAAGTAGACTACTACTATCCATTTCCTTTGCTTATCAGCCTCATCTTCAAGGATTGTTTTTCTGAATTGACGCATCGTTTGACGGACACTCGGTGGTTTAAGTATCGTTGAAATCAATGAGTAATCAATTAAATTCTTAATTTTAATTCTTTAAATTCACTTAAAAGCTTTAATGTACATTCCTGGTAGAATATACTCCATGCGTTCCACTATTAATTGACTTAGTTCAAGTTTTTTTGCACAATTCTTAAAGTATGGAAGGCAAAAAATTTTTTTTTACAATTATACCCTTATAGATAATAACTAGTAAATTTAAAAATGATTTAAACTTTATACTATTGAAAAATATTTTAAAACACCTACATAACCCGAGCATGGAAAAAATTGAAAATCTAATTTGTTTTCGTAACGGACATGATGACCAACTGCGCTACCATTATTTGTTATTACCGGTAAGCGATCATAAACATTATTATCCTCTGCGGGTAGTTTCGTTTTGTTTCCTGACTGAGCATAGTCCAACAATATTTCTACCCCAATTTTTTTTTTATTAAATGATTCCGAAGAGGGAAGAATATCCCCCTATATTTATTCATTTAGTTCTTGATGGAAGGAAGTACTCAAGAAGTACTGCACATTAGCCTACTCCCACAAAAGTACAAATACGCACTAGATTACACATGTCTTTAGTTTCTTACTGCTCCTTCAGTTCCGTCCCACCAAAGATATCTATTTCAAAGTTTCGCAATCCTGAACCTGAAGGCAAAAAAGATATGAGATAGGTGCATTTTTAGATAATCTTTCGGGACAATAACAGCTGTGTTTGTTTGTTTGTTTGTTTTTCCTCATTGATCGTTGAAAATTAGGATCCTTATAGAGTTTTGGATTAGGCTCGTGGCTAAGATTCGTATCCGGTACTGCTTTTTATATGTCCTTCGCCTTCCGATTCTGATCAATATACATTTTCGTCGCGTGTGATTTATTTTGTTACCACCGGCACTGGTGTCTGGTGATTACTGATTGGGATATCTCATTCATCAAATAGGAAATTACCATGCAAAAGAAGGGACAAGTGACTCATACGCCTGAACAACTCTTTTGTTTGTAAGGCACAGTGACTGTCACCCTCAAACAGTCTTCAACCGTATTGCAAAACAAGAAATAACAAATTATGAAGTTGATGTCATGAAGCAAACATAATTGTCATGAAATAACAAATTATACGCCTAAAGAAGTTGTTTTAGCTAACTTGATGTCATGAAGCAAACATAAGATGTTTGTGCTCGTGTCTTTTGAATGAATTATGGAAAGTTTTAAAAAAGTACATTAACGATTCAAAACCAATTCCTCCCTTTTTTTCACATGAAAATCCCCTTGCACTAACAAATGTTTTTCTTTTTCTTTTGTGGAACGAAAAGGATTACAAACGACACATTACTCTGATGCCAATAATCATCTGGCTGACGATATTATGCGTTTATAATTATTTTATTTCCGTCGTCGTGCACTGCACTCATAAAACAAAAGAATGCGTTTTGTGATATGTAAATCATATATAGTCTGCTAATTTGAATTTCAACAGTTAATCATGGACGATTTCGTAGACCTTTTGTTAAAACTTACGTACAATGGGTCAGATTGATACCAAGCTAGATATCGAGTCGAGTGATTGCTTTAGTATCCTAAGAGCATCTGCAGCGGTGCGACTAAGACTAAAGAGTAATGAGTAAAAAAAACGACTAAATTTGGGTTTAGTCCATTGAGTGACGCAGTGGGAGGAAGACTAAATTTTTGGTAGAGCGTAAACTATATCAACGCCTAGTGTGGGGCGTGAAGTATACGTTCGTCTGATGTGGGGCGGAGGGTATAAGTTCGCCTAGTGCGAAAATGTAAAAAGAAAAAAAAAAGGCGGAGGTATAAACCACGCCTAGTGTGGGGCGTAGAGTTTACGTACGCTCGGTGTGGGGGTTAACTATATCTGCGCTCGGTGTGGGGCGTTAACTATATCTGCGCTCGGTGTGGGGCGTTAACTATATCTACACTCGACTAAATTTGGGTTTTGGTCTTGGTCGGGGACCAAATTTGGTCTGGAAATTTGGTATAGTCTGGTATTTGATCTTTAGTCCGTCCCACTACGCCTCTATTTCTTCCCAAATTTTTGGTCTTGATCGCCCACTGCGGTTGCTCTAACATATTTCCAACTAATTAAAACACGATATGCGTATAAAGAGAAATCATGGAGTCTAGATATGACTCGAAATTAAGGTCACTGAGGAAGTCTAGATATGACTTTTTATTTTTATTTTTTGACGGAAAACGGCAAATTTTATAAAAGAAGCTAGAGTCACCAAAACAGTGACAAGAAGCAAAAAGCAAGGATCAGTGAGTCACTGCATCCCAGTTACAGATGGGAGTAGAAAGCGGAAAACCATAGAAAATGTCTGAGCTCAATACCCAATTATACAACAAGCATTTAACTGCTGTGATCAACTGATTAACATTTCTAGAGTGGTTATTATAGAGATGATTATTGCGCTCCTTCTAAATAGTTCACCATATCGCGAAAGGAAGTAAACTCCAAATTTTCTTCAATCCGATTGAGTTCTTTTTAGCTCCCCATTCCCACAAATTCGTCCTAACATCACCAGCTAGAGCCCAATCAATTCCAAAACTACCAAGAAAGTAAGACCAAATACTAGTAACAGAGTTACAATGAAGAAAAAGGTGGTGATTTGTCTCTACACATTGATTACAAAACAAACAATTAGCATCTTGAACCAACCCAGCCCTGAAAAGGAAATCTAGAGTTGGTGCCCCTTTGTAACATAAGGTCCAAACTAGAAAGGAAACCTTCAGTGGCACTTTAGAGTTCCATAATTGTTTATCTGGAAACCTCAAAAGGCCCCCATCTTCCAAAGCTAAATAATCATTAGCCACTATAAAAGAAATCCCATATCTCTATTTTCTCACATCCTCATCTTCATTCAGAGGATGTTCACCAATAACCTGCAAGAGATTTGCAACATCCTAATTTTTTTGATCCTTCAGATTCCTATAGAACTGAAAATCCCAAGCACCATTGGAAGAAACCAAATCTTTCACCACCTTGTGTTTAGCCTTTGAAATCTTGTACGAAGTAGGGAATAAGATTTTAAGAGTAGGTTCACCTACCCAAACATCTTCCCAGAATTGTATACAGTTACCACTTCTCACAGTAAGGATTTAACCTTGTTAGAGCACTGCTCGGTCGAACTCACAAGCGTTGCTATCTCAAGCTTGTTTGTCAAGTTTAGTTTCCAAAACTATAAGTCTTGATTTCTAGTCTACTTATAGCTATGTCTCGGATGAGGATAGAATGTGGAGTTGAGCTTTAGACTTCACGATGTTCATCGATTGAAGACGAAGAACTACTAAGGGGTGCTTGTGGAACTTCATCAACAAAAGGTATGTGGAGACTTGAACTCATCTATCACTCAGAAGTCTATTTATATTATATCTCCTATTGAGACAAAAGTCGTATAGCTATATAGACTTTATATTATACACATTTGATATTTCGAATTGAGTTTAACTCGCTTACATATTTCACGAAATATGTGTTGGTATGCTTTCGCTTTAACCAAGTTCATCTTTTATTCTTAACGAAATTCAAAAGATGATCATGTGAAATCTCCTGGTAACATCTTACATGATTTGTCTGAGACAATCATTTGATATCGACTCAAAATGTTTCGTATTGATTTATTTATCACTTGAAAATTGCTTTGAAGCTAATAGTTCGTGTGAGACAACTATTCACGTCTTCTAATAATGTCTCAATGATTGAAATAGGAGTTTAGAACAATTAACCATTGATTGGATATAGCAAAGTATGCGTACTTGTATGCCAACTATTGCATGTTATTCTAAGTCCGGGAACCATAGTATGCATACCCGTATGCGTACTGGTTTGATAGTTGAAGTCCGGGAACTTAGTATGCATACCCCTATGCGTACCGGCGTAACAGTTCAAGTTCGGGATTCAACTGAGTTTGGTTGTGTACGATAATATGTGTACCCATTCACATACTGGCGAACCCAGACCATGTCCATCTACTTAGGTATGCGTACCCGTTTGCATACTTGAGTGGGTTAAGTTCTAAAATCGGTTTGTTCATGAATAAATATATTTATATAATAAGGAATGAAATCCTATGCAAACCGTGGCTATAATGTTCATGAATTGATTCGAGTGAATCAAAATCGATTTTTCTTCAATTGTATCTTGTATACTTCTATGAGAATATAAACAATTGAACAATTCTAGAACTAGTTTCATTTGAGTCATTTGAACTAGTTTCGATTGATATGAACAAGGTTGATAAGAAAGAGTTCATATGGATAACTTCGGTTAAATATTTTTGAGCCAACAAGGTGTACACATTTAGGTACGGTTACCCATATCTAAATGAAGTCATATTTTATTTATGTGTAACAAGCTAAGTTCGATATAACGGTGAATATTGAATGCTTTGTTACCAAGGTAACATTAATCGCAAACCCTGATTTGAAGACTATATAAGGGAGAACTCTAGCAACTGGAAAACCTAATCCCCACACCTTCTGTGCGATACTAGTTGCGACTAGAGTCAACCAGTATAGGTTAACGACTTAAAGACTTCATTGGGAATCTGAAGCCAGACCCAACTATTTTATATGTAGTTACGTGTACTTTGTTCTATCGTATTGAGTATTATCTTCTCTAAAAATTTCTCAAGATTCAATCTCCAATAGGTAAGATAAAATGTAGTCACAAAAATCTTCGTCTCATCGTTTGTGATTCCACAATATCTTGTTTCACTACCATACGATTAAGATTATTGTGAGGTGATTGATATTACTAGGATGTTCTTCGGGAATATAAGTATGGTGTATCAATTGGTTCCTGTTCACCTTGATTTATCAAAAGACGGAACAAAAACTCGTAGGTATTTATGTGGGAGACAGATTTCTCTATTCAATGGACTTTTCTGTGTAAGATAGATTTGTTTATCAAGTATTCGATTTTGGGTCATTTAACAACTCTTAGTTGTGGGCGAGATCAGCTAAGGGAATCAAGTGTGTAGAGTCCTGCTAGAATTCAGAGGCGTAAACGCGACCGTACCTTAATAAGTGTGAGATTGGTTAGGGATCAACTACATTCCACTCCAAAGTTAACTTGTAGTAGGATAGAGTCTGTAGCGGCTTAACACAATGTGGTGTTCAAATCTGGACTAGGTCCCAGGGTTTTTTTGCATTGGCGGTTTCCTCGTTAACAAAATTTCTGGTGTCTGTGTTATTACTTTTCTGCATTATATTTTTATATAAATTAAATATCACAGGTTTTGCGTAGTTCAATCAATTAGATAATCCAACCTTTGGTTTTTGATGTAAATTGATTGGTACTTGAACATTGGTATTTGGTACCGTTCAAGTTGTTTCTCATAATAATCAGGCTCATGGATTTCTATCTGTTTGATTTGATGATTACATTGAGAAACAAAGATATAAACTCTTGGATATATTTTCCTTGATTGAGTCTGACTGTCTAGTTGATTCTCTTGGAAGTATATTGGAGTTTATCCATACATATTTACGAAACGAAATATTGGGTGTGGTTGTTAGACCCCAGTTTTTTCAAACCTTCTTTTACAAAGTCTATGGATTTTAGAATTCCAAGCCAAAGAATGTGATAAACTGCTCTATTGTGCTGATTTGGAAACAATGCCTCAATATCAACTGTAGGAGCAGAATCTCGCAACAACATATTTTATTAGCGTGCGAGATTAACTCATTTCCCTAGCTTGCGAGAATATAGCAAGAGCCTACGAAATTATCAAGAACCTGCGAGAATATGAGTTGTATGTGAGCTGTCATCCACTATGTAAACACCTATATAAAGGGGAAGGCTAGAGATAGAATAGGAGAGATAGATATTTTTTGTAACAGAAAGAGAGATTTATTTTCTTTATCATCTTCTTCCCCTAAAACTAAATCTAGAGCTCCAAATACTCATTAATGGAGTCTCCATGTAACTCAAATGTAATTTCAATAATCATAGTGAAGAACCCTAACCCCGTGGATGTAGATCACATTGATCGAACCACGTAAATCCTTGTGTCCATTTCAAAATTTTAGCATTTTAATTCTTATTTTGATTATGAAATAGATTTAGATCCAGGAAATATCATAAGGGGTGTGTTGTAGGATTTCCTGCAACTACAATTTGGCGCTAGAAACAGGGACGAATGGATTTGTCCTACTTGTTTGTTAATTCAAGAGAAGCTCAGTGAATTCCAATCATAATCATTAATAAATTTCACCGGATCTTTAAGTTCAGGGGCCGAAAAGGAAGTCTCGGTCATAACTTCATATCTTCAGAGTTCAGACAAAAACTACCACCAATTATTCAGAGAAATAAAAGGGAGGAAGATTCATAGTTGTTTATGAGAAAACGAATTTGAAGTTTTCGATCTCGAAGCAGTGAAAATAAAAAAGCATTTTCATCAACAATCTGTCCTAAAAGGACGAATTTCTCTCCTTACCCTTTAAATTTACTCTTTAGATTTCCAGATCTGGTGATTTTTAAAACAAAATTTTGGGAAAGGTTCCTTAAATTGTTCTTTTTAGGAAACTTGATCTTGTCTCTAAAACATGATTCAAAATGAGTTTTCAAAACTGTTTTTGATACCATCAAATGCTATTCTGAAAAGCCCTATGAGAAATTTCAAAAATATTGAGTATCAAAAGTTTCAGTAGATTAAACTTGGGTCATTTGGAACTAGTTCATTTGAGTCATTTGGACTAGTTATGGTGAAGATGAATAAGGTTGATATGAAAGTGCTCATATGCCTAACCATTGGTTAACTACTGTTGAACCAACTAGGTGTGCACGTTTTGGTACCGTTACACAAACCTAAATGACGTATATTTCATTTGTGTATAACAAGCTAAGATCGATCTAATGGTTGAAAGATATTAACTTGAATCTAATCAGGTTTTCATCTAACGGAGAATATCGAATACTTTGTTGCCAAGTTAACCTAGATTGCAAACCCTGATTTGGAGACTATATAAAGGAGAACTCTAGAAACTGGGAAACATAATCCCCAAACCTCCTGTGTGATACTAGTTTTATAAGCTAGAGTCGATTCTCCTTTAACCTTAGATTTCTACCGAGACCCTATAGGTTAACGACTTAAAGACTTCACTGGGATTGTGAAGCCAAACCCAACTATTTTCTCTGTAGTTGCATGATCTGATCTTGCTATTTCTATCATGATTGAGTGCAATTGTAAGATTGGATTGAGATTAATTTCTCCGATAGGGAAGATAGAAAAGAAGTCACAAACATCTTTTCCTCATCGTTTTTGATTCCGTAATATCTTGTTTCGCTAGTCGATTAAGATTATTATGAGGTGATTGATAATTCTAGGATGTTCTTTGGTAATATAAATTCGGGTTATCGATTGGTTCCTGTTCACCTTGACTTATCAAAAGACGAAATAAAACTCTTAGGTATTTCTGTGGGAGACAGATTTATCTATTAATGTAGCCTTTTCTGTGTGATACAAATTTGTTTATTAAAGTCTTCGACTTTGGGTCGTAGCAACTCTTTGTTTTGGGTGAGATCATCTAAGGGAATCGAGTACGTAGTATCCTACTGGGATCAGATACGTAAGGAGCGCAACTGTACCTTGAATCAGTGTGAGATTGGGGTTCAAATACAGTCCATACCTAAGTTAGTTTGTAGTAGGCTAGTGTCTTTAGCGGATTAATACAGTGTGGTGTTCAATCTGGACTAGGTCCCGGGGTTTTTCTGCATTTGCGGTTTCCTCGTTAACAAAACTTCGGGTGTCTGTGTTATTTCTTTTCCGCATTATATTTTGTTATATAATTGAAATATCACAGGTTGTGCATTTACATCGATCAATTGGTAAATCCAACCTTTGGTTATTGATTGAAATTGATTGATACTTGAACATTAGTCTTTGGTGCCGTTCAAGTTCATCTTTTGTATTCAATCAGAATCGCAGATTTCTATTTGTTTGAGTTGGGATTGAATCGAGAAATTGAGATATAACTCTTTGATATAATTTTTTATTAAAATTGAGTCTAACTGTCTAGTTGATTCTCTTAAAAGTATAATGGAGTTAGTCCATACAGATTGCTAAGCAAAATATTGGGTGAGGTTGTTAGACCCCCGCTTTTTCAATTGGTATTAGAGCAGGCAAACACGCTAAAGACCTTATAAGTCTGTGTTTGTAAGCGATCTGACTAATATGGATAGTAAAGTCTCTATAAATGCTTCACCAGGAATAAATTCTGATCGTAAAGGAAGTTCTAAAAAACTTGTTATTCTCCAAAAAAAAGTTAGATGAACAAATCCGGATCAATTCTGATCTTGTAGCAAAATTTCAATGTATAAGGATTTGAAATATGTTAAAATTCCTTCAATGGATTTGAATAACTATGTTTATTATTCTTTGAGGAATAGTCATAAGTCAGATAATAAACGAGGTCTAGGCCTTGTGAAACCTGATATGACTCTGAACTACTCAAACGAAATTATAGATGTTGGTCCATGTATGTTCTATAACTCTTACAATCACCTTCAACATACTTGTATGTCCTTCAAGAAAAGTATAAATTAAAGTTGCAAGTAATCTTCATAAGAAAGTTGAACAATTGTTTGCTTCCCTATAAGGATGTACAAAACTAATAAGAAATCCTAAACATAATAATAGGGTTAGTATGGGAGCTTTTGCTTTAAAATCAATATCCCCCTTTCAATGGTTTCTTGATAGTGGATGTAGCCGACACATGACGGGTGATCTCTCATGGTTTGTAACTTCGAACGACTATGAAGGAGGCCATGTAATATTTGGATATGAGAGTTGCTTCTACATAAGTAAGAAGGGGACGATCAAACTTCTCGGCGTACCTGAAATCCATTATGTAGTATACGTAAAAGGTATGACTGCAAATCTTCTTTCTATTAGTCAAATTTGTGACAAAGGCCATAGAGTCGTCTTCAATGCAAATGGATGTGACATTATAGACAAAGCTGGGAAAGTAATTTTTCAGGGAACTCGTGGTAAAAACAACCGTTATCTTCTGGATACTCGGTTCAGTAACTGTTGCAATTTGATTAAGGTGGAATCTACACATCTTTGGCATGGGCGTTTTGGTCATATCAATTATCATCTTCTAACTAAGATCATTAATAAAGAACTTGTTAGCGGCATTCCCAAAATCAATGCAAAGATTGATGGTGCATGTCAAAAGGGTAAACAAACGAAAGTTCACCATAAGTCATCTCGAGATATTCTCACTAAAGCTACACTTAATTTAATTCATATGGACCTCTTCGGACCTATTCAATAACCAACGGTTATGGGTAAAAAGTACGCTTTAGTTATGGTAGATGATTACACCAGATTCACTTGGGTTGTATTTTTATCTCATAAGAATGAAACCCTGGATGAATTCAAGATTATTGTTAATAGAATCCAAAACGAAAAGGTCGCAAACTAAAGAAAATTAGAAGCGACCGTGGAACTGAATTCAAGGACACTATGGTGTTTGAATTTTGTGACAAACTGGGGATTATTCAACAATCCTCATCACCCATTACTTCTCAAGCTAATGGATTCGCAGAAAAAAAAAGAATAGGAACATTCAGGAAATGGCCAGGGTGATGCTCCATAACAAAAACTTACCTTTAAGATTTTGGGGAGAACCTGTCTTAACAGCATTTTATTTGATCAACCGTGTCTGCCTACGGTCTAAAACCCTAAACACTCCTTATGAATTCTGGTATGGTAGAAAACCCAACTTACACTATCTCAGAGTTTTCGGAAGTAAGTGCTACATTCTAAAAGGTCGAGAACATAGAGGGAAATTTGATACTAAAAGTGATGAAGGTATCTTCCATGGCTATGACTCTGATAGTCGTGGTTTTCAAGTGTTTAATATTAGAACTCAAGTTATGATGGAGTCTTCTATATTATTTATGATATTAGTAATTTTCATCATGATAATCCTCCTGCTGAATTTCCTCCAACTGAGATAATTGAGAAAGTCAAAGAAATACCAGAATCAATTGAAGTCATCCCAACTATTGTTAATCCTGATATTTCTAGTGACTAGGAGAAGAGCACTGATCAGGCTGCTCCTGTTGAACAAGAACGTGTCCCTTCCCGACACCTCTGGGTTCAAAGTAATCATGATCTTATATTATTGGAGGTAGAGATTCTACTGCGAAAACAAGAGGACAACTTCAAAATATTTGCAATTTTGGTTGTTATCTTTCGCAAGTAGAACCGAGAAATATTGATGAAGCTCTTAGTGATCCCTTTTGGGTGAATGCAATGCATGAAGATTTAAATCAATTTTAGAGACAAGACATGTGGGAACTGGTTTCTTGTCCTTCCAATGTCAATATTGTTGGTACCAAATGGATATTCATGAATAAGTCTGATGAATTTGGCACAATTGTTAGAAATAAATCCAGATTTGTAGCTCAAGGATATTCACAGATTGAAGGTATTGACTTTGACAAGACATTTGCTCCTGTGGAACGCCTTGAGTCCATTCGGTTATTATTATCTCATGCTTGTTTTCTTAAGGTTAAGCTGTTTCAAATGGACATAAGATCTGCGTTCCTAAACGGAAATTTAAAGGAATAGGTATGTTGCTCAACCTACGGGGTTTGAAAATCCTGATTTCCCAGATCATGTTCTTAAGTTCAAAAAGACATTATATGGGTTAAAACAAGCACCTCGTGCCTGGTTCGAAAAACTAAATACTTCTCTTCTTATGAAAGGTTTTTCAAGTGGTGGAGCTGATAAACCTTGTTTACCAAATGGAGTGGGAAAGATGTTGTCATTACTAAAGTCTATGTAGATGATATCATCTATGGTTCAACTTCTGAGAAACTTGCAAAATATTTTCAAGTCTTTCTTGGCAAAGAATTTGAAATGAGCAATGTTGGTAAATTAAAGGTCTTCTTAGGATTAAAAATTCAGAAACATAAGGATGGAATTTACTTATCTCAAGAAAAATATGCTAAGGATCTTGTCTCAAGGTTCGGGCTGGATAAGTCAACTCCAAAACTGACACCTATGCCTACCACTGGTAAACTACATAGAGATGAGAAAGGAGTAAATGTGAATCAAAAAATTTATCGATCTATTATTGGTAGCCTCTTATATCTTACATCCACTAGACCTGATATTGCATTTAATGTTGGTTGTTGTGCTAGATTTCAGGCTAATCCAAAGGAATCTCATCTTGCAGCATCAAAAATGATCATACGATATGTCAATCACACGGTGGGGTATGGTATATCTTACACTTTTTATACTAACACTGATCTCTCTGCCTATTCAGATGTCATTGGGAAGGATATGTGGAAGACATAAAGAGTATGTCAGGGGGTTTCTACTATGTAGGATTGAATCTTATTGCTTGGCATAGCAAGAAACAAAATTCACAATCTATCTCAACATGTGAAGAAGAATATATTGTTGCAGGCTCATGTTGTACTCAGCTTCTATGGATGAAACAAATGCTTGCTGACTATGGAATTGACTCTGGGATAATGAAGATCTTTTGTGAGAACTCAAGTGCGATTCGTATAACTGAGAATCTTGTTGAGCACTCAAGAACTAATCACATTGACATAAGGTATCATTTTATTCGAGATCTTTATGAAAATGGTAACATTATCTTTATGTAATTTGTGCCTTATGAATAACAATTGGCTGATATTCTCACCAAACCATTCGATACTGCTACATTTCAACACTTACGGCAGTCTATTGGTGTTGTTCTGGTTCATTAGTTATCCATAAGTCTTTCCCCTGTGCTTATCTCAATCTGTTGGGCAATTGAGTTTGGGAATTCCTAGAGTAGTGTTGTTTCGTTTTTGCATTTGTTTCTAGTAGAAATGTTTCTGTTAGGTATTCTAGTGTTCTTTGAAAATCTTTCTTTTCTTGTGAAATTAAGGTCGCTCTTTTTGTTCTTTCTGGAATGACATTATATGGGGGAGAGTTCTTAATTGAACTGATGCTAAATTGCCAAATCTTTGTGGGGAGTGCGGCTGTGGAATATTATAGGGGTTATCTTGTATCTTTATAAACTCCTTGATGAATGCATTTAGTTTCGGCTATATGATTGCATCTAAAAAGTTGATATGTGCTTTCTTTTGGTCATGAAGTGTCTCTATTGAAATTTTATAAGGATCCCACTAGTTTTCGTACCTTTACCAATTTTATTGACAAAAGGGGGAGAATTAATGTGTAGTTCACACTACAAATACATATCGTTTTTGGATCATCATATAAGGGGGACTGGTTTTCATATGAGATGAAGTATTGACTAAGGGGGAGTGATACATATCACCATAGTATTGTTGTCAAAATTGTGATACAATTGAACTTTGATGATGTGTAATAATACTATGACATTGTGTAACAATGATTGAGAGCTTTTTTTTTCTCATTGTTATGGCTATGGATCTTCAACAATGGTGATGCTGATTTGAATATCTTTGAACTCATTAGAGTACTTGGAAGTGACGAAGATTTCGAGTAATGTTGTAGAACAAGGAGATCATGCACGTGGAAGAGAAGCTGCAAAGTTTATTTATTTTGTATTCCATATGTATTGATAGTTTTTTCACTAAAATTGACAAAGGGGGAGATTGTTAGAGCATTGCTCGGTCAAACTCGCAATCGTTGCTATCTCAAGGTTGTTGTCAAAACTATAAGTCTTGATTTCTAGTCTACTTATATCTAAGTCTCGGACTAGGATAGAAAGTGTAGTTGAGCTCTAGACTCCATGACGTTCATTATGCAAAGACGAAGAACTACTCAAGGATCTAGTGGATCTTCATCGACAAAAAGGTATGTGGAGACTTGAACTTATCTATCACTCAAAAGTCTATCTACTCTATCTCCTATCTTGAGATAAAAGTCGTATTGCTATATAAACTTCAATTATACACATTTGCTATTTCGAGCCGAGTTTATCTCGCCTATCTATTTCTCGAAATATGTCAAGATTTCGTTTTGGCCAAGTTCATCTTTACAAGTGATGAAAGTCATATTGATTATTTCAATATCTTGAAAATTGCTTTGATGAAAAATAGTGTGTGAATAACCTCTAATTAACATCCTCTAAGAATGTTAATTAGAGGATATAAAGTGTAGTTGAGCTCTAGACTCCATGACGTTCATCATGCAAAGACGAAGAACTACTCAAGGATCTAGTGGATCTTCATCGACAAAAAGGTATGTGGAGACTTGAACTTATCTATCACTCAAAAGTCTATATACTCTATCTCCTATCTTGAGATAAAAGTCGTATTGCTATATAAACTTCAATTATACACATTTGCTATTTCGAGCCGAGTTTATCTCGCCTATCTATTTCTCGAAATATGTCAAGATTTCGCTTTGGCCAAGTTCATCTTTACAAGTGATGAAAGTCATATTGATTATTTCAATATCTTGAAAATTGCTTTGATGAAAAATAGTGTGTGAATAACCTCTAATTAACATCCTCTAAGAATGTTTCAATGATTAAAATAAAGAGTTTTGAACATGTAACCATCTTTGGATATAAGCACATAATGGGTTCGCGCATTAGTGTATAAGTCCAAAACCGGAAAAAAAATGTATGCATACTTGTGTGTACTAAATGGTTGATGGAGATTGGGTAAGTATGAATACCCATACACACACTGGCAGAAGTTCACGTCCGTGAATTTCCGCTGAGTTTGGAAATGAAAACCAACTCAATCCGATTACCTAAGTATGCGTACCCATACGCATACTAGCGGAAAGTTCATGTCCGTGAATTTCTGCTGAGTTTGGAAACCAAAACAAACTCAAATCCGGTTACTTAATTTCGCATGAACGTACGCATACTTAAGTGTGTTACTTTCTAAAATTGGTTTGTTCATGAACTAAAACATTTATTTATTAAGGAATGCAATTTCCAAACCGTGGATATAATGTTCATGAATCGATTCGAGTGAATCAAAACCGTTTTTCTTCGATTGTGTCTTGTATACTTCTATAAGGTCTATGCAATTAGACAACTCTCGAACTAGTTCATTTGAGTCATTTGGACTAGTTATGGTGAAGATGAATAAGGTTGATATGAAAGTGCTATTATGGCTAACCATTGGTTAACTAATGTTGAACCAACTAGGTGTACACATTTAGGTGTACAGTTGCTCAAACCTAAATGACATATATTTCATTTGTGTATAATAAGCTAAGTTCGATCTAATGGTTGAAAGATATTAGCTTGAATCTAATCAGGTTTTCATCTAATGGTGAATATTGAATACTTTGTTACCAAGGTAAGTTAGATTGCGAACCCTGGTTTGGAAATTATATAAAGGAGAACTCTAGCAATTGGGAAACCTAATCCCCACACCTCCTGTGTGATACTAGTTGTATAAGCTAGAGTTGATTCTCCTTTAACCTTAGGTTTCTACTGAGACCCTGTAGGTTAACGACTTAAAGACTTCATTGGGATTGTGAAGCCATACCCCAACTATTTTTTCTCCGTAGTTGCATGATATGATCTTGTTGTTTCTATCGTGATTGAGTGCAATCGTAAGATTGGATTGAGGTTAATTTCCCTGATAGGAAAGATAAAAAAGAAGTCACAAACATCTTTGTATCATCGTTTGTGATTCCGCAATATCTTGTTTCGCTAGTCGATTAAGATTATTGTGAGGTGATTGATAATTTTAGGATGTTCTTCGAGAATATAAGTCCGGGTTATCGCTTGGTTCTTATTCACCTTGATTTATCAAAAGACGGAACAAAACTCGTAGGTATTTCTGTGGGATACAGATTTATCTATTACTATATACTTTTCTGTGAGATACATATTTGTTTATTAAAGTCTTCAACTTTAGGTCGTAGTAACTCTTATTTGTGGGTGAGATCAGCTAAGGCAATAAAGGCGTAGTATCCTGCAGGGATCAGAGATGTAAGGAGCGCAATTATACCTTGAATCAGTGTGAGATTGATTGGGGCTCAACTACAGTCTAGACCGAAGTTAGTTTGTAGTAGGATAGTATTTGTAGCGGCTTAATACAATGTGGTGTTCCCGCGGTTTTTCTGCATTTGCGGTTTCATCGTTAAAAAAACTTCTGGTGTCTGTGTTATTTCTTTTCCGCATTATATTTTGTTATATAATTGAAATATCACAGGTTGTGCGTTTGCATCGATCAATTGGTAAATCCAACCGTTGGTTGTTGATTGAAATTGATTGATCCCTGACCATTGGTCTTTGTTACCGTTCAAGTTTATTTCTCTTGTATTCAATCAGACTCACAGATTCTATTTGTTTGAGTTGGGATTGAATTGAGAAATTGAGATATAACTCTTTGATATACTTTTTATTAAGATTGAGTCTGACTGTCTAGTTGATTCTCTTAAAAGTATATTGGAGTTAGTCCATACAGATTGCTAAGCGAAATATTGGGTGAGGTTGTTAGACCCCCGCGTTTTCAACAGAATTATTAGAACCCCATAAAAATCTTCTCATTCTTTTTTCCAACTCCTTAGATACTGATATAGGCATTTGAAACATTTATAAGAAATAAACTGGTAAACTTGCAAGAACACTTTGAATCATTATTATCCTTTGACCTATAGATAAATAAACCTTTTTCCAAGCTGCTAGTTTCTGTTGTACTCTAAGAATGATATCAGACCAATCCAATTTTCTTTTAGACTTACTGCTGCCAATAGGAATTAAGAACTGGAACACCCACAACAATAAACACACACCTCTCTGTTGTGCAAATGTCCCAGACCTACAATAGTGCTCTTCTTATAATTCAACTTCAGACCAAAAATCATCTCAAAAGCAGTCATAATATGCTTCAAATTTTGAATCTGCACTTATGAGAAACACCACAAGGTCATTTACAAATTGCAAATGAATAATTATGGTTCCATGAGAAACTATATAACCAGTGATAAGATCATCAGAAGATGCTTTTTTGAACAAGAAAGAATCATCTAAAATGAAAAGAAAATGAGAAATTGGATCTCCATGTCTTATGCTTTTCTGACTTTTGAATAAATCAATTGCTTCTCCCTTCAACAAAACTGCAAATCTTGGAGTAAAAATACACCATTTTATCCAGCTCCTCCACTTCATACCAAAACCAAATCTTTCCAGTAATTATCTTTCTTAACTCTTTTTGCTTCAATTTTCTCCTTGTTCATGTTTTTAAATCCAATTTTCTTTTAGAATGATGCAAATGTCAAAAATCATCTCAAAAGCAGTCAGAATATGCTTCAAATTTTGAATCTGCACTTATGAGAAACACCACAAGGTCATTTACAAATTGCAAATGAATAATTATGGTTCCATGCTGAGAAACTATATAACCAGTGATAAGATCATCAGAAGATGCTTTTTTGAACAAGAGAGAAAGAACCTCAGCTACTAAAATGAAAAGAAAATGAGAAATTGGATCTCCATGTCTTATGCTTTTCTGACTTTTGAATAAATCAATTGCTTCTCCCTTCAACAAAACTGCAAATCTTGGAGTAAAAATACACCATTTTATCCAGCTCCTCCACTTCATACCAAAACCAAATCTTTCCAGAATGATGTCAATGCAGTTCCAATTAATATAATCAAAAGCTTTCTCAAAATTCACCTTACAAATCAACCCAGTTTCCTGCATTCTCAATTTAGAATCAATAATCTCTGAGGCTATTAAAATCACATCTTGAATTTGTCTTCCATGCACAAAAGCCCCATGAAATTCAGAGATTATAGAAGGAAAAACCAGTTTCATTTTTTCAGCCAACAACTTAGATATAATTTTGTACACACTGCCTATTAAGCTTATAGGCCTAAAGTTACGTAAAGTCACAACCCCATTGCACTTTGGTATCAGAGTGATGTTTGTACAATTAATCCTCCAATCAAGCTTACTTGAAAATTCAAACTCCTTTACTACCTGTTTCAAATCATCTTTAATGATGTCCCAAGCACATTTATTAAATTTCAGAGTGAAACCACCTGGTCCAGGATTTTGTAAATACAAAAATTATCCACTATTTTCTTCACTTCTTCTTCCGAAAAAAGAATCTCTAAATGAACATTATCTGTTTCAAAAATCATAGGAACCAACAGATCGTCAAAACCAGGTCTAACTTTGTGATTTTCAGTAAATAAAGAAGAATAGAAAAACTTGGTCTCATCAACAATTTGCTTCTTGTCAAAACATAAAGCTCCATCAATTTTGAGGCGGTTGATGCTATTGAGCTTATATATGAAATTAGTTATATGGAGTAAGTAAGTTGAATTCTTCTCACCATCTTTCACCCATTTCTCTTTGGCTCTTCGAGCAACTCTTCTGGCAACATTCAAGGATAAAGAGGCATGTTGCAATTTTGCTTGTTCTCATTCTATAACTTCAGCATCAGACAATATAGTCGCTTCCTCCAAATTATCCATAACGTCAATCACAAGTTCCAAATTATCAATTTGAGATTGTAAGTTACCAAAAGTACTTTTTTGTCAATTTTTTATAAAAAAAATTAGACCTTGCAACTTCTTTGCAAAAATAAAACTTGGAGTTCCAGTAAAAGATAAGTTATCCCACCGAACTCTTAAATTGTTGAGAAAGTCAGGATGCTAAAGAATAAAATTATCTAATCTGAAAGGGGACTTCAGTTTATCTCCAAAATTGCAATGCAGCATAATTGGAGCATGATCAGATATATGTATTTTTAGTCTGACTTGCATAGGAGAGTGACAATGGTTTATGAACTCAGGACAAAGAATAAATCTATCTAACCTGATTAAAAGAGGAGGATGCTGAGAATTATTCCAAGTAAATGTCCTACCATCCATAGGGAGATCAATCAAATAGAATCTATGAACAAAAGCTTTGAAAAAATTTATGTTTGTAGCTCCACCACCTGGAATATTTCTTTCATCAGTACTTAAAATAGCATTGAAATCACCTCCAATGAGACAAGGATCATCAAATAGAATTCTAATGTTCCTTAACTCTTGCAAGAATTGCCTATAATAACCAGAATTAGATGCCCCATAAACTGATGCATAAATCCAAGTAAAATCATCAATCACATTCCTAAATTTAATAAAGACGGAGAAAGATCCAATTAAATGATCCTCCATCATCAATATGCCCTCCTTCCACATGACAATAATGCCACAAGAATCAAGAAAAATGTAATTACATCTGTTACTACCCCATAAAGATCTGATTAACCTATCATCAACTAATGTTGTTTTTGTTTCTTGAATAGTGCCGATTGTAGGATTATGTTTAGCAATTGTTGATTTAATAACATTATTTTTTGGGTCTTGTCCCAAACCCATGATGTTCCAACTCAGGATTTTGTGATCCATTAAGAAACACTTGAAACCCTAGAAGAAATAGGGTTAAAACCCTCATCCAATTCCAAATTCACCATAATCTGATCACAACTGAGAGCCTCAAACTTACCATCTTCATCCTCCCTTCTTGCAACTTCAATAATTTCCTCTACAGTGTCATACTGGCCCAAGCCATTATCATCATCTTCCACCAGAGATATTTCCAAATCAACCAACTCCTTTGATGTTCTTTCAACAATCTATACTCTCATTTGGATGATTAGAGATACTCAAATAGTTATTAAAGTTCACTTGCTTTTCAATAGCATTCAGTTCATAACCATTTGAGTTGTTAGACTCATTAACGTCCATGTTGTTTGAAGCAAAGGATTACAAGAATCTAATAGAACCAGCGGTTGTGACAAATCTGAATCTTTTGATTGATCTTGTAATTGTTGTATACAATGACCAATAGAATTTGAAGAATTCAAATTTGAAATTAAAGGAGAAATAATCAACGGTTCAGGAGAACTCGGATCATGGGCTGGAGTTCCACCCTTATTCGATGTAGAGCTGATATCCAAGTCTAAACCCGCACCATTAGATACCCTTATATAGGTCATGCTCATTGTCTTCCACCTAACACTATCTTTTTTTGATCTGGGTTCATCTTCCTAAGTATTTTTTACAGGATCCGATTGCTTTGATAGACAAGCTGTGTTGTAGCTACAGTTCCACAGAAAGATTTTCCTTCAGACTTTTCATGGTTGAGAAATTTATCAAGCATTTAGCCAAGTCTTTATGGAAAATTGGAAACAAACTTCTCTAGGAAAACAGCCAGGGATGGAAATTGTTCTTTACATTCATAATAAAGATTACAATTAGATCCTGTTTTTTGTTATTATAACATTTTGTAATTAAGTAGAGTGAGTCTGTAGGATTCTAGGAAGTTGATTTTGTGTGGGACAAATGCTATAGAAATGTTAGCGTTGTGTTGAAAATATGGGATACACAGGAACAAAAGAATCTGAAAGAGGAAAGCAGGGATTGTGTTTGCTCTAACCACTAGGTGGCATCTATCCCTTTTTTACCTCTTTCAAATCCTCTACAGCCCATTCCATTGTCAACAAAAGATTCTGCACACCTCTTTCAAACATGGGATATGCAATAGGCTTTAAATTTTAGGTTGCAGCAAGAACATTAAAAGTTGTCCTTTTTGCGGATACTTTTGCTACTTTTATGTTTGTTATTCTTTCGTATTTGCATTCAACAAATAAAATAATTAGAAATTCTAAACTAATAACCCGGGATGGGATGCAACCTTCGATCATTACAGCAAGATTGTTAAAACTAACGGATTAAAAACGTCAAACAAGCAAAGACATTGTTGATGGATACCTAGGATAACAATATCTTCGAATGGAGCAAACTGCGCACCCAGACAGGGTCGGCCTTGGTCCAAAGTGACCGAAGTACCGCTTTGGGCAGCACAAAAAAAGGGGCAGCAAAACTTCTTGTTTGTTGTCTTATTAACCATTTTTGTGGATGTGATTTGGAATAATTAAATCATTATCTGGGCAACAAAATGAAAATTCTGTTAATTAAAGGGGTAGCAAACAACCAATAGAAAAGATTGCTTTTCCATGGGAGGTCCTAGGGGTGATTTTGTGACAAATGGAGGGGCATTAATTTGATTAGGAAATACTACAAGAATATCTAGTCAATCAGTTACTCTGATTTTGCATGCGACTTAAGATTTGCCATAATCTCCATTAATGATCCAGTACAATAAAATAAAAATTTACAAAACCTCGACTTATATCATATCTATATATGGATTTTTTTTGTTTGAAGCAATATATAGATATTTTTCTCTAATTAATTGTTGATAATACTTGGATGATTTTCTGACATTAGGCCACCTGAAAGTATCAGTCGTGGTCAAATTTGACTGACTTAGTCAAATATTTGAAAGGGCAACACTTTTTGTTTTGCTTTGGGCAGCAATAACGCCAGGGCCGGCCCTGCACTCAGATTGAGAGTTCGCTTAATGGTGATCAACAAATTTATACGATTCTTACTTGGATTATCATGAAATAAATGTTGTTGATCTTACTTGGGCTCATGAAAATGAAACCACTTCCTTTTGATTGTTTTTGATGCTCTATTTTTAATGTCTTTCTTAAAGCCTCAAAAACTTTTTCCAGCAACAACAAAGTGCAAAATTAAGTGACAAACACAATATAAAATTGAATAATGAAATGAGTGCGTCCGGCACAAAAAGAAAACATTACGAACAAAGAAATAACTACCCGGTGCGGAGCACGGGTTACTTTCTAGTTTGTCCTAGAAAATTAAGACCCCGGCAGAAGAGTTTTGGTGTTGCAAAATATTCAATACCTTTTCTTTCACAAGTTTCACTATAATACAAATACCAAATCATCTAGGTTTGTGATAACTTCTCTGTAGTCTATATAAATACTTCCATGATTTTTACATCAATCATCATATTAATAATCGAATAACTCCATGGGTAAACTAATTGTAAAAGATTTATTCAAGTTGAGAAAAAAGAAATCTTCTTCTTCAAAGCCTATGTCAAACTACCAGCCGGACGCATAAGGAATTTTCTCCATCTTGATCACGAGTTAACTTAAAATGGTTTGCAAGTGGACAACTTACGGCTCAGCCTTGTCCATGTTGAAGAGGTTGACTTGTTGAATCGACTTCAACACGTCAATCTTTTTCTTATCTTTGCCAACAATAAGCATGTCATCAACATATAGCAAAAGAGTAAGAAAATCACCATCGACAAATTTTTGAATGAATACACAATGATAAACCGTCCTCTTGTACCCATGTTCCTTCATGAGCGATTCAAACTTCTTGTACCATCTTCTTGAGCTTGCTTCAAACCATAAAGACTCTTCTTTAGCTTGCACACATGTCTTTGCCTTTGACTTCAAAACCCTCGGGTTGTGCCATATACACATCTTCCTCCAACTCACCGTGAAGAAATGCTGTCTTGACATCTAGTTGTTCTATCCGCAGTGTTTTGACCCTTAAAGGTCCACATACATCAGAATGAACAAGATCAATAATTGCGCTTGGGTAAATCTTTATGAAAAGAGACTCTAGTTTGTTTACCAACTAAACAATGAGTACACTTACCCAATTGCATACCTTTGGCATTTGTAAAACTTGTCTTTTGGTGAGGATTTGAATTCCCTTCTCACTAAGATGACCAAGTCTTCTAAGCTCGGAGATTGAATCTTTGTCATGACATTCAACTCACCTTTCAACACCTTCACTTGTGTCTTGTACAATGTGCCACACTTCTTGCCTCTTGCAATAACCATGGAGCCCTTCTTTGCTTAGCTTCCATTTGCCATCACCCAAATGATTGTTGTACCCTTCATCATCTAACACTCCCTGGTGACATTAGATTCAAACGAAGATCTGGTACATGTCGCACATTTCTGAGAACCAACGTACAACCAACACTTTGGTCTCCAACCTTCACATCACCCATTCCTACAATTTTCGCAACACCACTGTTGCCCAAGACCCAAAGTCATTGACCTTGAGGAGGTAAATACATCTTCATGAGGAGTAGCATGATAAGATGCTGAATCAACTATCCATTATCAGAACCCGCAAAACTAACACAAACATCATTACAACGAGAATACAATGATATCATCATTTGTCTGATAGGCTAACAACACCATTGTCTTGGTTATCAAGCTTCACGCATTCATTTGAATAATGACCTCTCGTATAGTTCAACATTCAACTGGACTTTGATTTACCCCTTGACTTGCTACGGCCAACTTGTCTACGTCTTTTCTTCTGCCCGATTTTCTGTCACAAGAGCTTGAATGAGATGAGTCTAGTGACCTTCTTCTAACTTCTTCTTCACTCTGTAAAGTATTTAGCAACAAATAAGCTTGAACCTCTTAGGAATTTTGAGGTCCATAGATGTAAGCTGATTCATGATACCCTTCATTTCATTTAAATGTTGCGCCATTGAACTCCTTCCTTGTGTTTCTGACTTTCCAAGCTTTTTGTGATCATATATCTCCTCTAACTTGGTCCACAAAGGATATGCTAGTGTCTCACTAGCCACATGATGAAAAATGCTATCATCAATTCGACGAATATAACCAGCGCTTTTCGATTAGTAACCTTCCAATCTTCTGAGAGGCCTTACTCCCTTGCTCTCTATTGGACCATAGAGAAGGTCTTCCATCTTCGCCTTCCATATGACAAAGTTCTCACGGTCAAATTGACCATTCTATTACTAGTGCTAGCTTAGCCATTGTGTACAAGCTCAACCCAAAAGCTCGATACCACTTGTTGGGGAGGTCGAAATCCGCATGCGAATCATCATCATCGCCCATAACAAAACTATCTGAGGATATTTTGTTTGATATCTTTCTTCGCTTAGGTCAAGGCTCTATCCGCAGGTGCAAGGCCGTCTCAAAGGTATGGCGTTCTGTTATATCTAACCCAGTTTTCATAAACAAGTGGTTCGCAAAGTACACAAGTATGCCTAATTTGTATGCATGGGGTTTGGGTTATGGTACTCATGATCTTCTCAAAAAGAACAAAAACGTGGTTAGGAAGAAGAACATAGTCACTGACACCTTAGCTTCAACTGCAGCTCCTTGTCACACTCGATGTGTTTTTAATGAGAAGGGGATTAACGTTGAGTTTATACATGGTTCAGTCACATTCAAAGAAAATCAATTTCGTTTGGGAATTAGCTACGGTTTATGTCTCTGCCAAGTAACAAAATCTAGTGGCTTAAAAGTCACCACTAACCGCTTTTGGTCCCAAATCTATGGGGTTGCTTTTTCCAAAAACTCTTGGGGATATAATCAACAACTACGGTATTACCACAAAAAATACTATGTTATCAATCATCATACCAACAAAATGATCTCAATTCCACGACCCTCTGATAAATGGATTGCCGGTCACTCTATCTATAGTGGACCTTCTACTGAGCATGCATCATTCTATTCCACAAAGTTTGTGCGTATTCCACAAATTTGGATCCCATCCAAAGAATTTGACATTGAAATTTACTCTTCTGATACGGGTGCATGGGAAGTGCGAAGGGTTTCATGTCCACGGGGAACAACTATAACTATTAAAACTCTTACTTCGCTGGATATAGTCGTTCATAATCGAGTATTATATTGGATTAATGGAGAAAACAGAGCGGAAGTTAGAACTATTGATCTCAGAAATTACAAGGGAAGTGATGGTTTTCATCAATATTGCAAGGCTCTGTGCTTGCCTGTGGAGTATGATAGAGATGGATGTCTAGGGGCACAGTTAGATGGGCATCTATGCTATTGTTCAGTTAGGAACCACGAGTTGAATTTATGGGAACTACGCTTTATTGAAGAAAAATGGGATTGGTGTTTGGTTCAGAAGGATATTGATATAAGTAATATCAGTAACTATTATAACTATAAGCCTGCAGCATTGAATCCATTGGATCGCGATATTGTACTCCTTAGAAATTATAATCTGTGGAACGATTTTTTAGTGTACAACATTAAGACCAGAACCGTCATCAAAATTTTTAAAGACTCCCTACAATCATGGGGACGCCCGAAATGAGTGCGAGTCTGCAGACAAGCCGCTGTGTAAAAAGTGTTGGGAGCACCTCACAAAGAAGCATGCATGCAGTCAACACGTAGTTGTTGGGGTGATCAATTTTCACCTATCAACAACATTCGAAAAAGTGGATATTTGATTTATTTGATTTTGATTTTGATTTTATTTTTTGTTCTTTTTACAATTTGGATTACTATTGAATTTGTTAATATATTAAGTAAATTTTCAAGCATTTCCCCAAACCATAGTTCCCATGCTCTCTTTCGAGAATATATATAGCTTGCAGGTGTGAAGTTTCCTAGTTTATACAATTTTTTCCTAAGCAAGTTTTCTAGTTTCACTAGGATTCAAGTACCAAAACTATCAAGGTTATGAGCTATTCGCAAGTTTTCTAGTTTCACTAGGATTCAAGTACCAAAACTATCTAGGTTATAAGCTATGAGCTATCAACTTCTCTATATAAATACAACTACAAAATCATATATTATATTATAAGTTAATAACGATACATGGGTAATCTAATTGTAAAAGATTTAGTGACAATAACTTCTTCTTCTTGTTTCAAAAGAAAAAAATCTTCTTTTTCTTCGTCAGAGCTTAGCTTATTGCATGAGAGACCGCATGAATCATCATCATCACCTATAACGAAACTATCCGAGGATATTTTGTTTGATATCTTTCTTCTCTAAAGTCATGGCTCTATCTTAAACTGCAAGGGTGTCTCAAAGTTATGGCATTCTGTTATATCTAACACAGTTTTCATAAACAAGTGGTTGGCCAAGTACGCATGTATTGATAAATATATGGCATGGTTTTTGGCGGCTTATGATACGCTTTGTCTACAAAAATATGAAAACGTAGAGTTGTCTGACACATTAGCTTCGACTAAAACTCCTTATTATCATACTCGGTTTATTTGTGATCTTCATGGCGATAAATTAGAGTTTCTATATGGTTCAATGACATTCAAAGAAAACCAATTTCATTTGGGATCAAGCTACGGTTTATTTCTCTGTCAAGTAACAACAAAATCTAGTGACTTCTTGTTTGCTGCTAACCGCTTTTGGTCACAAATCTTCGGGGATGCTTTTTCCGAAAATTCTTGGGGATATAATCATCCAGAACTAAGACATTACCAGGAAACATACTATGTTTTGAATCTACTTAACGAAAAGGCTATCGCAATTCCACAACCCTCTGATAAATGGATTTCCGGTCACTGCATGTATAGTGTACCTTCTGCTGTGCATGCATGGTTACGTTCCACAATGATCGTGCGTATTCCACAAATTTGGACCCCGTCCAAAGAATTTGACATTGAAATTTACTCTTCTGACACGGATGAATGGGAAGTCCGAAGGGTTTCATGTACGCCAGGAACAACTATAACTATCAAAACTCTGACTTCACTGGATGTAGTCGCCCACAATGGAGTATTGTATTGGATTAATGGAGAAAAGAGTGTAGAAGTTAGAACTATCGATCTCAGGAATGACAAGTGCAGTGATGGTTTTCATCAATGCAGGGCTCTTAGCTTGCCTGTGGCGTACGATAGAGATGGATGTCTAGGGGCACCATTGGAAGGGCATATGTGCTACTGTTCAGTTAGAAACCACAAGTTGAATTTATGGGAACTGCGCCTAGCCGAGAATAATGAAGATAAATGGGATTGGTATTTGGTTCACAAGGATGTTGATATAAGTAATATCAGTAACTACTGTAACTATAATCCTGTAGCAGTAAATCCATTGGATCGGGATATCGTACTCCTTAGAAGTTGTAATCTTTGGACTGGTTTTCGGTCATACAACATTCGGACCAGAAGAACCGAAAAGCTTATGAGTGAAGATCCTTTCAAGTGTGACTAGGCTTCACATGATCAACTATGTTTTCACCTCTGAACAACGTTACAAAAAGTGGATATTTGATTTGTTTTTTGTATATATTTGTTTTCCCTTTCCTCTTACAATTAAGGAAGTGTAGGTTTGTACACAACTACTTAAATATTATCCAATTCTTTCTTCCGCAAGTTTCCTAGTTTCACTAAAATTCCAAATGGCAAAATTATCTAGGTTTGTTGTATTTTTTTTTTTTTTGAAGCATGCAATTTATTAAGTGAAATTAGTTTACAATTTGTTGTGGGTATGTGGTACCCACTGAGTTTGAAAATAAGATTTGAGAAATAAAAGATGGGATTGCCTGGTCACATATTTTGGTTGAATAGTGTCCCGTTTGACTTCCATCTTCCGCGTGATTGGCCAATCCGTCGGCTGCCTGGTTTCTTTCTCTGTAGTTGTGTTGGATGGTTGCCTGCGGGATCCGTCGGAATCTCATTTTTATTTCTACAATCATTTATGCAATGTGCCAAGGTGGAGGGGTAGATGAGGTGATGAAATGCAATAGGTTTTCTGAGTCGGTTTCAAATATAACTTTTGGACATAGTCTTTCTGCTGCTGTTCTTGTAGCTAAGAGCATCGCCCAAGTTTCCGAAGTTAAAGCAGTCATAATTCCTAGTGGTTGAGCCAGAGCTAATAGAGTTCGTGCGTATGAATCCCTGCAGATGAATCCTGCTCCTGCAAATCTTGGATGGCCTCTAGCTGCTCCATCCGTGTTAATTTTGATCCAGTTGATGTTCGGCATTGTCCATCTTACCGATATTGTGGATAGTCCTTTATCTTTTATTAGGTGATTAAATTTTGGTGTATCCCCTGGAAAAACTGGTGGTGTGGAGTGAATGGCCCGATAGTATTCTTGTTGCAGTTTTTGTGCCCAGGCTAGGATTTCTTCCGTAGTTGTTTGCTTTTGTTGGTATACTAGTTCATTTCTAGCTAGCCATAAGGTCCAGAAAAGAAAACAGCAAGAGGAGATTACCGATGCCGATGCAGGTTGTTGAAGAATTTGGGGAATGGTTGTGTGTTGTGTTAAGGTGAAAGCTTGTAGTGGATTGGAGTTTGATGAATTTGTAGATTGATTAAATAAGGTGTTCCAGGAATTAGTTGTCGTTTGACAGTGAATTAGAATGTGACTTGGTAGTTCTGGATTTGTGTTGCATCTTGGGCATATGTCTGAGTTGGTTAAATGGATGTGGTGTAGGAGGGAGAAGGTTGGTAATCCTTCATTGATGGCTTTCCACAAGAAAAGCCGAATTTTTGGTGGAAATGGTAAGGTCCATATAAACTTGGTAGGTGGTAGTGGGTTGTGTGTTGGTTGACCTTGGGTTAGACATTTATATCCCGTCGAAGTAGTGTAGCTTCCAGATTTTGAGTGAGGCCAGATAATTTTATCTTGGGGTCCATTTTGGGGGAGATGGATGTTTATGATTATTTGGATTATAGGGTTGGGAAGGGTGTTTAATTTTTCATGATTCCATGTGTGTGTTATTGGGTCAATGATATCTGCTACTAATCGGATTGGGTAGCATTGTGTTGGGTCTAGGTTTGGCGAGTGTGGGATCCAATTGGCTTCTATTGGAGTTGATAATCCATTTCCAATACGATGGAAAATTAGATTTTGCATGGTTGAAACAATTGCCGCTAGTTGTCTCCATTGAGGACTGGCGGAGGAGGGTATATAATCAATGCCTTCTAGTATTGGTCGTCGGTTAAGATATTTTGCACTGAAGATACTTCCGCAGATGGAGTTAGGTTGTTCATGAAGATTTCAGATTCTCTTCATGAGTAAAGCTTTATTATGATCATTGCTCTTCCTTATTCCCAATCCTCCTTCGGATATCGGTTTTGTTACTTTGTCGTATCCTATTGGGTGTATTGGTAGTTGAGTCGTGTCCCCAGAAAAAAACGCCGGTGATACGATCTATTTGTTTGTGAATATTGCTAGGTAGGTTTTGTGTTTGCATGATGTGATTTTTTTTGGGTATTAAGGATGTTTTGATTAGCGTGAGTCTTCCGTCCGGAGTCAGGCATTTTGTCATCCATCCTTTATCTTTTCGGGCTAATCTTTGTAAGAGGGGTGCGAAGGTTTGATTGGATGCCCTTCCATGTTTGAACTGGACTCCTAGATAGATTTGAGGTTTTGATGTGGTTGGCATGTTGAAGAAATGTTGGAGATCATTTATCTTGATCGGGTCCAGGTTTGGGTGATGGATGATAACTGATTTGGTGGTGTTAATTAATTGACCGGCAGAAGTGTTATAGGAGTGGAGGAGGTTTTTTTAGGTCTTGATTACTCTGATTGGAAGCTTTGTATGTGATCAGTAAATCATCCGCATACATTAAGTGAAGAATTGGTGGTGCTTTATTTGATATGTTAAGGCCTTGAACTAATTTTTGGTTTTGAAGGTTTCCTAGGTTTTTAGATAGGATTTCAGCACATATGATGAAAATATAGGAGGAAAGTGGGTCTCCTTGTCTTATACCTCTATTTGGGATGATGTATCCATGGGGTGTGCCATTTATTTTTATCGAGAATGTAACTGTTGTGATGCATAGCATAATGTAGTTTATAAATGCTTGCGGAAATCCAAGTTTTGTGAATGAGGTTTTGATGAATTTCCAATCTAAGCTATCATAAGCTTTCTGGATGTCTAGTTTGAGAGCTATTTTTGGATCTTTAGTTAGGTTTGATGTTTTGATATGGTGGAAGAGTTCTCTAGCTATTGCTATATTGTCATGTATTTATCTTTGTGTTAAGAAAGCACTTTGGTAAGGGCTTATTATAAAGGGTAAAATTGGTCTAATTCGGTTGACTAAGATTTTTGATATGATTTTATATGTGACGTTACAGAGTCCTATGGGTATGAACTGTGAAGGTTTTGAAGGATGGTCGATTTTAGGTATTAGTGTTATGTTCGTGTGATTTATGAGAGGGTGCATATTTAAGTTATCAAAAAAACTTCTAACCATTGCTATCAATTGGGTGTGGGTTGTTTCCCAGAAAACTTTGAAAAACTTACTTGTATATCCGTCTGGACCTGGGGTACTTTCAGAGTTTATGGAGAAGAGGGCTTATTTGATTTCTGCTGTAGTTACTTCCCTTGTAAGTAGTTCCGATTGTCTGGGAGTTAATCTTGGTCTGATATTTGTAAAGAGTTCTTCATCTATTATTGTAGGTTGTGTTGTATATTGTTGAGAGAAGTGACCTAGAATGAGATGAACAACGTCTTCTTTTTTGTCAATCCAATTGTTTTGTGAGTCTTGTAGTTGTTGTATGTTGTTACATGCTCTATGTATTGTAGCTTTCGTGTGAAAGAAGGTAGTGTTGATATCTCCAGATTGTAGCCATTGAATTCTAGATCCTTGTTGCCAGTAAGTCGCATGACATTGTAATAATTCTTCATGCGCTATTCTTAGCTGTTTTTCTTGATGTATCCAATATTCCAGGTCGGGGCCCAATTGGGTTGCACATTGATGTTGAGCATGCTTTATCCTGGTTGTCGATTTTTTGATCATAGTTGGTAAGTGACCAAAAGTTACTTTGTTCCATTCCATGAGAGTTTGACCGGTTGTGATGAGTTTGAGTTGGAGGTCGAGGGTAGGTTCACTATCTTGTTGTTGCTCCCAAGACGATTCAACCACTTGCTTGAATTGGGGATGAGAGAGCCATAAGTGTTCGAATTTGTAGTTTTTTTCTCCTTGCCAATCTATTATTTTCTCTTGTACTAATATTGGTGCGTGATCAGATGAGATTCTTGGGAGATGAGTAACTGCTTCATGTGGAATTGTCGTCCTCCAATGTTGGTTTTCCAGAGCTCTATCTAATCTTTCTAGAATGTTGTCTTCCCCCATTTGGTTGTTTGTCCATGTGTAGGGGTCTCCTCGGAATCCTATATCAATAAGCCCCATCTGATCCATTAGAGTGAGTAGCGGTTGAGATTGAGCATACGTTACTTGTCTTCCATCTTTTTTTCCGATTGATCTAAGACGTCATTGAAGTCTACTATTAAGAGCCAAGGTATGGAAGAGTTGATACTGCTGAATATTGTTGGAAATTCTTGCCATAGATTTTTCCTAGTATCTGGATGCGGTGGTCCATATATACCCGTGCAAAACCATGGTTGCTCTGGGGGTGGGGGTGTCACTTTTGCGTGGATGTAGTTTTGAGAGTGGAATAGAATTTGAATATTTAGTTTGTCTTCCCACATTAAGCAAAGTCCACCTCGATTTCCAATTTTTGGAACGATGAAGCAGTTATTGAATTGAAGAGTTGATGATAATATTTTCATGTGTTGTTCCTTAGATAAAGTTTCATAAAGGAATACTATGCTAGGTTTGTATTGAGAAACCAGTCCTATTAAATGTTGAATAGAAGGGGGAAGGTTTATGCCTCGACAATTCAAAGCTAGGATGGTCATTGTGAGGTTTTGTGAATAATTTTAAGTGGGTATTGTTGTGTTAGGTATTGAGTGGTAGATTAAGTGGGCTTTGTTGTAGTAAGGTGGAGGGAGAATGGGGTGGGAAGTATTGTAAAAAAAATTAATGGGCTTGATGTAAGAAGATGCTCGGGGAGAGAAACAAATTTGGAGCATGCGGAAGTGAATGGTTTTAGGTAAGTGATACCGATAGTTTGGTGGATTTATAGAGGGATGTTTGGTAGGTTATGGGATTAGTTTTGGGTAGGTGGGTCAATACGGTTGTGGGCTCTTGCTACGGATAGGGAGTAAGAAGTTTTATGGAGTCTGGTAGAGCCTTTTTAGATTTACAGGATTATAAGTGGTTTGAAAGCCGTGTAAGGGTAATTAAAGTGCAGCAAGACTCGCAAAGCGGTGAATTGAAAAGTGCTTAAGATAGGATCAATCTAAACAATATAGGAAAATTTAAATGTAAAATTGACAAATTTGATATAACCAATGTGATTTGGATGGAATTACCTGGGGTTACATAGATCAGATGAGCTTGGGTTTACGACATCGTGTATCATTTTTCGTATTCGTCACAAGCAATAGAGGTGCTAAGGGGTTTGATCTAAAACGAGTTCTAAAAGTAAACTTAAGACATATGAAAGAAAAGTAATAAAATCAAAAACTAATCGCAGGATAAGGTTAAATCCAAGGAAAAGAAATCATAGATTACTGAACATTAACCAAAGTGAGACCTTAATCACAAGACATAAGAAAAACAAGAGACATTTAATTTTTTTTAAAGAAGGTTAATTATATCCAAATCTATCTATCGATTGCTAAACTTATATAGTCAAATCCAAAACAAAATCAAAATCACTAAAACAACACAAGGAGGGTACATGGTGAGACTTAAGAGAATAGGGGGAAAACTAGAAGTCAAAGCAGGACATATGCATGAATTGGATAGAGAACCCAGACTAACAATTCAAACATATTACAACACACCAAGTCGAAGATTAAGATCACAATTTCAAAGGAAATTACACAACCTTCACATAGTTCCTTTCTGATCACAATCACAAACCAAAAGAAACTATACAATCTTAAATAGATCTTCAGAACAAAAGCAAGACCCTAAGAAGGAGACCATTAACACAATTTCAAAAGAAATTACACAACTCATGATTAAAATTAAGAACCAACAAATCATTCTTATCATACCACAATTTCAACCGAAATTACACAATCCTATAGTAAACCAAAGGAATCCAAGGCATTTTCACCATTCCTTTGCAATCTAATAAACATAAGAAAGGGAGTAAATCATCACCAAAAACATTTGGTAACATTACGGAAAACCTTAATCCCGACAACAAAAACCAATCTGAAGATCTAAGGACACAGAGGGGAAAAAATCCATAGAAGTTTAATTTAGCAAACCAATTGAGAGTCCCTGATTCAAAATCAAAATCTGACCCATATATGAGTCCTTAGAATTCTAGCCCTGGATTAAGTCCCCAAATAGAAATTCTGAATTTTATAGATTGAACCAAATCAAACCACACACGAACATAATTAAAGCAGTAGGATATAAAAATCAAAGACCTAGAGACTGAACCTATAGCAGATTTACCTAAAAACGACAGAGAAAAATACAAATCTAAATAAAGAGAAGGAAAATTGAAAGAAACCTCGCCCATGTTAGCAACCTCTCGTGCCATAATCAGATCCTCATCAACAACCCCATGCTCGTGATCTATTTCACCCCCAGGCGATCCCGAAGGTTACTCGAAAAAGAAAAGTTTCACCATCAATAGCTCCTTCATCGCCGGTACTGTTCTGCAATCTTTTTCTCCTAAAACATGTACTTATATCTAGAAATTCGGCAATTCAAACAACAATTTCAGCTGGAGAATCTTCTAAAACATCAACGATAACACGTGAATCTTTTGTTGCATCTATATATATACTTCCATGATTTTTTACATCTATTATATAGAATCATCATATTAATTAAACTAGATTTGTGCCCGTGCTACACATCAGACGTTTTATTTACTTTAACTTGGTGTGTGCGGAGCTACTACCCACCCCGTGGGGGTGCATTTTTGATTTGGTTTGCGCCCCGTGGCGATGCATTTTTGATTTGGTTTGCGCAAGGGTTTAGCCCGCCCCGTGGGGATGCATTTTTCACTTGGTTTGCGGGGGCTTTGCCCTGTCCCGTGGCGATGCATTTTTTATTTAGTTTGCGCGGGGCTTCGCCCCACCCCGTGGCGATGCATTTTTTATTTGGTGTGCGTGGGGATGTATTTTATATTTGGTGTGCGAGGGGCTTCGCCTTCCCCGTGGCGATGCATTTTGATATGGTGTGCTCGGGCCTTTGCCCGGTTCCGTGGCGATGTATTGTTGATTTTATATGGCGGGAAAAATACAGTAAATAGGTGGAGAGTATATATGTACATATTTTATTTATTTATTCATTTTATTTTCATATTAAGCTCTAAAAAATCAGGGTGATACTCTTAGAGTTACACAAACACCACCCATATTATTTGGGCTAAATAAAAACCATATCCAATGAAAATGGAACAAAAACCCCATTTCAATTTAAATTAGTTAAATATAGTTTTTAACTGATTTTTACAATTCCAATTCTGCCTTGAACCACGATCTTTATAATGGAAATTTTGGCGGAAACATAATGGAGATCGGATTTACAGAGAGGATACGAGATATTCTCTATCGTTATCTTCCTGTATATAGATTTTAGGGTTCATATATACCAGATTTATTCCAATTTCATAGATATTTACAATTCAAAACTTTTTCTATCTCTTTTTACGGTTCTATTTAATCTCAGAAACTAATTTTGAGATCTCTTTTTCGCTTAAGTTTATTTGAATATTAGGGAACAGAACGCAGATTTCAATCTTACATCCAGATTGATTGAAGAAATCTGGTTTTTGAGGTCTCTTTTTCGAAACCAGTTCAGCTTAATTTGAAAAAAAGAAGAGAAATAACAGTTTAATTCTTCGAATTGTCATATTTGAACTCTATCATCTTCAGATTGAGTAGTCGAACCATATTCATTAGTAGGAAAATTCGATTTTCAGGTATTTTTTACTTATTTGATTTGTTTTTGAATTTACTAGTTGATTTCGTTAGAGAAGCTACAATAATGTTATACTTTTTCTTTGTTGTTCATATTGAAATCATTTACTCTTGTTGATTATTTGTTGTTGTTGTTGTTCATATTGAAATCGATATGGATGTATTTTTTTGTTTCCACGTTTAAACTGAGTGAAACCGTTTTTGGTACCATACTTTTCTTCTATAGATACAGACTCTGTCATTACAGCTGTATGTCATAATGAAGCTTCATTGTCGTTTCGTATTGGTTTAAGATCAACTCTTATGGAGTTAAAGGATAATATTTGTTTAAATTGGGTCCAATTATCACCATTTTCTATTGAAATCATTCACAAATTTGGTGATCAGCAAAAACTTCTTCAGTCTGAGTATGATCTCCAATCATTTGCTATGTTTTCTCTGTTTAATAATTTTCCAACACTAGACTTACATGTACATCATAGAAGTGAAAGTTCAAGTTCAGTATGCCACAGAGGTGAGAGTTCCAGTTCATCATCTCATAGGTCAGAAGTTGTGCCTATTAATCATCCACTAGTTACCAGTGTCACTGATTATGACGACCCTAAAGTAGTCAAAGAACCGTTGAAATCCGCTCATTGGCTAGGTTTTTTTCACAGTGTTGAACAAGTGTTTCCAGGAGGTGTGGACCAAGTGCATCACGATTTAATAAAATACCATGCTGCAAACGGCTATGCATATAAGGTAACAAGAAACGAGAAGTTGTGGATTGCTGCTTGTTGTGCTAACAAGAATAAGGACAATTGTGATTGGCACATCTATGTTGTTTCTTGTGACGGTGTCGAAGGAAGTCCCTTTATTATCAAGGAGTTAAATAATATGCATACTTGTGACGCTGGATTTATTAACGTACCACATTTATCAAAGAAGCTAATAAGTTCCTTAATCAAGGATGAGATTAAACAGAACCCAAAGAAGAATACAAAGGAGATTATGGAACAAATTACAAGAGAATGTGACTTTGACATAAGTCGTTATTATGCATACGCGGGGAAAAGATATGCATTGAATATGGCATGGGGAGAGGACGAGAAATCATTTGCTTACTTGCATTGGTTTACAAAGCAATTGTCTGAAACCAATCCTGGTTCTCATGTTGTTTTGGAAACTGACAGCGCTCAAAAGTTTGTGAGATTGTTCATTGCTTTCGGAGCATGTATTCGTGGATTTAATTACTGTCGTCCCTTGCTATTCATGGATGCAGCACATTTGAAGATTAAATATCTCGGTCACCTGATGCCAGCAACAGCACTAAACGGGAATAATGGTAATGTTCTGAAACCTTTTTTCTGTTGGTTTTTTTATCATTTATTTTTATGAAACCTTTTTTATGTCTTGTTGGTTTCATCATTTTTTTGTTGTGTTGTTTTTTCATCTTTACCTGTTTCGTTTGCTTTTATTTTGCAGGAATTTATCCTTTAGCTTATGTTGTGGTTTCATCTGAGACTGATGCTAACTGAAAATGGTTTATGGAGAAGCTCAGCGAAGTGGTTTCTCCTCAAAGACAACTTACATTTGTGAGTGATCGAGGTAGTGGTTTAGTCAACCAAATCCCCGTCGTTTTCCCAGGTGCGTATCATGGTTGGTGTTACTGGCACATGACAAACAATGTTAATGCATGCTTGCCTAAGTACGCTAAGACATATAACAATTATGTGTTGAAGTTATTTGATAAATGTGCATATGCGAATACATATGTAGACTTTAAGGAGAGTTGGGATGACTATATGTTGGTTAAAAATCAGAAGCTACAAGAATATCTTAGTAGAGCTCCAGTTGATAAATGGTTTAGTTTTTTTTTTCTCGGGCTGTTGATATGGGGAGTTGTGCTCAAATGTTGTTGAATCTTTGAACGGTTGGGTTAAGGAAGAGAGGGAGATGCCCATTGCTTTCATGGTTGATAAAATAAGACTGAAGCTTATGGAAATGATGTGCACCCGTCGTGAAGAATCTATGACATCGTTCGATTAGTGAGGAGTTTTGTGTCCAAAAATGGAAACTGAACTCTATAATAATAATATGCATAGCCGTAATTACAGTGTTACCAAGTCGTCAGAATTTGTGTATGAAGTTCATGCCTCATTAACACAAAGGTTTGATTTGAAATAAAGGACATGCTCTTGCAACCGCTGGAAAATCAATGGCTTTCCTTGCTCCCATGATGTTAGGTGTATAATGGGGAATGGAGAATATCCTTATGAATATGTTGAAAATAACTTAACCACTAAGTACTATGGAGAGTCGTATTCAAGACCTATTCATCCAGTTCCCACAGTTTAAAGGCCTGAGACAATTTCACCCAAGTCTGTTGTTCATGGACCTAAAGTTTTTCCACAGTCAGGTCGCCCAAGTAAGAAGAAAAGGATTCCTAATACAGGTTCAATTCCCAAGAAAAAGATGCGAACTTGTGGTGGCTATAATTAATTGAGTACTCACAATCGAAGGACATACCCTAAGAAGCAGATGTGAAGTCTTTTTTAGACTGATTTACTTTTAATTTTAGTTCAGATTTCTTTTATTCTTATAGCATTTTAGAATACAGTTCGTTAACTTTGAGCATTAGTTTTAGTTTAGACTACAATATGCTTTAGTCTACATTTTGAGAATTCATTTTGAGTATTTGATTGTTATTGCTCATTTATCTTCTTGTCTATAATTTTTTTACAGTTACAACATGTTCATTTCCTGCTGGTTTTTTATCTTTGTTTCATTTATATTAATTTTTACTTAAAGGTTTCACCTGCAATAGGTTGGAACCCTTTTTTGGTTTCATCATTTCTACTGTTATTTTGTAACCAATACAAGTTGGAACTCTTTTTTGGTAAGATCAGTGCTTTTTGTAACTGTGCATTGTTGAGTTTTCCTTTAACTTTGCTATGTTATGAATTATTTCCAAGTCTTGGTGTTATGAATTATTTCCTATAAACCAAGCATACGACCTTTTTCCGTCAAAATATGGTGGAACCCTTTTTGGTTTCATCATTTTTTACTGCTAAAGTGAACACAAATATTTTATCAAAAAATAGTACTCTAATTAACACCATTCATTCCCCATTTAAACCTTTTATAAACTATTATAAGTTTACAAATACTTGACAGAGTACACTGATTTTTATGTTTTTTGAAACCATTTCTGACAATATCAAAAGGACCTTACACCATTCAACTTTGCTCTCATGATAGTTCATGCATCAAGGAGGATCTTACATGCCAAATTTGTTCTCATCTCATACACCTTTACTGAAATATCATCTCCAGGAGAAGTCGTGTTTCCCTTCAAGAGGCTTTTCATGTAATAGCAAACATGAAGACCACAATCATTCTTGAAATAACCAAAAAATTGTCTCTATATTTAATATTTAAAACTGCCATAAATAAATAAATAGTTTTAGCGAACTTCCAAACATAGGTGATGAGCTTACATATTTGTTGACAACATGAAGGCGTGTGCATAGTGTATGGTGGGGGATGAGTTATTTGCTCGTCACGGGGGAGCTTTGCATCGTGTTGTGCAAATGCTGATATTATTCTTTGTCTCATGCTTTCATCACTTTTCCTGCATTCTTCTTCAATGGAAGCCAAGGAGTTATAGTGAGAAAATTCGGCGGTTTCGGTATCAAAAGCTAGCAGTGTCCAATGGTCTACCCCATCTCAGCAACGGAACAAATACAAATTGTGCAATGTAGTCCATTTTGTCGATGAATGTTTCAAGTGCATTATATAACAGAAAACATATTCCTAATGAGTGACACACATGCAAGTGTTTTTTTTCTGACATTTGAAACAATTATATAACAAAATGCAAGTGCTTTTTTTCTTCCTAAAGATTGAAACCAAAATTGGTTCCATCAAAATCAACTATTAGTTGGATTTATACAATTATGGTGTTTGTCAAAAATAATTATGCTAGAGAATTGCAGAGGAAACTTACATAGGAAAATGTGCTTAGAAACACAGCTTTCTTGTACTTCGGATTTCCATCTGGTTTCAACTCTTCTTTGAGCATGTTCTTTTGCAATTTCAAGATGTAAAACTCGATGATGTCTCCTGCGACGTCTCCCTTTCTCTCAACAAATCCAGCATCCTCCCAGATATTATCAGTTGGTGCTCCTTGTTCTCCCATGCCGTGGAGCTGTAAAACTCAAGCTAGTGAATGTTGAATCTAAGAATGAAAAAAACATATTTTTTGATGAAACCATTTTTGGTTTCAGCACTTACCTTTCATTATTGCTTCTGAAAAACCTACTTACAAGGGGTCTCTTCCTTTGATCAAGTACCCTCATAATTTTCAAGTTTTCAACTTCTTTCAACTTCAGATCCTTCACCTTATCCACCTCCTCATTCTTCGCCTTTTACTTATTCTTTTCATTAGGATTTTTTCACCATTCGCATTTAGTCTTTGGCCTTTTCTTTTTCTCAGTTGTATAATCCCGATATTTGAAAGGTTCTTGTATTTTTCTTCCGTTATCTCTTAGTATTGTAATCATATTACTCAACTTTTTCTTGGGACTGATGTTTTGACATCCTTGCTCACCGTCTTCCTTTTCGATGTCACTCTGCGTCAGTCCTAAACTGAATCCAGGTTCACCATCTTCTATATCATCTACATCCTCTATCATTATTATAGCATACACTTTGCACCTTTGTCTTTGACGAACAACCTTGATTTGTATAAATGGATTCCATTTTCCGAATAGCATCTTCACTGTCGTCATCATATATAAACTAAGTTTCATTGTCTTCTTGTTCAATATTTTGCTTCAAAGAAGAACATTTCTTTGCCTCAGATTCGACCTATTCGGCCACCCTAATATCCTCCATAGTGTTTGGAGTCAACTCCAGACCCTCTTCTTGTTCATTATGTGGCCTTGATGAAGAAAATTTCTTAGCCTCGGATTCGACCTGCTCGGCCACCCTGATTTCCTCGAGAGTATTCTTAATTAATTGGGCACCTTCTTCTTCTAGTTCAGTCTCGACCTCTGGCTTTGATGAAGATTTCTTCATTTCAAATTCAACCTTCTCGGCCACCTTGATTTCCTCGAGAGTATTCGGAGTTAACTCCGAAACCTCTTCTATTTCTACTCCTCATTGTCCTTGTTCTTAATCAGACTCTTCTATTCCTTGTTGTTGTTGTTGTTCTGCATCTACAGACAGCGAAACCTTTTCTGGTTCCATCAGAAAAGCTACATAACCTTGTATCATTTCTTCACTAGGTTGAAGCCTTTCTTCTTCCATTACAACATCTTCACACTCTTGATTCTTTCTTGCATCCTCTTGGTCTGTTCCTTCATATAGTAAATGCTCTTGTTATGTTCCTCCATGCATTAAATCTGTCTCGAGTTCTATTAATGACAAAAACAAATGCAAAACTTGCACATTAAACGGACTCTCACTTTTTCCTTTCAACAAAACTATTTTTCCTATTTCATTTATGGACATGACTATTTAAACCTTGCTTACCGACAATATGCATCATTTCATCCTCCGCCGCTACATAATTCACCCCCTGCAATACAAGGTTTAAGATATAAAATTTCACATACTAACATACAAGCAATACAATTTTTAAGATAAAAATAAAAATATTATTTTGAACTAGTTTGTAAAATAAAAATGTAAAATTTATAAAATAAAAAAAGAAATAACCAAGACATAAAAATGTTAAAGTTCTATTCAATAATAATCAATAAGTAAAATTCATAGATCAAATAGGTTTTTCAAATTTAATGACCAGGTTTCGTATAAAAATGTAACATTTCAATTCAATAATCAATAAGTAAAACTTGCAAATCTAAACTAACAGATCACCTCAACATTTGAAACCTTTTCTGGTTCCGACCGAACACCTTCTTTGTGGAGTAATTCTACTTGGTATCTCTTACGCTTTCTTCTGGAGTAGGTCTTCAATGAAGATTGAAACCCAACCTCAACGTCATATCTTTCCAATACTGCTTTATCTTCTTAGGAGAGTCCATTGTTGCCAGCTGTTGTAAGGTTTTCAATGATCATTCTTGCCCACCTATATTTGGCCTCGTAAGAGTTGTCTTTGTTTGCAGCAATATGGTCTGCAACATGTATTCAACCGGAAACTCAATGTCCTCTTCATCTATGCGCTTAACCAAGCGCTTTTCTTGTTCATCATATTGGAGCAAGTTGCGGTGACGCATGTTCTTCTGCAGTACACAAAAAAAATTGGTTTCAGCTAATTTTTTTGATAAAACCAAAATTGGTTTCAGATAAATTTTTTGATGGAACCATAAAAGGTTTCATCTTATTTGTTGAAGATGTTTTGATGTAACCAGAAACGGTTTCATCAAAAAATTAAATCTTTCTCTTTTTAACCAAAGAGGTAAGATGATATTAAATTTGAAAGTTGATAGAAAAGTAAATATTCTTTACCTCAGAGTATAGATATTTCTTGTCGGTGAGACCCTCAAAGTTTTCCAATATTTGTTGGCAGAAAATGTTAAGGTTCCATCTAGCAAACCTCGGATACCTGTCGAGCCCCTCATTCCTTGTTGCAATCATAGTCATCTCAGCCACCCAATACTTAAAAAAAAAAATTCAAATTAAGAATCAATAACAGATACATTATAAAAAAAAAACCTATTAATCAAAAGAACAAAAAATATCTTACCAGCAGGTAAATTACGCAACCAACTACGTTCTCAACATCTCCATCAGAATCTATTATTGACTCAAGTAGATAATCATGGAATACTTCTGGCCAACAAACCTTGTTCATATCAAATACCATATACAAGTACTTGGTAGCCAGACTTTCCCATCTTTTTTGGGGATGAATACCAAAACCAACAGGTTCATGACGAGAAACTTTACAAACTCATATGCTTTGCTTTCATCCGCTGCGGTTTCCATCATGCAACGTTGAATATCATCTTTGAACGTATTCTTACTTCCATTAAAATACTGAGCGACGAAGATTTTAACCTTTTTTTCATTTAGTTGTACACCCTTCATCACCTGTAGACTAAAGATTACAGAGAAATGTTCTGGAATTGTCTGCAGAGTCATTTTCTTTGATCTCGATAATCTAAAACACAATGGTAGCTTACCATCTTATCTGATCTCCAATGACTATAAAACCATCATAATTGCCTTTTTCTTTTTGAAGAGTTCTTCTTCATCCATTACACCATCATAGAAGGGATCAAAGAAACGCCAGAATGGACATGATTTAAGAGCTATCAAATGCGGTTTTTTGTTCTGTATCAGTGCCTTTATTTCAGCTGCTAGTTTGCACAAATGATGCAATGAGCATCTGTACGACTCGGTTTCTCTCTTTTTACCTGTAAATGAAACCAAAAGTTAGGTGAATCATATGTAAAAATAATGAAACCAAGAACAATATGAATAAGGAAGTACAAAACAACTTCATCATCAAATAACTGAAAATGATGCAACCAGATTTGGTTTCATAAGAAAAACTGGAAATAAATACGCTAAACAGAGAACACACCAATAAGAGATTTAGTTGCAAATTACTTTTAGATAAGCTATGTGTTCGCAAACTCCAGAATTAGCGGTTCATAACTCTATATACATCATTCTCAGTAAGAAAGAAAAAGAGGACCAAATCCTAGAATCTTAGTTATGTCACAAAGTTTTGATTTTCAAAGTAAATAGGCATGCTGCATATATAGGTTTATCAGGCAAACATATGGTTATTGATGAAACTAAAGTACAAATGGTGTAACCAAATATAGTTACATGAAACAAACTCTTGGTTTCATCACTTTTCATTTTTAATGATGTTTTGATGATGTTTGTTGTAAAATGAAAAGTGATGAAACCAAAAAAGGTTTCATTAGAAAAGCCAGAATATACCTTAGCAAACATTATCAGTTATAGTACCAATTTAACAATTGGAAAATGATGAAACCAAAAATGGTTTCATCAAAAAAAAAAGATTATATTTTGTATCAATGCCTTCATATGCAATACCAGTAGCACCAAACCATCAAAATATTATAAAAACCATATGTTGATGAAGATGATGGAAACCAGATTTGAAATCAGCAGATGAAATCAATAAAGAACATCATAAGATGAAAAAAATCTACTGTGAAACTACAGAAACCTAAGATTGAAATCAGCAGATGAAACCTAAGATTGAAATCAGCAGATGAAACCTAAGATTCATAATCGAATTTCTACAGAACATAAGATTCATAATCTCGAATTAGGTGAAACAACATCAAAATGAAATCAGTAAATAACATCTGAAGAACAATAAATTAGGTGAAACCACTAAATGAAACCAAAAATCGGTTATGATTTACCTTTCGGAGAACTTTTTACAACCACTTTCCTAATAGGTTTCCTCTTTTCATCTTTCTTCTTCTCTTGCTTTTTCGCCATTTTCTTCTTCGCCTAATTTCTTAAGATGAAACCTTTTCTAAACATTAAACTAGGTCAAAATAAAATGAAAATTAAACCTGATTTCCTTTCGAGGAAGGTTAGATTTGTTTGTTATAAGTTTGATGAACTGTTTTGTGGAGCAAGAAGAAGAAGGAATCAAAAATGGTTTCAGGTCTGGTTTCTGAGGGAAGAGAGAGGGAAGTTTTTGATAGTTTCTGAGTGAAAAGAAGTGTCGGTTACTCGAATAGGGAAGAAAATAGATGGTGTATGAAAATAAAGGGAAGGGTGATTTAGTCAGTTCAGGTAAAATGGGGTAAATGTGTTGGTTTTGTTTTGTTGGGTCTAATTTAGATGGACAAGGACCCCTATGGTGTTATAACGCGCGCGTTATTTTATTTTCGCAGAAAATATATGGATTTTTTTTCTCTTTATATATTTGGAAAAAAAGTCATAATATGGTAGGTACTCGATTTCCAAATTGAATTTGGAGTTCCATAAAATTCCAAACACGGTAAGTTAGGTTTTTCTTTTGAGTTTGTAATTTATAAACCAATCATACGTTTCCAAATGTTCTCACGAATTCCAAATTGAACTTGGTTTTCTTTTTTTATCTTTTCATATTATTTTTAAACTAATTATACGTTGTCAAGTGTTCTCACCAAAACCCTTGTTTCACAAAATTCAAAAAAAGTATATTTCAACCAATAAGAAACAAGGGTTTCAGCATCATTCAACGTTGGAATTTTAACTATATGGGTAATCTGATTGTAACAGATTGTTTCAAAAGAAGAAAAAAAAAACTTCTTCTTATTATTCAAAGCTTAGCTCATTGCATGAGACACCGCATGAATCATCATCATCACCCATAACGAAACTATCCGAGGATATTTTGTTTGATATCTTTCTTCGATCGTTTAGGTCAAAGACTCTATCTTCAAGTGCAAGGGCGTCTCAAAGGTATGGCATTCTGTTATATCTAACCCAGCTTTCCTAAACAATGGATACAGTGAAAGCCCTACAACCGAAAATTGGATTCAAGGTTTGCACCCCTTGACCCAATCAAGAACACATGTAAAGAAGGTTCTGATGATGCTTTGAAGAAGAGAAAAGCAGAGAAAGGGTTTTCCAAGAGATGATTTCGAAATGGGTTTGGGAGATGCTACTTATAGGAGTTTTTGCATCTGTTGGGAAAAGACATGTCTTTTCCTGTGATTTCTCTTCACAAAGAGATGCGTCTCTTCATCAACAGACACTGTCTGTTGAATTTAGAATTTTCTGGAAACGTTTTCCAACTGTCCAAACAATTGCATATCCAAAAAATTCTTGGATATTCTTGGCTACGCCCCCAGGACCCCCCTTCGTAGCGCGGTTGAAAATATTCCAACATTCTCCCCTTATTTTCAAAACCATAAAACAAAGTTAAAAACTTTTAAAACCGGAGCGGCTGCATCACCGAAGTGACTGCCTACGTACTCGAGTGGGATCAAGCCAACGTAGTTCTAGCACAATTGAGACTAAGCATCATCGTTGAAACCAATACATAAATGATAGGTACCTTCTGGGTTTGAACCTTCACTTAGTGTAAGAAACTCAAAGCTTTATCGATATTCTATGGTGAAACTAGTCTTGAACCAAGAATCCCTTATGACAAAGCCGGAGTCTCCACACATATTGATTCCATAATACATGTGTTCTGTAGCCAAGCACTATAAAGGCCTTGTGCTTATATCCTTATTCATGAGTCTTCTTTAGAGAACGGTCTTCTTCTCTTAGGAAACGGCCCACATTTCCATACTCATATAGGTAAGTCTCGAAGGTGTTTGCGAGACACCTTTTACTAATCACGAGACTCATTAAGGATTTACATCCATCCTATTTTCTTAGAAAAACCAGCACTAACTTGAAATGGGAAGTTTTATGCTAGTGCTCCATAATCTCTGACCATAACTTGTTGGTACCACATTGAACCTTGTTTATCCTTTTCAAAACATAGGTTGGGTTTCTGCTATGGGAGATCAACCTTCCTTCACAGACCTTAGTCCCATTTCATTACATTTTATTGAAGCAGCTGAATATGGTAGACTCTTTGTGAATGGGTCTGCCAATTCCTTTTTGATTCAATAAAGTTAACCGTAACCACTCCCCTCTTGAGTAGTTGCCTAACCAATTGGTGTCTGAGACTCGCATGTCTACACTTTCCATTATAAGTCTTATTAGAGACATTATAGATTGTAGCTTGATTATCACAATTAATCAAAACTCCTGGAGATGGCTTCTTCCAAAGTGGAATTTCCATAAGAAGGTCCCTAAGCCATTCTGCCTCTTTACATGCATTCGTTAAAGCTATCAATTCTGACAACATTGTTGAATCGGATATACAAGTCTGTTTCTTGGAACTCCAAGACACAATGACACCTCCTAAAGTAAAAATCCATCCAGGATGTCGACTTGGACTTGGATTCTACATTGTTCCAGTTAGCGTCGCTGTAACCTTCCAATACAGCGGGATAGCCTTGGTAATGCAAACCAAAATCAATTGTTCCTTTCAAGTAAGCCATAACTCTGGAAACCGCTTTCCAGTGTTCAGAACCAGGATTACTTGAAAAACGACATAACAACCCCACCGCATGGGCTATGTCCGGTCTTGTGCAATGCATAACATACATAAGACTCCCAATGACACTGGAATACTCAAGTTTTGCATGAGTACGACCGGTGTTCTTCTTTAACTTGATAGTATGGTCTAAAGGAGTAGGTCTTTGGATCGTCATCAAAGTGATCATACCTTTTGAGAAATTTCTCAATATAATGAGATTGGGTTAAAGCCAACTCATTCCCTTTCTTAGGATCTTAATTCCCAAGATTACATCAGCCTCTCCTAAATCCTTCATATCAAAGTTAGAGCCAAGAAACTTCTTTGTTTCTTCCACCATAGATATGTCAGATCCAAAAATAAGCATATCATCAACATATAAACAGAGAATCACACATCCAGAACTATCATGCTTACTATAGATACATTTATCTGCATCATTCACCACAAAACCATATGACAAAATCACTTCGTCAAACTTCTCATGCCATTGCATGGGAGCTTGCTTCAAGCCATAAAGAGATTTAACCAACTTGCAAACCTTCTTTTCTTGGCCTGGCAATATGAAACCTTCAGGTTGTTCCATATATATCTCTTCTTCCAAATCTCCATTTAGGAAGGCGGTTTTGACATCCATTTGATGAATAATTAACTTGTGAATAGAAGCAAGTGCAATTAAACGAATAGATGAGATGCGAGCAACAGGAGCATATGTATCAAAGTAATCAATTCCATGTCTTTGCCTATAACCCTTAGCAACCAATCTTGCTTTAAACTTACCTTTTGTACCATCGGCATTTACTTTTCTTTTGAATACCCATTTACTTCCAATAGGCTTTACGCTGGAGGTAAATCGCAATATATCCAAGTACCATTAATAAGATGGGAATCTTTTTCATCATTGATAGCCTCTTTCAAAAACTAGCATATTTGGAACTAATAGCCTCAACATAAGTTTTAGGGTCATCATCAACATGCGCAACATATTTGGTAATATTAAGAATTGTATTCTTATCACCTTCTACAAGATATGTTATAAAGTCTGGACCAAAGCTTGTCTCTTTTCTTGCTCTCTTACTCCTTCTAGGTTGATATCTTCTATGGGTTAGAAATATCCTCTATGTCTTGAGTAGGAATAGAATGACCATCATTCTCATTAGTCTCTTGATTCTAGACTAGGTAACAATGAATTCTAAAGTGGGTTGCATTTGAGAACCTGTTCCTATTAGGTTCTCAAAAATTCCACATCTCTGATTCTATAATCTCGAAAGTATCAAGGATTAAAAATCTGTAGGTGATACTATTAAGAGAGTATCCCACAAAAGCACATTTATAAGCCCTGTTTCCCAATTTTGGTCTTTTAGGATCAGGCTTTCGAACATATGCCAAACAATTGCATATCCAAAAAACAAGTGGATAAACAAGTGGTTAGCAAAGTACGTACACAGGTGCTGATAATTTCATTGCATGGTTCGTGGTTTATAATATTCATTGTCTACAAAATATAAATGCAATCGTCCTTAAAAAGAACTCAAACGCTGACATATTAGCTTCAACTACAACTCCTAATTACTATCGCACTCGATTTCTTGATACTCGTGATGGGCGTAACTTTGAGTTTCTACGTGATTCGATCACATTCAAAGAAAATCAATTTCGTTTGGCATCAAGCTATGGTTTAGCTCTCTGTCAAGAAACAACAAAATCTAGTGACTCGACATTAGCCGCTAGCCGCTTTTTGTCTCAAATCTTTGGGACTGCTTTTTCCGAAAATTCTTGGGGGTATAATCATCCAGACCTAAGATATATTACCAGGACACATACTATGTCTGCAATCTATTTACCGGAAATGCTATCTCTATTCCACGACCCTCTGATAAATGGATTGCCGGGCACTGCGTCATTAGTTGACCTTCCACTGCATTCCGTTCCCGTTCCACAACGGTCGTGCGTATTCCACAAATTTGAACCCCGTCAAATGAATTTGACCTTGAAGTTTACTCTTCTGACAATGATGCATGGGAAACTCGAAGGGTTTCATCTCCACCGGGAAGAACAGCTGTAACCATTAAAACTTTTACTTCATTGCATGTAGTCGCCCATTGTGGAGTATTATATTGGATTAATGGAGGAAAGAGCGCAGAAATTACAACTGTTGATATGAGGAATTACAAGGGCAGTGATAGTTTTTATCAATGCAGGGCTCTTCGCTTGCCTGTGAAATACGATAGAGATGGATATGCTACTGTTCAGTTAGCAACCATAAGTTGAATTTATGGGAACTGCGTCTCGTGGAGAACTAATGAAGACGAATGGGATTGGTATTTGGTTCACAAGGATGTTGATATAAGTAATATCAGTAACTACTATAAGCTTGCAGCATTGAATCCGTTGGATCGCGATATTGTATTCCTTGGAAGTTGTAATCTTTGGAACGATTTTCTGACCTACAACATTCTGACCAGAAAAATCGAAAAGCTTGAGAGTTGAGAGTCTTAAAGACTCCTTCCAATCATGACGAGGCTTCACATGAATAAAAGAAGTACTGAGAGTACGACACACAGAGTGTCAATGTGCAGTAATTGTGCTATCACTTGAAAGATGAGCAATTCTTGCCTTTTGGAGAGAGAACTATGAATGGGTGATCTACTATGTTTTCACCTCTGAACAACATTGATATTTGATTTCTTTTTTTTCTTTTTTTTTTTTTTGTTCTTTGGAGTTTGGATTACTTACTGAATTTAAATTTCATGCATTTCACCAAACCATTGTTCTCGGGTTACCCCCTCACCAACCCATAATGAAGTAAAACAAGGTGAACCTTATCTGAGCATATATCGTTTTTTCAAATTTTTTGATTAATTGGGGTAGAATTTCATCACTTATTCTGTTATTCATCCATTTTTACTGTATGAAATATAATACTTAGGATTGGTTGAAAGGCAACAACTATCCAAGGGTTCCTTTCAAAAAAAACAACTATCCAAGGGCAGAGTTCAAAGACTCTGCACTTACCAAAAGTACGTTCAAAATATATAACAAACAGAACAACTTGCTATAAAAAAAATGTATTTCTACAGGTATATATGAACTTCGTTCTTTTTGGATTCTAGTGAGTAAAGTAGTAAAGAAAAACTAAAAAGCTGAACAATTTAATGAGTAGAACAATTATATATTATCTCACGGCAAAGTTGGGTAATTTAGTCCCATCGAGGCTGCAACTTCACTGGCGGAAAAATTGTCGGCTTGTTCCTAAATTGAACAAACCACAACAATCATTAGTCAAGTCATATAATTAAACTAACTGTTTCTTATGTTCTAGTGATTAACAAATTATCCATGTCGTCCTGAATTTTTTCATACACATACCTGAAGCCGATGTAACAGATACATTAAGAAGAGATGAACAAACACCTGCAAACGCAAGATTAACAAAGATAATTCGACAGTGTAAATATGCTATCACCTTATTGTTAATATCCCGAAAAATCAATTGGTTTAGTTTAAGGTTTTTCACCAGATAGAAGAGTAGGAGTACTCTTGCAACAGGATACCGCCAGAGAAATCGAGTGGCTCTAACTGCTCCTGAATCTATAAGCTTTACTGCTTTTTGTAACTGCATAAATAAGAAAAGCATCAACCCACAGCTAGATAAGGTTAGGGTATGAATAAGAGTGCCAATTGGGTTATGAGAAAGAACAGTAGTTACCTGTAAACTAGCGCCAGCCATATGCCGATGATACAAGGGTAGAGGCCTGTGGTTGTAGTTTCATCAGAAAACATTAGACTTTTGCTCTTATTCTTGTCAGAATAAGATAAAGTAATATCACAATTGAGTATTTTCAGAGCAGCCAAAATCAGATAGAAAGCAATAACATACTCGAGGGTTTTCAAATCCGTATCTTCTTCCCAAGATGTTGATGCCCTGCGGGGGACCTTACTTCGTTCTGCTTCTACCTGTTCATCAATTTAACAAAACTTTAAGTAACCCGAGAGGAATAGGTCCAACAAGACGCAATGTATTAAGGTTATAAGGTGCGGTTGGAAAATATAGTTACAAGCACCAGACAAACCTGTGCTTCTTGAAATCGCTTAGCCTCTTTCTCCAATTGGAACTCAGTTGCAGCCTTTTCACTAGCCATCGTCTCTAATTGAGTTTGCTTGTAGTACTGAAAGAAATGATACAAATTGCTTAATGAATGACTCGGTGGTAATCAACTATAAACAACAGGGTTGGATGCGTCTCTTACGCCTGACGTACCAATAAATCTGTTAACTCGCGATAGCGCTTTTCTAGCTCCATGTGTTCCTGTTAATCATTGTGATATATAATAGGTATGTATTAATTTTTATTGGAAAAAGAAAGTAGTATAACATGAGCCACTAAGAAAAGTAAGAGAATCTAAGTGTAAACAGACAAGCGCAGCCTTTTACTTGTAAAAGAAACATTAACAGAAAACTGAGGGCCACCAACCTGCCGTGAATAATGCTCAGCATCCCTTTTCATGCCTGCCATTTCCACCCTCATCTTCTGCATTTCAGCCTGCAAACATAGTAAGAGATAGAGATACCCTAAGAACTTGATTATTAATTCTCAGTCACAATCATATTGCACATTTGCACTATATGAACTATCTCTGAATCTAGTGATACAAAGCCTAGGATTGAACTTCCCTGAATGGATAACGCATAGCAATGTTTTAAAACATCCACTATAATGGTGAAACCGTCAAAGGCAACATAACCATTAATGGCCATGAAACGGGAAATGAAACAAGTGGAAAGTTTTGGGAAAACGTATATAATCGTTATACCGCTATTTACTGTTTTTCTAGTTATAATGGGCGCCAGTGAGCTTGCTTATCCATAAGGGTTTCATACCCTAACAAATGGTGACGGCCGATGATTGTTATCTCTATAATTGAAAACCCTGGTTCAGGGATAATAATCTTCAATAAAGTCCTAGTTGTGCATTATAACCTTTTCAAGGGTTAAGTACCAATATAACGATTCTGTTGCACTTGGACAAAACACAATAAAATTACCTCCAAAGAAGAAAGCTTGCTTTCTGCATCTCTTTGACCCTGGCGTGCACGCTCCACTTCTTCCTGCCATGCCTGCATCTGTGGTTGACGTATATTAAAGTTAATAGCATATTGTAGAAAATTCCAGGAAGGTAAGCAAACAATCGGGGTTAGCACTAGATGCACTTTATTTTTCTTGAAACTATAATGGCCAGAAACAAAAACGAACTTAGATCTCATGCACTACTTGTCTTGCATTGAGTAAGGCGTCTAATAAAAACTCAATCAGTGCCACAACTTCATGTGGTGTGCCACATGACAATCATCAAATATTGCATTGAACCAAGTTGAATACAATAATATTGATGCAAGCACGCAATTGTACTATAGATTCACCATAATTATACTAACTGAACCGTCGGGATTCCTTGTCACAGAACAAAGGGGTTCTTAGTTTGTTTATAATTCATAAAGAATAAACCCAAGCTGGTAACCATTATTTTGCTTACTCATGGGTGCCAGAATCATGTGGTTAATCATCTCATTTTGTTTATAATTCATAAAAAAATAAGCCCAAGCTGGTAACCATTATTTTGCTTACTCATGGGGCTCGAAATCATGGGGTTAATCAACGAGACGTGTTTTGTTTTTAGCCTACGGAAGGTATTTCATTTCCAGCTATATACAAGTAATCTAGTTTTCAAAATTCTCCTTGTTATCTTAACCAGCAAGTCAGGTCAGAATATATATGAATAAGGTAATCGCAGTCACGTTACTTTAAGCTATCATATGTTTGATTAAGAGTTTATATGTCTACAAGTACTAACAATATATGATTACCAACCTGAAGTGCTTGACTTGCTTCGTCAGGAGACCTCTTTTGGCCGCGGCGAACACGAGCTTCCATATCTTGCAACTCTTGAGTCAATGATGCACATTCAGCCTGATAATGTACTGATGATTACCACCAAGGAGCTCAAGATCGAATCTTCACCTCAATAACCAGAAAAGAAGAACTGAAAAATAAGAAATGCATGAAAGATTGTAGTCTACCTCAACTACTGCCAACTTTTGCTCCAGATCTGCTGCCCTTGATGCCCGCTCATCAGCTGTTCTCTGAATTACATGCGTTTGTCAAAAGTTGAATTGAAATGATATAGGAGATAAACCAGGACACCATCTAATCAGCAAAAGCATGAGGGCTAAGATGTTATACCAGCTGTCACGTTTCCTTTTTAATACATACATTTATTAAGAAGCCTTGATATGGCAAAGATTAGCTGTTCTTTTTATTTTATTGAGTGGTCGTATAACTGTAAGAAGTTCACATACTCAGGTTAAGGGGCCAGTACTTGTGGTGTCATGATAATTAAAATACTAAATTTCAACTGCTTCAAGAACCCTATATACATACACCTTTGCTAGAATACCAAAGTACGACAAAATAAAACCTGCAACCTTCCAAGAATATCCTGGCTGACTCAATCAGCTGTCTGGCATGCCTTGGTAGTTTGTGATAGTTATTGTAGTAGTAGAGGGAGGGAGGGAAAATACTAGTTGTACCCAGAAAGTAAAAATAGAAAGAAAAAAAAATTTAACTGCTGAGCTCCAAATACCTGGATTCTAGCAAGGGCAGTTGATGCTTCAAGAGCTCGATGTTCTAACTCCACCTCCCGTTCCATAGCTGCCTGATTATTGAAACAGAATCAATTAGAGAAGCACAATAGGAACACCTAAAAGTGTAGAAATATTTTCTAACAAATATACTGTAGATATTAACCATTTTGGTAGCATTGTGTGCTGCATGTTCTTCTTCTGCCCTGCGTTCTACAGAAGCCAGCTCTTCCCGTAGAGCCTGGAGTTTGGAACAAGGAAACAATCATGGTATGAAGAAAAAATACGAATAAATAAGACCGATATGCAAGTAGTAGGAACTTTGTGTTATAGAGTAATTTTCAGTTGCACACCTGCATCATTCGTGTTTCTGTCAGTTCCCGATTTCTCATAATAGACTCCATATTTGCCTGGTTAAGAATGCATGGATTATAGTTATTATTAGGGAATTGATGTTTTGATTCAAGTGAGAATCATATTATAATTTATAACCTATGGAAAAGATATTGTAGCGAGGCATCACAATAAATATACCTGAAGAGAGCCAAGCTTTCCTTCGGATGTAGCAGCCTGTTTCTTTAGCGAATCCATTGAATTGATAAGGTTTTCAATTTCTGAATTCTTTGCAGCCAAAGCGTCACTCATATTGGATTCAACTTTAGACACTTCAATCTTGGATGCAGATAACTCTTGCTGTAGTTGCTTAACACGAGCCTCATATGACTGTCTCCTTTCTCTCTTTAACGGTTCAAACCAATTAATAGGCAAGACATAAAATTGTTAAGCACATAAGCAATGTGAAGTTTCACATTTTCCTAAACTTGTAGACGTTTTGAAGGCAATTTACCTCTGACACAAGAAGCTCTTCCAGCTGCTTATTTTCAGATTTGTATTCTTGAAGGCGGGATGAAAGTCCGGCACAAACCTGTACATTCATATAGCAAAAGGATATTGGGCATTTCAAGAATCAAGAACAAATAACAAATAACAACCAACAAAAAACAAAACCCATCACAAGAACATTGAATAAGAGGATAGCCAGCAGATATGTCTGACAAGCTCTCTTTCATGTTTTTTTTTAACATCTGGATCCTAAATCTTCCGTATACTCATATATAGTATAAGATTATACATCATATTGTATACCAGGTACACATTTGGGAGTCTTTCTCCTTTTGCAGAAGCCTTCTACTGCCTTCATAGGTCTGTGACTAGGGGCTGGATAAATTAATAGCTGAGAGGCGATTCCTCTCCTCCCATACACTGTGATGATGGTAAACCTAGAGTAGATGAAGGATTCACATTTACCCATTAAGAAGATTGCCCGATTGGTCAAAATAATTGTTGGGAGTTGTTAACATTGTTCCACTTTTTTGTGAAAGTAACTAAACAAAGTTAACATATAATAATCTGTGCTAGACAGCTGAAAAGAGACGAGATTTCTTACCCTAGCTAACCTGGCTTCTTTAGATTGACCAGTAGATTTTGCAGTTTTGAGCAGTCCTTGAGCCTGCAAACCAGCTAAAGGGACTAGTCAACGATTAGAGTATACACTGAGCATATGACAAAAAATCCTTGCTAGTGAGCACTGATGTATGGAATTGTTTTAGTATATGACATAGGTTACCTCATCGAGTTGGTCTTGCACTCTAACTGGAGAAACATCAAGTTTATCTTCCTGTTGCATCTTAACTTCTAAAGAAGTTTGGTCCTTTCGATCTACATCTTCTGACGGAGCATCATTGTTAGTATGTGTTCCCACATTTTCCAGTTCAGATCTCTCTAAACCAACTTTTGAAGGAATATCCTCAACTCCTGGTTTAGTGATTTGTTCGGCATCAGCAGAATGTTCTTTATCAATTACATCATCTCCTTCACCCACCGAAACTGAAGGCAATTCTGTATGTCCCTCTGATGTATTTTCAATAGTACTCTCACCATTAACTGATGAGCTAGAAGCTACTGAATCATTAATGGTAGAAGAAATTTCCGTTGCAGTAAGACTATCAGGTTTATCTACATCACTCGGGGTTGCCTCAGGTAAAGAAACACTCAATATAGTGCCCTCTTCATTTGAATCTGGCTGTATCTCTTTACTAGTTTTGGCCGTGGAATTGCTGGAAACAGCACCATCATTTTCAGAAGATACAGTAACCTCCAACGTATCAGGTTTAGCATTATCTGGGGATGGCTGTGTGGTACCTTGACCCGGCTCAATGGAACTTGTTTTAGGAGGTTCATTAGCCTGGAGCCTTGACTGACCCTGCAGATTCAGTTGCACACACAAATTAGTGACATGAAAAGTATTCAAGTGATTTCTTGGATAATCTTCCTACCAAAAAGTCAGGGGTGCGCTAGAATAATACCTTCTCCTTCCGTTTAGTTTTCTTGGACTTCAACTCTTCCCCATTGGATGCTAATAAGTTGCCTAAAGAGACACCATGTATGCAACAAAATATAAGATTGATTTTTACTCATACTATACATCAATAACACCAAGAGTTAAAAGCTTGGAAAGAGAGGTAAAGTTGTCAAGCACAAAACATACTCTTAGTGGTGAGTCACAATTAAAGAGGCAATGAGATCGGATACCTGGTGAGTTTGATTCAGGTTGCTGGTCATAGTCACTAACCACCAGCTTTGCCCGTCGATCTACAACTTCCAATAAATCTGGATTCACAAAAAACATTAACATAGATCATCAACAATCATCATTAATTCTCCTACATAACAAGATTTTTTTCTGAAAACCATTTAACAAATCAATTAGCATATATATACATATAACATATTAGCATGTGATTTCTTTCCTTCACATACCTTGTACAGGCTTCCTATCATGAATAGAGGGATGCGTAGACACTACAATAAAAGTTAATTATATCCAATTCTCCTTTATCTGTGGTTCTATATTAGAGATCTCTCTAGAAATGCATTATTCCCATCTCGAATTCCATTCACTACTTAGTGACACAATTACATGCATTCAATACTGTTGTCAATAAATTATATCGAACTAGAATCAATATTCCAATGTATAAAAGGAGTTTACCTAGTGTTGTTCTCAATCCAGTTTTTCCTTCACATACAGGTTTCCTATCATGAAATGATGGACGCTATTTCGCTATGAATAGAGGGATGTATAGACACAACAATTAGAGTTAATTATATCTATATCTAATAACGGTATCCTCTACTGTACCTCTGGTTCTATATTCCAGATCTCTCTAGAAATGCATTATTCCCATCTCGAATTCCATTCACTAGTTAGTGACAGAATTACTCTCATTCAATAAATTTCTTCTCACTTTTGTTCCAATGTTCACATTTCAGGTTCTTCTTCAACAACAATACTGTTGCCAATAAATTATATCGAACTAGAATCAATATTTCAATGTATACGAAGAGTTTACCTAGTATCGTTCTCTACCCATTTTTCTCATGCAAAAGCTAAATTCATCACTACTATTAATCAAATAAGATCAAATTTAACAAAACAAGACTGATCAGATTATATAGTATTGATTTAAACAAATGAATTAAGAAGATTTCTCCATACCTTCGGCAGCTTTAAGCCACTTCGCCATTACCAAATGGTATTATTATGCCCTAGAAATGGATTACTGAGGTAAGAAATGGGACGACCATTTAATCAATAGATCTGAAAATTGTTGGAGATGATTCGGTTATTGTTGGAGTAAGGTTTGATCGATTCGGAAAAATGGTGGGGAAGGACGGAAAAGGAAAAAGATGTCGAGGTAAAGAGGAAGAAAGGAAATTACTGTTAGGCGTCAGGTCTTAATCAGATCTGTTGTGTATAAAAAAAAGGAGTCCGACGGGTTCAGTTGGTTAAAACTTAATAAAGTGTATGGTTTGAAAAGGTAAGCGATTAATGCAAAGCCCAATAGAGCCAAACAGCACAACTTAAAAGGGGTGAGCATTTTATCGGTATTTTCGTGGATGGATGTCGGATCGTTCGCTAATGGATTGGATTCGGATGAGATTTTTGAAATCCAATGGATTACGGATTGGGCCCAGCCCGGATGCAACCTTGAAAATCCATTGGACATCCATATCCGTTAGATTAAGAGCATTTATATAGTTTCTAGAAAATATATAAATAGTTTTGGAATTTTTAAGTTGTTTACTTGGAGTGTTGTCCATGACACTTCTATATTTATATACATATATAAATTGTGTAGGTTCTTTAAAAAGTCATCTACTCCCTCCGTTCCTTTTTAATAGGAGTCCCGGTGAATGTTATAAAAGTAGCTGTAAGCGGCCTTGGGTGATCCGCTAGTGGCTGAAGTTAAACCTCCAGCAAATTATGTTGGCCCGCGTGGTCGTCATCCATCAGCGCATCTCACATTCGTCCTCCAAATTCATTTTTTACCATAGTGGAAACCCTACTTTGCCTATCCACATGGCTTACCAAATAGTTAGGTTAGGTAATTCCAATATGAATCGCCCTAATAGGGTTACTAGATTGATGGGGAGTGTACCAAGATCCATAAGAGACAAAACACTTTTAACACATTGATTGGTACACTCACTAGCAATTTGGTACCCCCTATTAGCAATATTGAGCATCCGGTTCGGGAAATCGCAAGTCCGATAATCCAATTACAGGGTTGTTGATGGGAGAAAACGATTTGCTGGTTTTTTAGGAAAGTGAAGAGATGATATTGCGGGAGGGGACTCCTCGACCGAGAAAATTGATTAAACCTTTTTCAAACATATGCATTACATGGGAGTTCTTTGAGTTCGAGAGATTAATCTGTAGGATTCCGACCTAAACCAAGGCAATGGTCGTTCCAAAGTCAATTCGATCACAAATAGGGATGAGGGTCGATCTGTAGGAGGAAAACTGAGAAGTATGTGAGATCAATGAGGATCAAGGATTATGGATGTGTTTGGAGATTTCTGCAACTGAACTGTTGAGTTCGAGTAAGTTCTAATTGATTGATTGAATTCTGCTCTGTTGAGAGTTCTTGTTTTGATAAGAATTCTTGGTTAGACGATGATTCTTGGTTGTTCAATCATGGATTCAGATACTTATTTATATTGCAAGAATAGTAGACACATTGATCCCAGTAAACGTGACGGTTGCTGGAGTGAAAGAGTGGGAAAGTGGGAAATCTTGGTTAACCAGTTCCATATAGTGTGGAGACTTGGTTGATTGTCCATCCACTACTTTTCTAACTCCTTTAACTGCTTGCACGACTTACTCACATTTCTCATCGTGGGTGTACACACGTATCATAGGTTGCCTGATCGAAACCCTAGTGAATATCCCCCATGTTACGTGATTGATGTCTCACGATCGTGGAGTCTGCAAGGCAGACGTGTATTTAATTAGTCAGTTGTTGACTTGACTGGACGATGAGTCCTAGCATTGATGAGTCGAGCATAATAAATAAATGTGGTATGTTTTGGGACTCATGGATTGAGCATAAGGTGTCTGCTGAGACACGTTCAGATGTTGAGTCTTGATGAATTGTGATATATATCATTTTACTAGTTGAGGTTGTAATAATGATATTTTGGGACTTTGGATGATCGTCCGATGAGGTTGCTCGATCAAGGACTTATTAAGATATGTTCGATAGAAAATTAGAGATATCGTTGAATCATGCAGAATGCTCATTTCTGATCTAATATATCATGAATAATCAAATGACAGGGTAGGAATCAGAAATATTGGATGGTCGTCCATTGGAACCATGTTGCTCATTCGAGCAAAACTGTTGGTAGCAGGACCAAATTAGAATATTGATTGTTGGATCGATAAAATCTTTGAATCTTGATAGTTGAATCAACATGAAAAATATTGATCAGTCGAGCAATTGATGGTTGAATCAAGGAGTTCTGTACCCAGTTGAATGAGAAAAATAAATATTGCTAGTTTAAGCAAATATTGCGCGTTTGAGCAAATATTGCTCGTGTTATGAATTATTGGTAGCGGGACCAAATAAAATATTAATTAAAATACTAGTAGCTGGACCAAATATTATATAATTAATTAGGATGTCGATTGCAGGATCGACATAAAATTATCAACGTTTAAACTTGCTCAGAATTATGATTTGCAGAGCATGTGGTTTGAAAATTGTTGATCAATTGATGATTTACTGAAAATCGGCCAATGAGTGAGAGAGGGACCAGCTACATGGGATGATGGCCCGACCATGTAGAGCTTAGGAGATTTAATGAGAATATACCGAAGTTTTTTGTAGACCATTTAGTGAAAGGATGATTAAATTCAGATGGGATGACTTCATTTGGTGTTTGTCTAACGCTTATTCTCCATGTGACTCTGATAAGAGGCAAGAATTATGGACTGGAGTGGATGATTTATCCGGTTGGGAAGGTGAAGCTTGGTGCTTAGCAAGGGATTTTAATGCAACACGTAAAAGAAATGAAAGAAATAAACCAGGTGGCTCTAAGAGAGCTAAGAAACTTATGAATGAATGTATACAAAATCATGGATTGATAGACTTGCCTCTCAATGGGGGTTTATATACATGGTCAAACATGCAGGAGAACCCAATCTTATGTAGACTAGATATATTTCTAGTTCCCCTCAACTAGAAATCAAATTCCCTGAGATAACTCAAACTCTCCTCTCAAGAACTTTACCAGACCATTCTGCATTACTTCTTATAACTGGTAGAATAGAAAGGAAAAGATCTCCTTTCAGGATCGAAACTTTCTGGATATCAAACCCATCTTTCATTGAGCAACTAAAAAATTGGTAGGATGCTATGGAATTTCAAGGATCATCCAGTTATATCATGTCAAAGAAGCTTTAGAACTTAATTTTGTTTTTATCAAAAGATGGTGCAGAGATACATATGGGAAGTGGGAGAAAAGAAGGAGAAACTAATCCAAGACATTGACTCTTTGAACTCCTTGGATATAGATAATGCTAGAAAGTGGAGTTTTATCTCAGGAAGATTTCAACTTGAGAGTGTAGTGGAGAGCTCAACTAAAGCAAATCAATATAGATAATACTAGAAAGTTGTTAGCAAGATCTGAAGATAAATACTTCAAAGATGGAGACAAAAATTCAAGTTATTTCCACAATTTGGCAAATGGTAGAAGGAAAAGGAACACTATCATGAAACTTGAGATTAATGGAGAAGATAACTTTTGCCAAGAGGATATTAGAACTGAATTCTTAAATTTTTACTTCAATCTTTTTCAAGAAAAACACCAGTGAAGGCCACAACTAAACTCGGACAATTTCGCAAAAATTTATGAAGAGGACAAGAATTGGATTGAAAGGGAAATATATGAAGATGATGGTCTTGGCAGTCATAAAAGCTTTCAAAAATAACAAGTCTCCAGAGCATGATGGCTATCCCATGGAGTTCTTTAAGATATCATGGGAAATGATAAAGCAAGATGGTGTGGCAGTTGTCAAGGAATTTTGCATTTCAGAAATGATGGACTAGAGAGCAAACTGTTATTTTATTAGTCTTATACCGAAAAATGAGCATTCTCACACAACAAAGAACTTCGGACCTATTAGCTTGGTGGGGATGTATGTACAAGATAATCTCAAAGGTGCTAACTGGAAGATTCAAAATGGTACTCCCCAAACTTATTTATGAAAATCAAGGAGCATTTCTCAAGGACAAGCAGATTCTAGATGGTGTCTTGATTACGAGAGAACTTCTAGATGAAAGATTGAAGAACAAAAAACCATGGATTTTATGTAAACAATACTTACAAAAATATTTTGATAATGTATCATGGCATACTATTGATCATGTCTTGTTGTGTTCAGGTTTTGGGGACAAGTGGAGAAATTGGATCAAATGGTGCATTTCATCAACTCAACACTCACTCTTAAATGGCAGCTCCACTAAGAGATTCAGACCTCAGAAAGGACTGAGACAAGGAGACCCCTTATCTCCTTTTCTCTTTATCCTAGTCGCAGAAATATTCTTTAAGCTTATGAAGAATGTTATGGAGATTGGTATGTTAAGAGGTTTCCAGATAAATGGATGTACTAGTGTTACACACTTGCAATTTGCATATGATACACTAATGTTTCTAGATGCTACTGAAGAAGGGGCTAAAAATCTGGTACTAATCCTTCAAATCTTTGAAGCTATCACTAGATTGAGTGTAAACTTTCTCCAAAATCTCAGTCATTAGCTTGGGTACAGACTCAAAAGTGCAAGCAATAACTGAAATACTCAATTGTAAGATGGAAAACCTTCCACTGCAATACTTGGGATTGCCCATTGGAGCTACTTGCAGGAAAGTGAGTATTTAGGACTCAATCACTGAAAAATTCAGGAAAAGATTATCTCCATGGAAGAAAACACATCTCAACAAGGAAGGTAGAGTAGTTCTCATTAAATTTACTCTGTCGGAACTACCTATCTACTATATGTCTATTTTTCATATGCATGCGGCAGTAGGAAAAACTCTTAACTCAATTATGAGATATTTTCTATATGGAAGTTCTCAACAACAAAAAAAAGATTCGTTGGGTGGCATGGAGGAGAGTCTGTAAACCTAAGGATCAAGGAGGACTTGCAATAAGAATTTTAAAGCTTACAAATGAAGCACCGCTCTCTAAATGGACCTGGAGATATACCAAGGTAAAAGAAGCAATGTGGAGAAAGATAACTCAACGTAAAATGGGGGGTAATTCTCAAGATATATGGGTCAGAGACAATCCCAAACCACAAGGTAGAGGATTATGGAAAGGAATACAAAAGAACAAGCATATAATTGAAGAAATAACCTCTATTAATCTGCAAAATGGCTTCTCTGTCAGATTTTGGTAGGACAAATAGAAAAGAAACACCCCTCTTAAAATCAAGTTCCCACTGGCTTACAAGTTATCTACCCAAAAACAGAGAAGAATTCGTGAAGTAATACAGGATGGGTAATGGCATATTCTAATGAGAAGCCAACCTAATGCAGCCAAATTTTATGAAATTAATGCTCTTTTGCACTTACTAGGTGACCTTCCAATTCCGCAGAATACGGGAGAAGATGAGTTGATATAAAATCTTATTTCAGACTTCTCTACAAAATCTTGTTACAACTGGATTGTATCCAAGGAAACGACAGAGAATAAATCCCAAGATAACTACAACATACCACTACAAAATGTATGGATACAGTCAATACCTCCAAAAGTCCAGTTCTTTACATGGATTGCTATTCAGAATGCAATCGCAACTCTAGACAACCTCACAAGAAGGGGATGTCTATATAAAGGAAACACCCCTCTTAAAATCAAGTTCTTGCTAGCTTACAAGTTATCTACCCAGAAACGGAGCATAATTCGTGAAGTAATATAGGATGGGCAATAGCATATTCTAATGAGGATCCAACCTAATGCATCCGAATTTTATGAAATTAATGCTCTTTTGTACTTACTAAGTGACCCTCCAATTCTGTAGAATAAGGAAGAAGATGAGTTGATATGAAATCTTATTTCAGACTTCTCTACAAAATCTTGTTACAACTGGATTGTATCCAAGGAAACGAAAGAGAATCAATCCCAGGATAACTACAACATACCATTACAAAATGTATGAATACAGTCGGTACCTCCAAAAGTCTAGTTCTTCACGTGGACTGCTATTCAGAATGCAATCGCAACTTTAGACAACCTCGCAAGAAGGGTATGTCCACCATCAAGCACCATCTGCAGCTTATGTAATGTAGAAGAAGAAACTATGAGTCATCTTCTCTTACATTGCAAGTTCTCTCATTCTGTTTGGAATTATTTTGTGGGTGGATTTAATCTGAGATGGGCGCAATCAAAAGACCTAGCATCGCAATTAATGGCCTGGAAAACGAGGAAGGGGAGAAATATGGGGAGAAAAATATGGCATATTCTATTCTTTGCAATTATTTGGGAGCTGTGGGGTGAAAGGAATAGGAGAGTTATGGCAAAAAAATCACCAAGATCGGAGAAGGTGATCATCAATGAACTAAAGAGCTCTATTTTCCTCTAGTGTTTATAAAATAAATGGTTTAGAACAATACCGTTTCGAGACCTTATCACGCACTGGAAAGTGATTATAAAGATCTAATCTTCGGTCTTGAAAAATTCTGTTTTCTATCTCTGTAACAATTTTCTCGGAGTTGTAATTATTTGGTTCAGGGGGGACATTTTTCTTCCTTTTTTAATAAAGCTTTAACCTTTCTACTCAAAAAAGAAAGAAAAAGAGAAAGGATGATTAAATGCTCATTCAATCATTATTAAAAATGATGCTCATGTGAGCATTAGGTGGTAAAACCTAATTATGAAAGAAGAGGGGATCGACCAAGGGGTATAAAACCATCCCTCGGTGGTCATGTGACCAACTGTACTCGATCGAGCAAATTCCAAGTTGTTTGGAAAGAGTTTGAACCCAATACGAACTATGAAAGCTTAATTAATTAGGTCAAAATCATAATAGAGTGTGGGACCAGCTCCTATAAGCCAAAGGGCCGACCATGGTCGGTCAAGGTGGCATGCCCATGTCACCATACTGTCCGTGACTCGATCCCGATAATTTTGGTATTTTCTGGTGTGCGTTCGAGCAATATTTTGGATTTTCATAAGAGTTTGATCTTGACTGAAACTCTCGATTTTGCTTGAATGAGTAAGTAGAACTTTGCTTGTGCGGTCAATATTTTGAAAATATTAAAATAATGATATTTTATATTTGGGAAAATTACGCTAAGGCCCGACCCATGGATAACCCATTATATAAGGCCCTTAATTAAAAGAAGTTTAAATCTAGGCTCGGAGTTATTAAAAGACATCCATGCCCTTTTATATATTAACAAGCCCCAAATTAAATAAAATTTAAATCTGGGCCCAAAATTATTAAAGTATAGTGTGAATGTGTAAACAGAAGTTACACATGCATATATCACGTGTATCCAGAAGTTACACATCCATACGACATGTGTAATGCAAAGTTACACTTGTATATATATATATATATGTGTGTGTGTGTGTGTGTGTGTGTGTGTGTGGACTCACATATGCGTCATGGCAAGAAACGGTTACACATGTGTAACCAGAAGTTACACATGTGTATCTTAAAGTTACACATCCATATGCATGTGTAACTTTTTATTACACATGCTATATGTATGTGTATCTACAAGTTACACATCTATATGCATCAGTTATAATCAAAACTACATATACAAAAAATACATGTATTACTTTAATTTTTATTTACAATAATTCGTCTGTTTATCAATTAGATCAATCTGCACAAAGGTTTAGCAGGCAACAACAAATACCTTGAAGCATACCACATTTGTTTCAAAAATAACCAAATAATTAACATACTTCCTCGCCAATGCGCTCCCTGCTAATCTTATATACAATAGCAGCCTGACTTCATCACTTGCAGCAACTTCCATTAACTCATCATCAAGTAAACAACTGAACCTTGCACTTGAAAAGCACAAGATTATCAACATCTTCAAACAACATACTTTGGAAGAAAAAAAACACGCCTCATTTTAAGCAACATGAAATAAATCTTCATAAAATAATTATACTAGAAGAATAATACAAAGGTGCAGATGAGAACCTTGACAAAACAAACTATTATGAGTGTAACTGCAAGTTACATATGTATGTGACTTGTGTAAATAAGATTTACACATGTACATATCATGTGTAACTAGGAGTTACACTTCTGCATGAATTATGTACTCGGAAGTTACACATGCATATTGCTTCTGTGCTAAGAGGGTAAACAGATGTTGCATGGAAGATCTTACGGAAAATGTGAATATTATCCCAAAATAAATGTAAATGATACCATCTTAAATATACTCACCAGTATTGTGATGCAATACCTTGCCTACGAGCTTTTCCCTAACTTCTCTAGATCTTTCTCTGTCTACTGTGAGTACTAGTGCCTGCACAATAAAAACATTAATTCAAGTGCCTGCAAATGCAATCTAAACAATCTTGTAACTTTATTTTTTTTAATCCAATTCAAAATTGAAACCGTACTTATTCAAACAAGAAAAGCATACTTAAGAGTAACATGAATAAGATGGATCATCTCTTATGTGTTTGTATGGACAATATGATACATCTCTTCTAAATTCTCTTGACAGTACATAGGAAACTGATTTGTGATCATCAACTAGTAATATTTATGGACATGTAATTCTTTCTTGTCGTAAAGCGCAGCATAATCCAAGTATCTATATATTGGTTGGTTTGAAATTAAAATAAAATATGAGAGAACCTGAACAGAACAGTAATTGAGAAACACAATTGAAAATTCACAATTCAATAATAAAAACTGTCCAATCTCTTCTACAAAAACTAATCTCAACAATTCAATGAAAACAAAACAACAAAACATACCACAAATCATTTCAATTCAATCCCTAAAACCAGAATTTACATATTCAATCAGTATGTGTAAGTATAAGTTACACATCTATTTAGCTTGTGTAACTAGAAGTTACACATATATTTAGCTTGTGTAACCAGAAGTTATACATCTATTTAGCTTGTGTATTTATAAGTTACACATCCATATGCATGTGTAATTTATAATTACTCAAAACAAAAAATTGCATCTATAAGTTACACATGCAATTGAGTTTAACTATATACAATTTCAGTCACTAATTATCTATTGTACATGAAGCTTCTTCTGATTATTTCACAAACATTAATCAATGCATATGTCATATTGCAATTTGTCATGAACTTTCAAGCCTAGGTAACTTAAAGCACGGTGGAAAACAAATTATTAGTTCATGGTTTAATGGGAGTTAAACAAATTTGACTACACTAACATTTTCCAGCACCACCATTGGCTCCGTATCCTCCTCTAAAAGATGCACCTCCACCACCAACACCTCCTAGAATCACAAAACTCAATAGAATAGTTGCAACACTTTGCAATTCCACCACCACAAATTAATATGACACCTCCATTTATTTCTCCACAACTCATACCACACCTCCAGTAGTATCACCACCCGCACCATCATCGGCTACAACTTTCATCATCACAAAGCTATGAACTGACAAGTAAAGCACAATGAACAACTATCGATTAGATACACATTTCATATCATACAATCATTCAAATATTATATGCACGTTTCATAATGAAAAGAATGCAACATTTTCAATCAGTAACAACCATTACTATATGTAAGTAAAATCTATGTAACCAGAAGTTACACATTCAATCATTATGTGTAAGTAAAAGTTACACATCTAATTAGCATGTGTAACTATAAATTACACATCTATTTAGCTTGTGTAACTTCTAGTTACACATCCACTTAACTTGTGTAACTAGAAGGTAAACAACAATTATCCTATCACAGAATATCCTTCTCATAGTAGATAGAAGCTGAGCTTATAGCTGGCTAATATATTTAAATCACGATGTGCATTAAGATATATTTTCTAGTAAACTGAATGGACTTTTATTCTAGAAAGAATATGGTAATATTGATGTCGAAAGACTTTTCGGTGTTACTACCCACCTCAGAGTTCAAGCCTCCAAGTCAAACAACAATAGATGTATTTTATGGTCTAAGTAAATTAGATTTAGACTCTAATGTAGCACTGGAAGGAATCTAAAAATGTCTCTTTCGCTAACAAAGTGAATCAAGCTCTTCTTTGGTCTTTTTCACTACCTTGATTTCCTTTCAGTACTAGATAAAAATTAACAAAATATCATTTGAAACCAATAAGTAGTCGACCTGAATGGACTTTTATTCTAGAAAGAATACGGTAATATTGATCTCGAAAGACTTTTCAGTGTTACTCCCCACCTCAGAGTTCAAGCCTCCAAGTCAAACAACAATAGATGTATTTTATGGTCTAAGTAAATTAGATTTAAACTCTAATGTAGCACTGAAAGGAATCTAAAAACGCCTCTTTCGCTAACAAAGTGAATCAAGCTATTCTTTGGTCTTTTTCACTACCTTGATTTCCTTTTAGTACCAGATAAAAATTAACAAAATACCATTTGAAACCAATAAGTAGTCGACCTGAAGAACCAGTATCAACTTACGATTATTCACACATGCTCTAGCAAGATCATGACTACCAACATATAAAAAAAAAACTAAGATAAGCATAAATGTAAAGTAGATCCAACTTACAGTGTCCAGTACATCTCCAACATCCATACCAAACTTCTCAGCTTCATACCAAATTACCACCAATAACTCCAAATCCAAATTATCCTCAAAACCTGATCCACAACCACCACCACCACTACCTCCTCATCCTCCTCCAAAACCTACACCTCCACCATCAACACCACCACAAATTCTTTAATCAAACTGCAAATTTGTAGGCCAAGACTTAAGATGAGCAAACTAAAATTGAACCAGAATGAAAAGAATGCATCCTTAATCAAAATAATGCAACATTTTCAAGTAAAAAGTCGAACAAAGAGATTTTTACTATCGTATGAGAGTGATTTAAATTATTATGTGAAAAAAATACACAACTCACTGGTTAACAATGTAACAGAATAATTTTACACAAAAATTATTAGTAGTAACAACCATTACTATATGTAAGTAAAATCTATGTAACCAGAAGTTACACATTCAAACAGTATGTGTAAGTAAAAGTTAAACATCTAATTAGCATGTGTAACTAGAAATTACACATCTATTTAGTCTGCGTAACTAGAAGTTACACATCCACTTAGCTTGTGTAACTAGAAGGTACGCAAGAATATGGGTATTTCAGTAGAACCAAATTAGTTGCAACATTGTATAGGTAAAATAGTTTGAAGTCAAAATGAGATTGATCATAGCTTCTTTCAATAACATGTAAGAGAAGATAAAAACCAAATTCATACCATTCATATGATCATAAGGCAATGGCAATGATTAATATGACTAAGTAAGTATTGTTCTTTATCAATGTCTAGACAAACCTTCACTGAGTTGGCTAATGCTCTAGAAAGTTTAGTTGTTAACTTGAGCATCTGTTTTTCGCCGTGATTCTATAATGTTGAAATTGCAGAGATAATATCTTGGTGTAATTCCTTTCTGAGCTGAACATGAAAGGATTTGAAGCTTTTATCGAGGGTATTTTTGATATCTTCCTCTCCCTTGACCTAGTAAGTAGAGTTTAGTTCAGATGTAAGAAAATCTCTATATACTAATGGATACTTACTGATTTGGAATTTGAAGAAAGACATCAAGAAGAATCAAAGGATAAAACATTCACCACTAGATGCAATGAGTTATCATGTCCTGCCAATTTCTGCTTTATATCTTCAATTGAATGAGAACACGAGAACATCAACAAATTAGACAAACAAGACAACACCTCAATAATAAAACTCAAATACCTTCCTCATTTAATAAACTGAAACAATGAAATCATTAAAATGGACTACATTTTCAGTTCAAAAGAGATTTTTTTTTTTTAATCAGATTCACTACATGTCTAATAACCATTCTAAATTTTTCCTAATGTAACTGTCTGACTGAGAGGATGTAATCATTTACTTACTATCCAATGCACACTCTTGCATTTGCATCTTTACTTGCATGATGTCGCCCTGTATGGATTCATGGACCATCCCATGACAATTCTGCATAGTCTCAATCTTTCGAATCCTGTGTTCCATTTCATCACTAACATGACTTGTTCCAATCAGACCAAACACCAAAAATCTTGCCAAATGAGCTATAATTCATGTCTCATGCTTAGGTATATGAACAAGCAAAGTATGAAATTTTTCTTCTGAACCAGCTGAATCAAATCCAGAAATGAAAACAAAATAAAGCATCCTGCAGATTTCACCAACTAAAAATTGATAATCAGTATAAAAATAGTCTACAATCATGATGTATAACAAGAAGTGAAGAACTGTTAAAAGTAAGATCCACCACCATCGTTACTGTAAGAGGGAAACGAAGTAGCAGAACTAGAAATACAAACTGGAACAATCATTCAAGGAAAAGAGTAAGTTCGGATTTAGGTAAAAAAAAAAAGTTAACAAATTCGAAAATAATTGACGGGTAATAGAGATTAAGATACTCTTATTACAAATCTAAAGTTTGATTTGAAATCACAAAAGTGAATCGAGAGATCGATCAAATCTCAGTTATAAATCAAAGTAAAGGTAACATAAATTACCTATCTCTTTCGATTTGATGGGAGATCCTTCGATTTAATACCTGTTTATTCTTCTTCCACAATCTACAAATCAAAACCTATTGATTAATTTATTCGATTTTTGTAGGTTTCACAAACTAATCTCGATTGTTGATCTGTTTCGATTGAAACTTTTCTCTTTGAAAATTTTCTCTCAAAAGTATAATTCAGGTGAGATGATAACATATCTAACTCAGATTATGATTTCAGTAACAGATTTACGATGAAATCAAAATATTAGAGTTTTTCAAATAATTTTTCTGAATATAAAAATTCGAAATCAAAAAATTAAATCTACTGATTGAATGAATAAACTTATCTGATCAAGTTTTTTGTAGATGAATCTTCAGATTTATTTGTTGATGATGATTATCACTTCTTTTCCATTGATTTTCACTGAATCTTCATAAAACAAATGATGTTGATGCTGAATTTAGGTTTAGGTAACTAGGATCTTTGTTTGTAAACCTTAGATTTAGGTTTGAAAATGTATGGATACAGTCAGTACCTCCAAAAGTCCAGTTCTTCACATGGACTTTTGGAGTTTAGGGTTTGAAACTCCAAAATAATATAAATGTACTACACATGAGTACTTTAGATTCGAGAGATCAATCTGTAAGACTCTGGCCTAAACCAAGAAATGGCTATTCCAGATTCAATTTGGTCTCAAAGAAAGGGGAAGGTTTGATCTTAGGGAGGGAAGCAGAGAAGGTGTTGAGATCAGAGTGATGTTCTCTATAAGGTGTAATTGTTTATGACTTGCTATCAGAATGTAGAACTGCTTGCAGAGTGTAAGTTGTAGGTTCTAGGTGTTTCTGAATACTTGTGTTAATAACCAAAATTGTTGTTGGTTGAAATAAATTGAAAATCTATTTATACAAGTCATAATCGAACACGCTGATCTCGTAGAAAGTGGGAGTAGTTGAATGATGGAGAAGTGGGATCATGTAAAAATGGTGAGAACCATGTCCATGTAGTGAAGGGAAGACTGGTTGGTTTTACACCCACTACTCCTTACTTCCATCAACTGTCCGTATTTTCTGACACTTTCTCATAATGGGCATGTTGTACGCCGCACACTGTAAACCGCCAAACCAATACCTTGATGAGTATCCCCCAGTTTGTGACATGTTTGATGTATCGAGTATTTTCGTGGGAAATACGGAGCAAGTTACATGAAGAATGAAACAAGTTCTTCATAGTAGTTATTGAATGGTCTTGCTGGCAAGAACTAATAATTTTGACCAATCACGCGCAAGCTAAGCGGTAGGTGGTCATGTGTGATAAGTCAAGTCGTGTAAATGAGACTTGGTGTGAGTTAACACTCAAAAATAACATACGGTGCTTTTAGGTTAAATAAATAATTATTTATTAAATCGATATTTAAGAAATATCGTTTATAATCAATGTATGTAAAGCATCGCTTTTAAGCAATCAGCTCAAATTAAATCGATATATACAAAGCGTCGGTGTTAGGAGCGAAACCATCCTTCTTTGGTTGAACGGTTGGCAGCCGAATATGTCAATTAAAGATGGTATAACCGACTCATAAAGCAGAGCATTAGCTGACAGCAATCATGACATCCCATTTTTCGTCTAAGATTGGATCTAAGACGGTCAATTTGGTTGACAAAGTTGGACGTCCGAGATTATTTTGCGACAGTCATGTACTACCGTTAGTTGGATTTTAAGGCTTTTAAAGCCGTGTGATCAACCCACTTTGGGTGATCGGTTTTAGGTGATGCTTGCAGGTTTGAAGCAATGCGCTTGGTTGAAACCAAAGGCGAGTCACCAATGAACGCGTCAGTCTCCCATTGTCCACCTAGAATCATATCTAGGCCGGTCGATTTGGTTGGCCAAATCGGATGGTCGAGATCGCTTTGCGGCAGTAATGTGTTGTTGTTAACATGATTTGATCCGTATGACGCCCCTACTTTGGGCCATCGGTTCGAGGCGCTTCTTGCATGTTTGAAGCAACGTGATTGGTTGAAACCAAATATGGTCCGTTGGCGAGTATGTCGGCACCTTGTTGGTCACCCAAAATTACATCTAGGTCTGTCGATTCGGTTGACGAAGTTGGATGGTCGAGATCGTTTTGCGACAGCCATGTGCTGTCGCTAACACAATTTAAGCCATGCGACTATCCTACTTTGGCTAGAAATTATGGGTGGTGCCTACATGCCAGGGGAGTTCCGATTGGTTGGAACACAAGTGTGTCCGCCAGTGAGTATATGGGACTTGCTCGGTCATGTTTGCAAGACCTTGGGTGAGCTAACGGAGCTTACCAAGTTATGTGGTCGCGATCAATTTGCGACTTTATTGGACGGCCAAGATCTATTTTCCTAAGGATTGTAAGCACGTCGACCAATTTTTACTTCCACTTTTAATTAAAAACGTTGGTTACAGCTTTAAAGCGATCTGATTGGTCGATGGAAAAGAGGGACCGGTGATAAGCATCCTGGGGCATGACCAGTCGGCAAGGAGGGGCACCAGCTAGGGGAAACCGACCAACCAAGTTGAACGGTCACGCCTCCGTTTGATGCTTCCCAATTTTTCCGCAGTTTCTCTTTATCTCTTATTTTCCAACTTTTGATAGGACTCTACTCCTACTAGCTACATGATAACTTAGTTTCCTAGCTTGCATAGGTTTGGTCTCAGCCAATATGAATCGAGAATTTGTGCAGGTTCCGTTTTAGGGAGAAAACCTAATTTTTGTAAGCTGACATAAAATTAGGTCAAAACTTGTTTTTTGCGAGCTGGCACAAAATTAATCAACTTTAGTGAGTTTTGCACATTGGCACAAAATTATTAATTTTTTTGGCTACTCTTGCAAGTAGCACGTTTTTCAGTGGCATGACTTGCAGTGCCTTTTATGCAAATCTTAATATGAATATTAAGGAAATTCATGCTTTCAGCTGAGAACGAACACAAATTTAACGTCAGTACTTAAGAGTTCAGCGGAGAACATAGCATAAGATAAACGCTCAGCAAACCCTGCATTAATGAATAATGCAAGCAGGATCTCAACAAAATCTACAAAATATTTTAGGATTTTTCAATCAACACCATTCTAATTAAATTTTTTATATAAATATACTGAACAGCTAAGTGTATATTGTAAGCAGTGTGGCGTAAGCGCTCGTCATCTTTAAATAGCTCTTATTTCTTTGCCGAACAAGTGTATGTAAATTTAGGGTTTTACGGTTTTATCCCTGAACTAAAAACTGCCATCAACATTAAGTTCACTGCTTAGCACGTAACAGTGACTTTGTTGCGGGGTAAGCATTAGATGGTGATAGACGAAAAACAAAATTAATGAGAAAGATAATAGATGTTACCCGAGATACTTTAGTCAAATCCAGAAGCAAGGCCGCGCAGCTAGCTACCGACATGTTTCCAACCGAGCAATTATGGTACGGACATGGCAGTCGTGGTCCCGGTCGATCACCCCCATGTACGGACCGAGGAGGACTATTTCTCCCATTCGGATTCGAGTAACCCCTTCGTGTATAGAAAGGGAGCTAGCCCTATTTTTTGTGTATTTTGTGATAGCTCCACCTCCCTTCATCCACAACGCATGCCCTTGGTCGTCAGTAACTCCACCGCTAGGAGCTCCGGTCGTTGGCTTTGAGGTAGGTGTCTCTTACTTTCCGTTTTTTTTTTGTTATCGCCAGTTTGATGATATTTTTGACGACGAGCTTAATTGGCAGCTTGTGAGACTTTTTCTCATTGATACCCGTGGTGTTTTATCTGGTAGCAGTAAGAGGGGCGTTAGAAACAAGAGGAGTTCGAGGTAAGATTTGCTTCCCTTTTTTTTTTTTTTTTTTAAAAAAAACGTAAACCCTAATTGGTTTTTGGCCGTGGGTATGACACCCGCGAGTTTTTTTTTTTTTTCGTGAATTTTGATATTCACAAAAAAATAAAAATGTTGTTGCCGGTAACTCCATATTTCTTCGACCATTAGTGATAGTCACGAATTTTGATGAGAATTTATATATACGGATCTTTACTTTAAAAGTATGTAGAGAAGTAGTGATACTTTTATGTCTTGTCCATGTAGTTACTAGAAGCAAATAGGAGCATAATAAGTTTGGTTTAGATAAGATGTCACCTGGAGATGCTCCCATCACTAAACATGGAAGTATTAATGACTCCAAAGACAAGCCAAATGTAGATGATGAATTCTTCACGGTGCCTTATGCAACCACCAGGACTCATCCTAGCCATGAGATGATTCTTCTTACAGATTCAGAGAATACGGGAGTTGCACTATTAATTTCCACAGATCGTATAATAAGGTTCTGCATCCAAAATAATGAATATCCATCCTCTTCAATTGGTTTCAAAATTTTCTAAAATTTATTGCGCACTTGGGGCAGATGGATGAGATTCATGTTCGGTAATGACCTTGTTAGGGATAATCTGAACAAAGCATAGATTGCTGAAGCTATCAAGGCGTCTGCAACACTCCATGTTAAGAAGGATGTTCCAGGTTTGATCACTTTTATTTCTCGATGGTGTATTTTTACCTACACTGCTATATGTAGATGGGGCTAGATGACTATCACTTTAGAGAGTGTAGCAGCTTTGCTGAACCTTTCAATTATGGAAAATCTTAACTTTAAGTTTTCCGATGAAGAGGAGAAACTGTACACCACTTTAGTTAGGAAGATAGGAGAGTATAATGTGAAGAATGATCCTAAAAAATGTTTCTACACTTGGTGGGCGTCTGAATGGTATCCTATGATACCAAAACCGGGTCGGGTATTAACTAAAACACTTAGTGTCACCGCGTTTTTATGCTTGTGGATGTCCCGAGATGTTTTTGATGACGGTTCATGTATAAATGAGGTGAACCCAAATTTGATTCCAATTGCCATCATGATGTCATAAGGCGTGATCCTGCTTATAGGTGGCCTGTTTCTGGGTTCTATGTACTCCCATCTTGATTCTCTAGCGATAGACATGTATACTTCTAACGGGTATCATAAGGTGGAGTCGCATATTCATACCGCATTCCTCCAAGCATGCTTATGAAAGCATTTTAGCGATTATAATCCTAACCCTTTAGATTCTTTCTCTAGCATACATGGTGGAGCTAGAATACTTCGTTGGTTGAAAATACGCCCAAACCCAGTTTGAGACTTATTGATTTCTTTGATAAGGTTCATGCGATAAACTTTCGTCCTTAGGCACCCATTCATTCATCCATCCATCTGTAGTTCAGCCAAACGCCTTTGCTTCTGTCTCAGGTCTTACATTGCATTCAGATGGAGAGAACATGAGTGTTGGAGAAAGTGTGTTTATGCAAAGTTGCATGCCCGGGTACATCCCTTCCTTCTTCATGGGATCTTTTGTTGTGGTACCTTATAATGTCGACAGAGATGCTGATCACCAGATGGGTTTCGACTAGGGAGTTCCGTTCTGAAGATCTTCTGGAAGCCACCCTAAATACGGATATTCACGTAACAAATAAGAGTCTTCCCTTTTTGGTCCCAGGAACAAAACCATTGGTAACTTTTGAATATAAAGAATTCTGGCGGAAAGAACTCCTTGACCTCCATCAATTTGTACAGACAATTGTAACATTGCAGCACAGTAAACTCACTCCTGAAGTCTTGAAAAATTACCCCAGGTTGAAGCCGATATCTTCAAGTAAAAGGAAGCCTTCCAAACTAGATGGAATTAGTCCCCATGAGATGGAGACTAGGTCGAAGAGACTCGCAGGAGGTATCCGATCACCTTCAAAAGCTACAGTAATCTTTAAGGTTAAAGGAGAATCAAATATAGTAATTATGCAACTAGTATCACACAGGAGGTGTGGGGATTAGGTTTCATAGTTTTTAGAGTTCTCCTTTATATAGTCTCCAAATCAGGGTTTGAAATCTAAGTTACCTTCGTAACAAAGTATTCAATATTCACCGTTAGATGAAAACATGATTAGATTCAAGCTAATATCTTTCAACCGTTAGATCGAACTTAGCTTGTTATACACAAATGAAATGTAACTTCATTTAGGTTTGGGTAACCGTACCTAAATGTGTACACTTAGTTGGTTCAACAATAGTTAACCAATGGTTAGCCATATGAGCACTTTCATATCAACCTTATTCATCTTCACCATAACTAGTTCAAGTGACTCAAATGAACTAGTTAGAGAGTTGTTCAGTTGCTTAGATCTCATATAAGTATACAAGAGACAATTGAAGCAAAATCGATTTTCATTCACTCGAATCAATTCATGAACATTATAGCCACGGTTTGCAAAGATTGCATTCCTTATTTTATAAATATTTTAGTTCATGAACAAATCGATTTTAGAAAGTAACCAAGCTAAGTATGCGACCATGTACGCGTACTTAAGTAACGGGATAAGTTTTTTTTTCACTTTCAAACTCCAAAAGAAATTCACGGACAAGGTCTTTCCGCCAGTATGCGTACGGGTACGCATACTTACCCGGATTTCCAACAACCGCCAGTACGCGTACGGGTACGCATACTTTGGGTTCCCGGTTCTAGACTTTTACACAAATGTGAGAACACACTATGTTTATATCCAAAGATGGTTACATGTTCTAAACTCTTATTTCAATCATTTAAACTTTCTTAGAGGATGTTATATAGTTGTTATTCACAAACTATTTTTCATCAAAGCGATTTTCAAGTTATTGAAATACTCAACATGACTTTCGTCACTAGTAAAGATGATCTTGGCCAAAGCGAAAGCTTACCAGCACATATTTCAAGGAATATATAAGTGAGTTAAACTCGGCTCGAAATATCACATTGTATAATTGAAGTCTATATAGCAATACGACTTTTGTCTCAAAATAGGAGATATCATAGATAGACTTTTGAGTGATAGATAAGTTCAAGTCTCCACATACCTTTTTGTCGATGAAGTTCCACAAGTTCCTTGATTATTTCTTCGTCTTCGTATGATGATCGTCGTGGAGCCTAGAGCTCAACTACACTTACTATCCTAGTCCGAGACTTAGCTATAAGTAGACTAGAAATCAAGACTTATAGTTTTGGAAACTAAACGTGACAAACAAGCTTGAGATAGAAACGCTTGCGAGTTCGACCGAGCAGTGCTCTAACAATCTCCCCCTTTGTCAATTTTAGTGACAAAACTATCAATACATATGGAATACAAAATAAATAAACTTTATAGCTTCTTATCCAATTGCTTGATCTCCTTGGTTCTTCAACATTACTCGAAATATTCGTTACTTCCAAGTACTCCAATGATTCCAAAGGTATTCAATTCAGCATCATCGTTGTTGAAGATCCGTAGACATAACAATGAGAAAACAAAAGCTCTCAATCATTGTTATACAATGTCATAATATTATTACACAACATCAAAGTTCAATTGTATCACAACTTTGACAACAATACTATGATGATATGTATCACCCCCCCTTAGTCAATACTCCATCTCACATGAAAACCACTCCCCCTTACATAATGATCGGAAAACCATATGTATTTGTAGTGTGAACTACACATTAATTCTCCCCATTTTTGTCAATAAAATTGGCAAAGGTACGAAAATTAGTGGGATCCTAATGAAATTTCCATAGAGACACTTCATGACCAAAAGAAAAGCACATATCAACTTTTTAGATGCAGTCATCTAGCCGAAACAAAATGCATTCATCAAGGAGTTTATAAAGATACAAGATAACAGCCGCACTCCCCACAAAGATTTGGCAATTAAGCACAAGTTCAATTGAGAACTCTCCTCCATAAAATATCATTCCCGAAAGAACAACTAGAGCGACCTTACTTTCACAAGAAAATAAATATTTCTTTGGACATTAACAAACTACATAAGAATATGAATTTGTATCCAAAAAATCTCAATTAAATTAACCACAAGAGAACCTATGATTAATTTAATCGGAAATGCTCACATAAGAGAACTTACGGAGCCGCACAGTATTTACATAAAAAATATGGATCAAGGAAGATCAATACTGCAGAATAAACAAAGATTCATTCTATTCTTTGTTACTATTTGCACAATGACATATAATAGACTTTAATTTTTGTAAAAAAAAGTTCATCATTTCTTCCATCAATATTTGCATAATGACATAAAAGGTTTAACTTTTGTTTGTCAAAAGTTCATTCAATCTTTTATCAATACTTTCATTTCGCCATATGAAAGACTTAACTTTTGACCATGTATGGGACAATCACAGTTCACGGACGCAAACACACATATCCCGTAACAAGTTGCAATATATGAAACCATAAAGATTAATACTGCAAAATCATCTTCCAAATAAACTTTAGAATTTAAATAAATAAATCTAAAAACATTGCAAGATGAAAATCTTTGGAAATATATATGTGTACTCACAATAATGGCTATTCCAAACCCTAGTTATCCTTCTTAAAAACACAAGAATAAATTCTCATAAGAAGTTTCCTAGACATTATAGAGCTTTCTCAGAGCATCTACAGAGAATTTCTTCTCATTATTGAAAAACCCATTGATTATGGGATCGTTCAATTCCTCCAAGTCTTCAGAAATATCAGTTAACTCACTAAGTTGTTAGAGAAAAGGTGTTCTTTGTTAGAGACAACATTTTTTCATAGTGAGTTATCTTTTCTAGAGAAGAAACAATTTGAGATTTTAAATAATTTCTTTTGTTGATGAAATCTTTCACCATACCTCTAAAGTTATTATCAAAATGACAAATTGACAAGAGGCAGTTAGAGGAAGAACCATCTCCATCATTTGTAGATCTATCTTTCTTCTTCCTTGAGGAAGTGATTCCTTCACATAGATACACATTAACTTCTTCGACTGCATCCCTTTTTGTGGTATCTCTAGTTACATGAGCCATGAAATTGTATCTTTCAAAGAGAAAAGAGGTGAAGGACTCTTTGATTACAAATGATTATAGATAGACATATGGACACCCAAACCCTATAAGAACTTTGAACAAGTCTTTCATGGTATATTATCCAATATCTAAAACATTAGGAGAATATTTTTCTTAACAAAAAAAAAGACAAAAAGAACACAATTAAAAAACTTGATCAGCCTTGATGCAAACGTCATTTTCTCAAGTTAAAGATGAGGTTGAAAACGTCACTTATATTAGACAATGACGGAGTGAGATGAATGCTCATATATTTTACCACATAGTGGCTTATCAAGGTTTGTTGTATAAACAGATTTCTTACCTTGTCTGGATCTGGTTCTACTTGAGTTTTCAGGAAAACCTTGTTGATTATCCAAAGTCGGATTCATCCTTTGCATGTTCTCTTGAAGTTTGGAAGTTCTTTTGTTGTTTCTATTGAATCTCCAACATGTGATTTGAACATGATTTTCATTTCCACAAAACGAACAAATCAATAAGGATTTTTTGTTCTGTTAAAAAGCCTCATGTTTATAACAACTATCAACCACCATTGTTCCAAGATTAGTTGGAACAAAATAGTTCTTAGTGCTTACATATTTGCTCTTAAACCCTAAACCATTGGTGTTCCCAAAGGACTTCTGACCGAATAACATTGCTGATATTTTGTCAGAACTTCCAGATAACCTTTGCAGGTCATCCTTAAGAGTATTAATCTTTATTTCCTTTAGAGATATGGTTCTGGTGAATTCATCATTAAGACAATCATTCTCAAGAGTTTTTACCTGGAGAGATGATTCAAGTTTCTTCAATGAAACCTTTAGTTGAAGATTTTCTTGATGGAGTTTTCTACTTTTATTCAAGAATTCAAAAATCTCTGTGTCAGACTCAAGTTATGAATCGGAATTTAAGTAGGTGGAAGTTTCTGACGCAAGAGCTGAAGGTTCATTGCACCCATCAGAAGCATCCAAGATGTTGACAGCTAGAGGAGATTTCTCTTGTATTGAATCATCTGAAGCAAGAACTGGAGAGAGACGTTTATCACATATTTTTCTTTCTTTTACAAACTCTTTGATCTTTTCTGTTATTAGTGATTTATTAAAATCATGACTGGAACAACATTCATCAGCCCAAGACAAGTTAAAAGATTCACTTGTGTTGGTCACAACATTGAACACATATGTTCTAACTGTGTTTTGATCAAGAACATGAATTTTTAACTTTCCAATCAGAGTATTTCTGGAAAGCACATCAAGGTTATTTCCTTCAACGATGACATGCTTCTTAGAATCATATCTAGATGGCAGAGATCTGAGAATCTCCATCACAATGTTCTTTTCAGGAATAGTCTTACCAAATGCAAAAAATGCATTAACAATTTCAAACACTTTGTGATTAAATTCATCAAATTAATCTTCATCTTCCATACGAAGGTTTTCCCAATCATATTTTAGGTTTTGAAGCTTAGCTTCCTTTTCACAATTATTCCCTTTAAATACAGTTTCTAAGATATCCTAGGCTTCTTTAGACTTTGTGCAGGTAGTCACATGATGCTGAAGATCTGGGGTAATGGCATGTATGATAGCATTTAATCCGTTAGAATTTTCCTTTGCAACAAGGATTTCTTATGGACTATATCTACCAATATCCTTAGGTATAGATACATCGCCTCCGGTATTAACCGTAGGATCATAGTCATTAACAACACGTACCCATGTTTGAAAAGCATGCACACCACAAGTAGTTTAAGCCATCGAAGATTGGTGGTACGTTTGTGGAGATAGAATTTCTATCCATAGAGTCAAATCGCTGCAAACACAGACTTATAAGGTCTTTAATATGTTTGCCTGCTCTGATACCAATTAAAAAAGCGGGGGTATAACAACCACACCCAATATTTCGCTTCGCAATCTGTATGGACTAACTCCAATATACTTTTAAGAGAATCAACTAGACAGTCAGATGAAAAGCACGTATGTGCGACATAATTATACCCATATTTATTTTAGCTAGGACTTGATATTTTGACTAACAATATTATTTTAGTGCTTTTGTAGAAGGTAAAAATAAATCCCGTTATACGGAGATAAATGGCTAAATTGAAAGCTAAGTACCGGAGTTTGCGGCAACATGTAATGAATCATGTTGCTCGAGGCAGCATTAAATGAGTGGGAACTTAATTGATGAGTTTCTAGATTACCAAGCCAACATCTCGTGTGCACCACTATAGCCAGAGATATCAACTCAGTGAAAGAGAGAGAGACGTATTCCTTGTTTTTGTTGGAAAATTTGGGTAAAAACAGAGGATGATAACACTAAAAGAAATTGTTGTTGTACTCAAAAGCTTTCAAGGCTCGGGTGATTTCTTTTAGACGATAATTTCTACCCTCCCAATATAAATTGGCGATTGCAACAGGTATGCGAAATAATGCCTTCAGGATACAATGAAAGCCCTACAACAGGAAATTGGATTCAAGGTTTGCACCCCTTGACCCAACCAAGAAAACATGAGAGAGATTTCTGATGATGCTTTAGATGGAGAGAAAACAGGTTGAATTTATGCTCAAGAATGGGAGAATTCCTTCACTACTTATAGGGTTATTCATTCCTATTGGAGATGCCTCTTAACTTCCAAAAGACACATAAGGTGTCTGTTGGGAATGGTTGTGTCCTTTATGAACCATCACACCTATTAGAGGTGTCCCTTCATCTCCAACTAACATCCATTGTGTTTATCCAACACAGAACACTTCCCCATCATAGTGACAAACCAAAAAACGAAAACAGTTTTATTTTCTAAGTTATTGAAAATATCCAACAATCTCCCCCTATTTTCAAAAACCAAAAAACATAAAATAAAATAAAACTTATAAAACCGGAGTGGCTGCATCACCCAAGTGACTGCCTACGTACCCGAGTGGGATCAAGCCAACGTAGTTCAAGTACAATTGGGACTAAGCATCATCGCTGAAATCAATACATAAATGATAGGTACCTTCTGGGTTTGAACCCTCACTTAGTGTAAGAAACTCAAAGCCTTATCGAGATTCTATGGTGAAACTAGTCTTGAACCAAGTATCCCTTATGATAAAACCGGAGTCTCCACACATATTGATTCCATAAATCATGTGTTCTGTAGCCAAGCACTATAAAGTCCTTGTGCTTATATCCTTATTCATGAGTCTTCTTTAGAGAACGGTCTTCTTCTCTTAGGAAACGGCCCACATTTCCATACTCATATAGGTAAGTCTCGAAGGTGTTTCTGCGAGACACCTTTTACTAATCACAGACTCATTAAGGATTTACATCCATCCTATTTTTTCAGAAAAACCAGCACTAACTTGAAATGGGAAGTTTTATGTTAGTGCTCCATAATCTACAACCATAACTTGTTGGTACCACATTGAACCTTGTTTATCTTTTTCAAAACATAGGTTGGGTTTCTGCTATGGGAGATCAACCTTCCTTCACAGACCTTAGTCCCATTTCTATATACTTCATTGAAATTAATTCCTTTGGGAGACTCTTCATAAGTAGGTCTACCAAGCTTTTCTCCGTTCCAATGGTTAACTGCAATTACTCCTTTCTTGAGTAATTGACTTACCGTTCCTTGTCTAAGACTTGTATGTCTTGACTTTTCATTATAAGTCTTGTTAAAGACGTTATAGATCATATCCTGATTCACAATTAATCAAGACCTCCTGAGATGGCTTCTTCCAAAATAGGATCTCTACAAGTTATGTTTTAAGCCATTTCTTCTCATTAATTGCATCTACTAATGCAATCAATTCTGAAAACATTACTAAAAATGTTCCTCTTTGATTTTACAAAATAATTGTAATTTCTCTAGTGATCCTAATTAACATTTACGGTTAATTCACAAGAAGTCATTATAGACTTGCATACACTAGAGGCATAGAAAATTTGTAGGCAACTTACTTGCTATTTCAACAAGCACATTATTACGATGAGTAACTCCTCTACTCATGCCCAATCCTCTACAAATTTATACCCAATTACATAGACAATGTCTATTTAACATTTTACATTATGTAATGCAAATGTTCATAATTTATGCATCGGTAATATCATAACATCGCTGGATATTTGGTCGGCCGCCCAATCTTCCAATATGTTACATATTCACCGGTATTCCACTTTCCTTTCGATGTCATTTAAGACATGACAACTTCCAAGTTTTGGAACCTATAATTCTTTTTGTAAGAATTATACTCATGCCGTAGAATTGTTGTGTCAACAATTATATACGAACTCTTCCTTCATTCGGCCATTGCACTTGCCGATTTAATAATGTGAGAAATCATTCTCGAATGGGAAGACGATTTGGTATATACCCTTAAATCACTTTTGATGAGTTCATTAATCCTGGAATCCAATCTTTTAACATTTGGACATCCATTAACCCTTGGGAATTAATCTTGGCTCTTTCCCTTTTGGCCAGATTTGTTAATCAGGGCATGCCTAGAGTTCATCAACCCTTCTAATACTATTGTGATCGACAAACACAGAACAGGTTACAGTAAACCTTGAATCTATTCTCATCCATTTGTTTGCTTGCCAATAATGGACACAATGGTTCACAAGGGAAATAACTGTCAACAAAGTTTCTCAAGGGACAACTTTCATCATTTCCCCCACATTTCATGGCTATACCCAAATAGTCATGAAACCACGGAAACAGATTCCATCAAAATAAGAAATCACGGGTCATGAACCCACAAAATTGGATTTGATTACGAAGAAGTAACTTAATACAGGAAGTCAGTAACTTAAATCCTCACAAGGAAACCAGATTAGATACTTATCTGCTTGGACAACATATTCCTTAGCAATAAACATTTTGTATCTATTCACCACTGTCTGAAATCAACATCACATAGCCGATCAATGTCCTGATTACCGTTATTTTTCCTTTTGATTTCCTTTCTTGTTATTTAGCAAACAGAGAACAAACTTTTAGACAGAAAAAAAAAAGTTATCAGTGCCAGTGAGATAAACCAGAGAAATTAAAAGGAGGAAAATAACAGAACGTTATGAAACGGTTCCCTGGTGACGATGTGTCTTTTAGTGAAACTCGCATCATTCAAAGAGTCGTGTAGTAAATGTGTTGAAAAGACACCTTAGTTTCGTCACGAGACTTCAATTAGCTAATCAATGAATAGTTGCACAATCAAACTAAGCCATGTTGATTCATGTACAGAAGGATTATAATAAAATAATAATCAAGCACCGATCAAACGAAGCATGGATCAACTCTGAATGTAAGCCTTGCCAGTAAAACATGCCTACTTCACTGTGTCATGAGTTATGCATGGTCAACAACCAAACGAATTTGACCAACTTGAAATTCCCAGAGAAGACCGGAAATTTGGAAAACATGAATTGTCTTTAAGATTGTTGGAAAATTTTTTATTTTTTTTTTTAGGTTTCCTCTAGCAAGGTATAGAACAGAAAATCAAAGAGAGATAGGCACTTATCTGATTCCATGGAAGTTTCCCTTGACCACAACCCTTGAGAATTTGTGCGCCAATCATCGAAATAACTTCCCATAAACGACATCAAGTTCCCGAAACCCTATACATATATATTTCCTTTAATTAACAGAACCGCTCACAGAGTCTTCCTTACTGCGGGATCAGTTAAACCTTCACCCCCCGTTTTCTAAAATAATCGTCTAAAACTGTTGGAAAATTTGGGTAAAAACAGAGGATGATAACACTAAAAGAAATTGTTGTTGTACTCAAAAGCTTTCAAGGCTCGGGTGATTTCTTTTAGAAGATTATTTCTACCCTCCCAATATAAATTGGCGATTGCAACAGGTATGCGAAATAATGCCTTCAGGATACAATGAAAGCCCTACAACAGGAAATTGGATTCAAGGTTTGCACCCCTTGACCCAACCAAGAACACATGAGAGAGATTTCGATGATGCTTTAGATGGAGAGAAAACAGGTTGAATTCATGCTCAAGAATGGGAGAATTCCTTCACTACTTATAGGGTTATTCATGCCTATTGGAGATGCCTCTTCACTTCCAAAAGACACATAAGGTGTCTGTTGGGAATGGTTGTGTCCTTTATGAACCATCACACTTATTGGAGGTGTCCCTTCATCTCCAACTAACATCCATTGTGTTTATCCAACACAGAACACTTCCCCATCATAGTGACAAACCAAAAACGAAAACAGTTTTATTTTCTAAGTTATTGAAAATATCCAACAGTTCTAGCACGTGAAAGTCCACTTCAGACTAATTAATTGTGTACGTGTAAGAGCTAGGGATGGCATGTCAAGCTCTACCCCATATATCTCATCTTCTTATTAACCATAAGAAAGATAATTCCAAGCAGCTGCTGTCTTCTTTATTCTCTTGTTCGGTAGTTGGTTCTACCGGCGAAGAAAGATGGCCGAATTCAGTTAAGCAGTGGTGATTACTTGACAGTGCAGGCAGTGGTGACTCTCGAGTTCTTAACAACATCAACGATGGCTCTGGTGATGTTCATCTCAATTGAAGGCAAAGGTTTTGTGTGCCGTGTATCGATAGAACTGGTGGAGACGATCGAGCGGCAGTCGATGGAGAAAGCTAGAGTTTGTTGTGACCTTAGCTGCAGTACTCGTGACAATGAATTATGGGAGAATTCGAAATTGCAGGAAACTCTTCTAAGCAACAATGAGTTTGTATGGGGTTGTTATAATGGAAGTGAGAGGTTCAACTGCAATGGACATGACTAGAAGCTGCTACACAGCTTAAGAATGGGTACTGGTAGTATTTCCTGGTATGGGTATGGTCTAAAATAGATGGGGATAGCTTGGACTGGAAAATAAGGAGACGTGTATAGAGTATTGGTTGAGTAGTGGTTGTTCTACCAGTGGAGGGTTGAGAAGAATATTGAGATGGCCGGATGGTTTACTGCGAAGCTCTTGGTATCTCGATTAAGGACCAACCCGTAGTAAACAAAGTATGGACAGGATTTCAGACAAAATGGACGTGACGTAGATGGGTTCTGTACTACCATGATCATGGCATCGATGGGAAGTTGATAAGAGTGAAGAAACAGATCGACAACTGCAGTGTTGGCATTAACTCTTGGATGGATTTTATCGAGTAAACAGGGAAAAGGAAGAAGTTGGACAGTTGGTGGCTGCTGTTTATAGTTCTTGAGACATGAAAGAATGAACGCAACCGACATCAGTCACCGGAGTTATTAGTGGTGGAATTTATACTCCCGAGTTGGTGTTAATTGTGGTGGCAGTAACGAGAAGAAGTTGTAGTCAAAAAAAGAGCTGCTATTGCTGCCATGGGAGCGAGACAAGGAGTTGGTGACGCGACTAATGGTTATGGTGAACTGGTAATCGCAGGAGAAGATGGAGGAGTTATGTTCGTTCCGTTTCGTTTGTGTTCTTTGACCAAGCTATGGTTGAGCAATGCAGTCCATCGATGGATGGTCGTTGAAGCAAAGAAGTGCAGGTGAATCTTATCGGCTGGTGGTGTAGCCGAGGGGGGGAGCTGGCAATTGCTTTGGCTGGACGTAAAAAAGAATAGAAGTGGACTGGGCCATCGTTCAGCTATTACTTGGGCCTAAATTTGGAAATGGATTTTGATGATTGAAGCTAATTTTTGAGCAAATTCTTTTCTAGGTCTTAAGGATTATTCTCGCAACATCAAAGGCAGATCCATCTTTGGAAGGCTGGAAGCGGCTACATAGCCGTGAACAGTGAAGGAGAAAAGGGACGGAGGCGGATAACTGGGATTCTTCTGGGAGGCGCAGCGGAGGTTTCTTGGAGGGTTTGTGACAGAAACTTGAGGAGAAGAGGAAAAGAGACGACGCATAGTGTTTTGGAGCATAAGAAAAAGAGACGACGCAGAGGACTTTGGTTTGATCGTTTCTCTTTTGATTATTATTTTTATGGGTTTTAAGAAATCCATATCTATGTATTGCTAGATTTCATAACTAGGGTTTATGTTGAAACCACTTTGGGGTATTAGGCTATTTGAATTGATTGATTGAGCAAAGACCATAATGATTTGAATAAATTAACTCCGTGATTTTATATATTGATTTAATGATGAAAATAGTTGTTGCTTCGCCGGTTCTGTACAATACAATAACCTATGTGCTTCATTTATAGGATTGCAAATATTTTTGTCTAGTATTTGATATCTCATGCTTGGGTTAAATCCTTTGATGGGTTATGCTTAGAATAGCCAGGTATTATTGGTGAACCTAAATTTAGTTTCGTATGATTTTCTCGCTAACACAATTTGATGGTGCATGCTTGGGTTTAGTCTTTTGATGTGCCATGCTTAGGGTGTCCCAGTGATATTTGCGACTCTAATACATTTAATAGGCGAGAACGAACAATAAATAATTATTCATGAGTTATGTTTCATTTCAGTAATTGAACAGAAATAGTGGTGGATACTATTAACCCTAGTTTTTTTTTTTTTTGAAGCATAAATATATTAAGTGAAAATAGTTTACAATTTGTCGTGGGTATGAGGTACCCACTGAGTCTGAAAATAAGATTTGAGAAATGAAAGATGGGATTGCCTGGTCCCATATTTTTGTTGATGAGTTTCCTGTTTGACTTTCATCCACTGCGTGATTGGCCAATCCGTTTGACGCTTGGTTTCCTTCTCTGTAGTTGTGTTGGATGGCCGCCTGCGGGATCCTCTGGAATCTCATTTTTATTTCTTCAATCATTTCCGCTATGTGCCAGGGTGAGGGGGTAGAAGAGGTGATGAAACGCAAAAGGTTTTATGAGTCTGTTTCAAATATAACTTTAGGCCATAGCCTTTCTGTTGCCGTTCGTGTATCTAAGAGCATCGCCCAGGTTTCTGAAATTAAAGCAGTCGTAATTCCCAGTGTTTGAGCCAGCGCTAAAAGGGTTCGGGTGTTTGAATCCCTGCAGATGAAACCTGCTCCTGCAAAACCTGGATGACCTCTGGCTGCTCCATCCGTGTTGATTTTGATCCAGCTGAAGTTTGGCATTGTCCATCTTACTAATATTGTGGATAGCCTTCTCTCTCTTATTGGGTGATTAAATTTTGGTGTATCTCCCGGAAACACTGGAGGTGTGGAGTGAATGTCCCGGTAGTATTCTTGTTGCAGTTTTTGTGCCCAGGCTAGGATTTCTTCCGCAGTTGTTTGCTTTTGTTGGTAAACTAGTTCATACCTAGCTAGCCATAAGGTCCAGAAAATAAAACAGCAAGAGGAGATTACTGCCGTCGAAGCAGGTTGTTGAAGGATTTGGGAAATTGTTGTGTGTTGTGTTAAGGAGAAAGCTTGGAGTGGATTGGAGTTTGATGAAATTGTAGATTGATTAAATAAGTTGGTCCATGAATTAGAAGCTGTTGGACAGTGAATTAGAACGTGACTTGCTAGCTCTGGATCTGTGTTGCATCTGGGACATATGTCTGAGTTGGTCAAATGGATGTGGTGTAGGAGAGAGAAGGTTGGTAATCCTTCGTTGATGGCTTTCCACAAGAAGAGCCGAATTTTTTGTGGACATGGTAAGGTCCATATAAACTTGGTAGGAGGTAATGGGATATGTGTTGGTTGACCTTGGGTTAGACATTTGTATCCCGTCGAAGTAGTGTAGCTTCCAGATTTTGAGTGTGACCAGATAATTTTATCTTGGGGCCCATTTTGGGGTAGGTGAATGTTTATGATTTTTTGGATTATAGGGTTGGGAAGGGTAGTTAATTTTTCTTGATCCCATGTGTGAGTTATTGGATCAATGATATCTGCTACCAATCTGATTGGGTAGCATTGTGTTGGGTCCAGTTTTGGCGAGTGTGGGATCCAATTGATAATCCATTTCATGGTTGGGACAAGTGCTGCTAGTTGTCTCCAAGAGGAAGGTAGTAGTTGCAGAATAACCTACAACTACACCCTCAGTAGAATTTGTAAAACTTAAGAAGTTCTTGATGAGGAATGACAATTTTCTTATTAATTCTCTCAATTGATTACAAAGAAGTATCTAAATGGAACTAGAATAGTTACAACTTTCTCTATTCTCTTTCCTAAGATATTTTCTAACACTCATTAAAAGAACCTCCCTAATTTTACATTTGAACTCCTATTTATAGTAAAAATTTTACAGCTGTATATGCGTTGCGAAGTATCGCAACATATCTTCGCAAGATTATTTTATGCTCGCAAATCTTTCATACTTCCCCGTGATTCCTCTATTATCGCATTGTTTTGTAGCTCTTTCCTCTTATATTTATTACGATGTTCGTAAGCTAATGTCTCGTGATATTCGGTACCTACATCTTGCCTCTTCTCATGTCAATTCTACGAAGAAGGAATGTCATGAGAACCTCTATTTTCGTAAATTTAATATAGTTATCACCACCTATTACATTCGCAACACGTATTTTTCTTTTTCATTAAATTTTTGACATGTTTCTTCGTAACCGTTCTTTTCAACCATTCACGTCTAATCGCATTGATGAGTTTCTATCTTCATCGATCTCTTTCTTCTTTATAAATATTATCTTTTGTTCTTCTTTTTATTCTCTTATCCTATTCATCTTCCTCATCACTTCTGCCTCTGCAATTTATTCCCTTTTTCTGCTACTACGATTTCTTATCTCTTTCATTTCTTTTCCTTCCTATTTTCTATCCTACATCCAATGGCTCCAAAGAAGAAAACTATCGAACAAATTAATGCAGAGCTTGCTGATAGGGACCTCATTCTTTTTGAAATTGATGGTCATGACAATAAGTCTTCTCTCAGTATGGAGATCTTTACTGATCTTACTTGGAATGATCAGAAAGTTTTAATCTCACGAGGTTAAATCCTCGCAGGTCTTCCTCTTCCTCTTTATGATGTCAATCTTCCTTTATTCTATGAAATTATTTCCCACCCCAATTTTTCATGTGCCATTTATCAATTGACTAGTGATTGCATTCGCATTCTGGTTGAATTCGCAACTCGTGCTGCTACTGGAAAATCTTTGTATTCAGTTGATCTTAGGAAACCTGGATTTCGAGATATGGAGATTATCGCTGCGGATTATACAGTTGAGAGTTTCTTCAAAAATTACACATTAATTCCTGCGAAGAAGGAAGATAAACATTGGGGTGTTCGTCTTCACCGTAAATCTAATATCGCAGCAGATGATATTCTCATGCACGATATTGATTATGCCTCGGGAAATAATAAAACACCTCGTCGTTCTAATGATGAAGATTGGTATAACTACCCTCTAACATTATCGGGTTCTTATATTTCTGGGATAGTAGATCTTCCTGCGAACCTTCGTGATCGTAACTATCAACCTTGGGTCTTTTCTTGGCTTAGCAAAGATAAAAATGTATGTATCTCCATCTCTTTATCTCTTTGTTATTCTTCAACTTATTTTCAAATGAGGTAAGAAACACTTTTATATGCTTTTTAAACAATATATTGTTGCCTCTGTTTCTTATCCTTATTTGAATTTGTAGGTTCTTTCTGATCTTCCTGAGTTTATTGCGAGTGAAAACAAGAACCCTACTTCTTCCAAAAGGTTAACTGCGAGACAAAAAACACTTCGCTCTGCGAAGGATACCCAAACTTCTGGTAGTCAAGATGATGCTCTTTGCAAAGGAAAAAGGAAACTTGAGGATGTTGTTTTTGAAAGGAAAAATAAGAAATTCTCGACCAATGCTTACTCCAATGTGATCTCTTCTAGCAAGAACGTTGATGAAGAACAAAATGATGAAAGCGACAAATTTCCTGAGAAGGATCTTGGTTCTAATTCTGATACCATTTCTGATAAGGAATATGATGATGACAATGATGAAGAAGACGAAGATTATAGTAATGCAGAAACTTTTGAATCTACAATGATTCAAGTATCTGAAGCTTTTATCCACTCTTCTCGTGGGTTAGGAAATTCTCCTACTGCGAATGCTCGTAAGCTTATTGCGAAGGCTTGTAAAGTTCCTACTGTACTCAATAACAACTCTCTTAATGGAATTTCAAGATTCGTCTCTCCTTCTTCATTATATGCTTTAGGGAGTATGGTAAGTTTCTTTTCTATTCCTTGTTTGTTTCCCTTATTTCATTAATTCCTAACCCTTTTTATTTGTTCAAAGTTGGAAGAGTCACCATTGCTTGAAATTTGCTTATGATTGGGAAAGATGTCATTCCATTGCTGAGAAGAAGACTTTAAGCCGTTGTAAGAAGTTAGAGGTTGAAAATTCAAAACTTCTTCAGAAAGTAGAGGATTTAAGTATTGATAATGCAGAATTAATATCTCGTCACGGAGATAATCCACAATCTACGAGCATCGCAACTGAAAGTTCTTCTCTTCTTGAGGAGAATAATCAACTAAAGCTTGAAAACTCTTCTCTTCGTAATGATAAGAAGCAGTTAGAAGGTAAATTCTTCATAATGGTAAGTATTTTGATTACTTTTCCTTCGTAACTTGCTAACCTATTTCTTAATTTCTTCCTCATACTGCAGAAAATTATGCGAAGATGAATGATGATCTGGAAACTATTCTTGCCGGTCGTAACCAGAAGATTTCTGATTTAAGATCTCAATTTCTAATTTTCCAGAACAACCATAGCTTATATGCCAGGCGTTTCCGAGCTAAGATGACTCGCAAGATTTGTGAAGACAATTAAATTCCTCTCAAGAAGTACCAGACGCTCCTTTCTGAAGAAATTCCTGAGGATACCCCATATCTGGAAATCTCTGATAGTGAAGTTGAAGATGATATCTCTGAAAAAGAAAAAGAAGATCATTCTGATGAAGATAAATCATCTTCAAAATAGTCTTAATCATTTCTGTATATTTCAGTTCTTTTATCTTGTTTACTTAAGTGCTGCACTTTTTAATCCATCAACAATTTCCTTTTGAAATTTAATTAGTACCAATGCCTTAATTTTGCGATGATAAATTGATGTTTAACTGAATGCTTCCCTCTATGTGCGATGATAAATTGATGTTTAACTGAATGCTTCCCTCTGTTTGCACGACTTGATCATATGGAGAGAAATAATATAGAGAAATAATATATTTTAAAGACCTAACTTAGTATTCCTTTCCCCCTTATTATTGCTCTTCAGGTGATCAATCCTTATTTTAAGTATCTAGAATATCTACCTCAGTTTAATGTTGCGAATCTTCAAGATTTTGCGAAGTATATATGAAATCTTCCCATTGAAGTATAAGTATTATGAATCCTCCTTGCAGAAATACGAAACATCCTTGAAAAAAGTATAAGAAGTATGAAATATTCTTGAAGAAGCATAAAAAGTATGAAACATCCTTAAAGAAGTATACGAAGTATGAAACACCCTTGAAGAAGTATAAAAAATATTCACTCTATGAAGAAGCATCCAATGTTTGAAGAAGTATAAGAAGTATTGAATCTCTGAAAAAGTATAATAAGTATTGAATCTTTGAAGAAATATAAGAAGTATTCAATCCTTATAAAATTTAATGAATATGAAATATTCGTCTTCGATTGCGAACAAAATTGCCTCTATGATTATGAACTCTTTATATATATTCTCGTAAAATTTTTCCAACAGTATTGATGGAATTGATTTCATGCCTTCCTAAGTAAAGGTCTTATTTTGCCACCTCTTTTGTGGTAATATTTTTGCGATAATATGATAAGTATGAACATTCTTACGAATATACAACCTCGTGACATTATCGTCTTGCGATGAAATCGCAGGACGTTATCACACTTTCATGTAATAACCCATTGATCTCATCTTAACTTTATTGTATGTAATTCTGCGAGTATGTATATATACATATATATATATTATTTTTTTTTTAGTTCGCAGAAATATTATTATTGCACAAATATGACAAGCCTTTATGTTCTTGCGAACAAAAACCCTCATGACATTTGCGTCTTATAGCACATATCAGCTCCCTAATAGAGGGTGCTGCCCTTTATCTTCCCCTTGGTTGCCCATTCAAGGAAGCGTACATCGACCATACAAGGTTAGCTCTTCCCATCTGGTTTTGCAAACAACTAGCTTTTGATCGCAACCTCTTATCCTTTTTGCCTATAGGGCTTATAGTTACGAGGTTGCACCCTATGGGGTATCTTTGGGCCAAGTGCATCATTTGCCAAGACTTGTCAAGAATGGCAGATGTGCTTCAAACCCATCCGGAATTCTTGACTCAACCGTGTACCTCGGCGCCTTGATCGTTTTCTACACTTCTTGAGAAAGACAATATGCCTTAGTCGCCCAACCTATATCCTGGTACTTTGCAAGATTAGGTTGAGAATCCAAGGTGTCTAACCCGGATAGGTACCCCGCTTTTGGGTTGTACCCCGTAATGTCCATGTACTCAGGTTCCTTGGTGATGTTCCGGTTTCCCTAAGCCATGCTTATAGGTACCCCCTTAAATGACGTACTTTAGGACTTTGCCTCTTACGAAATGTTGCTTCGCGAACTAGGGTGTACGCCACAAAGGTTCGCATGTGTAAAATTTCTGCGGCTCTCTTTCTTTTTTGAAAGCTAATCATAGTTTGCGGTCTTTTGTTCGCAAATATGTTTTGCGTCTTTCTTCAATGAAAGCTAATCGCAGAAAAATAAAAAATAAAAAATTGTATTCGTAAAAATACTTCACAAATATTTCACGTTGCAAAATACCTCATTTCATTTTCTTGTTTTTTCAAAATGCATTTTATTATACACTATGAAGAAATGTACTGATTACCTTCGCAAATCATATCTATTCTTTACCTTCGTAAATTTCTTGTATGCTCAATCATTGTAACTTCATTCCTTCATGACTTAATCTTCAGCCATTAAATTTTCACTTCTCTTTGCAGCCTTTGTTCTTTTTCTCCAATTTTCCTTCTCAACAGTTTTTCCTTCGCAAACTTCTACTTCAGTATCGTAACATTTCTTCCCTTATGCCCAATCACCCTTGATAACTACCTTTAGGATGAGTAAATTTTATGCATTGATGAAAAGTTGAAGCTACGCCTAAAATCTCGTGAATCCAAGGTCTCCCTATCAAAGCGTTATACGGTGATTCAACATCAACAACGCAAAATAAGATTTCAGTTCGCATTCCCCCTAATGGAATTCGCATGTTTATTTCTCCTTTAGGTTTATTGGCAGTTCCATTAAAGCCATAAATCCTGTAAGTAGAAGGTATTAGATCTGCGTCCTTTACCCCCATGATTTTGTAAGCGGGATAGAAGAGAATATTGAAAGAGATTCCTGTATCAATTAAGATTCTATTAAGACCAAATGATTCTTCATTTATATCATCCTCACTTTCTTCCATATTCAGACAAATTTCCAATCTCACTACCAATGGATTATCATGTATTTCGCAACCTTCTGGAATTTCTGTAGCTTCAAAAGAGATTTCACGCTTCTGCCAATCTTCGAGTCGTGAGATTTTTGCGATGTTCATTATTTCTCTTCCTTCACCATCTCTCGCGTATACCCTACTTAACACATTATCATGAAAATCTTCTATATTTTTATATGAGTGAACTATAGAATTGCAGAAAACATTTCTTGCTTTTGGTCCCACTTCAATGTGTAAGATTTCTTTTCCCTTTTCTTGTGTTGTATTTACCATGCGAGTTTCCATTGGTGCTTGCGGTAATTGTTGCGATTGTGCTTGCTTGAGTAAAAAGTGATCTAGTTTTCCCTGATCAATCATTCGCAAGATAATCCTTTTGATATTATTACAACTATTTGTAGAGTGCCCATGAAAATGATGGTACAAGCAAAATTCATGACTTCTTGGACCAATTGGTGGTTCCTTTCCCATATTCCATGGAGTTGGTATATTCTCCATCAAGATAATTGCCTGCCATATCTTTTCTACACTTGTATTCAAAGGTGGCATCTTTATTTCTTCTCTTATCATTCTTTGACCTCCTTGACCATTGTTATAATTTTGTCTATGATTCCCTTGTCCAAAATAATTCTGCCTTTGACCCACATAATTTTCTTGCTGCTGATCTAATCTTGGGATCTAGTTATTTCCTCCTCGATCGTAGAAATTCTTTTCTCTATCATGAATTTCTTCTTCTTCATTTCTCCTTCTTCGTGATTTATTTCTTCTGGTTTTCTGAACTCTGATTGAAGGTTTGGTTCTCTCCTTGTTATCGTTGATTCCCAACGAATTATATAAGTCTTCTTACTCCATCTTCGTAATTGTTTTGGTATTCCATTTTGTTCGTGATTTATTCTGTGCTTGTTCTTCCTATCAATTTCCTTTTTAACATCTCATTTTCCCTTCTCAATTCTTGATTCTGTCTTGTTAGATTGGCACGTTCTTCAGCTTCAAACCTTCGTTCTTCTTGAATTTCTTGTCTCAATGTTTCTAACATCTCCCTTTCTCTTTCACGAGTTGCTTAGTTCTCCAAGTGTGTATACTCATCGATCATGATCAGGTTCTCCTGTTACATTTGATTCTCCACCTGCAAGCCTTACACTTCTTCTTCTTTGTAGTCAATGGTTTGATGTATTTCTTCTTCTAGCCATTTTTTTTCAAAACTCCTAGAATTTTTGCTGATCACAACAATATCAAGTCCTAGCTAATATAAATATGGGTATAATTATTTTGCGAGGAGGTTTTTTAGGTGTTGATTACTCTGATTTTAATCTTTGTAATTGATCAGTAAATCGTCCGCATATATTAAATGAAAAATTGGTGGTGCTTTATTTGATATGTTAATGCCTTGAACTAATTTTTGGTTTTGAAGGTTTCCTAGGTTTGTAGATAATATTTCAGCACATATGATGAAAATATAGGAGGAAAGTGGGTCTCCTTATCTTATACCTCTATTTGGGATTATGTAACCATGGGGGGTACCATTTATTTTTATTGAGTATGTAACTGTTGTGACACATAGCATAATGTAGTTTATAAATGCTTGTGGAAATCCCAGTTTTGTGAATGATATTTTGATGAACTCCCAATCTAAGCTATCATAGGCTTTCTGGATGTCTAGTTTGAGAGCTATTTTTGGATCTTTAGTTAGGTTTGATGTTTTTATATGGTGGAAGAGTTCTCCGGCTATTGCTATATTGTCATGTATTGATCTTTGGGGTACGAAAGCATTTTGAAAAGGGCTTATTATAAAGGGTAAAATACGAGTTGTTTCCCAGAAAACTTTGCTTATCAACACCCCCACACTTATATTTTTCTAGTCCGAGCAAATGTGGATTTGCCGTCCTCCAATGTTGGTTTGCAAAAGTGTACTCTTCTTGATCTTTACTTCCCATTGCTATCATACTGCTAAATATGGTTCAATCCCGGATGAAGATTACACTGGGGGGGTGTCACTTTTGCATGGAAAAGAAAATTTTCTCCATCGCCATTTTTGAGAGGGATTCTACTTTCACATTGTGAGGATTTGTGAATGATTTTAAGAGGGGGTTTGTTGTGTTAGATATTGAGTGGTGAATTTCTAGTTACCGATTTTTCCTATTCATTTTATTGTATCTCAGTGATTTTATTATTTCGTTTTTTAGTTCATTTCAAAGTAATAGGGAAAAGGAAAATCATTATAAAAATCCCTAAAGAAGGATAATAAAAAATCATTTCTTGTTAGTTTTATTAGAGATATTGATCACAAGTATTTCCACCGAAACTATACAATCTTAAAAATATCTTCAGAACGCAAGATAATGGGAACGACCCGAAATTATTTGCCGAATAGTAAACCAAAGGAATCCTCGTTTCAATATTACTAGTTAGACACCATGAATCTAAAGCAATTTTATTATTGCTATTAAATAGAAGAAAGGGAAAGGAAAGATTTATTACATAAGAAATAGGGTATTCCCATATCCTATCAATTTTTCCAAGGACACGAGAGGGGAAAATAAGACGAGAGAGAAGAATAATTTAGTAAACCAAATGAAAGTCCTTAATTCAAAATCAAAATCCGACCCACATACTTGAAAGCTAGCCCTAGGTGATCACAACAATATCAAGTCCTAGCTAATATAAATATGGGTATAATTATTTTGCACATACGTGCTTATCAACACCCCCACACTTATATTTTTCTAGTCCCGAGCAAAACCAAAAATATATCCGCTACACAGCTGGATAAAGATTGAATTCTGCAAAACAACGAGACGAAACCACTAAACAGTGGTAAAGAAGTGTCTGCTAAACAACGAGACGGATCCGTCATTCTAAACAATAGAAGCAAAGACCGAGAGAAATGTCTCCCCCACACTTAAACAATTGTCCTCAAGACGAATCCACTAAACGGTGGATAGAGATGTCTGGAATATACATAAAAAAACTAAATAGACAAAGCACAATATATACAAAGACCCACTAAACAGCTGGTCATATCATAATTTTTTTTTTTTTTTTAAAGACCACTGATATGCCACACCGTCTAGAAGAATGGTGTCCTAAATCCTAAACTCTTCCTTTTGAATAGGCGAGTGATCATTAACACAATCATGAGTTGGACTAAATACACCAACTTCACTTGGTATGACAATGTCTCTATTCCTATGATAACAATTATCAAGTTCATCATCATTCTCTATACACATTATTTCATTAGTTAAAGCGGTTTCATCATTAATATCAAGAGTATTAGAAAAATTAGAACTTGTATCCTCAGTAAGACCACGATCTTTTACCGAATGCATTAGTTTAGCAATCGATAAATCAGTTTGTTCAGAAAGTTCAGCAATATAAGCTTGAGTTTTACTCTGCTCAGCAAAAAATAACTCATTAGCTTTGGTCTGTTCAGCAATTTCAATGTTGAGGCGTTTTAATAAAGATAGTTGTGATGCAGATGAGTCACAGTAAGATTGATCATCTCTCTCATACTGTGACGGAGAAATGTGTGAATAATAATTGGAATCAACAAATTATGGCTCATAACCAGGGTAAGGTTGGTAATGATCATAACCTTCACAAGTTCCAGAATGATCATACCTATGAGAATAATTCCAATCATTATTTACATACTCGGCAGGTTCTTGATAATGAGAAGGTGCATATGCATACTCCTCAGGTAAAAAATAATAAGACTCCTCTATCTCAGCTCTTTTTGTAAGATTCCAAAAAGCTATAAAAGAAGTCAACTCACTGGAAACCATTATACAAAGTAAAATTATCCCAATAATCCACCTTGCAAAAGCTTTGTGAGAATATCAAGTACTTACTTTAGGCCTATTGTTGACTCCAGTCGCCGCTCTTCAGACTAAGATACCTAAAAAAATATATTAAATAATCTACGTAAAAAGAACCAAAAGAAAATATAAAAATAAGAGAAAAATAAGCTATGTACAGAAAAATAATTATGTAGAAAATACCAATTACAATATTCCACAACCGCTCCCCGGCAGCGGCGCCAAAAAAAAAAAAAAAAAAAATTTAGACCCGCTACACAGCTGGTCATTCAATACCTGCAAACCTACAATAGACCCGCTCAACAGCTGGTCATAAATTGCAAGAAAAAATCCTGAAAAAGAAAAGTAAAAGGTTAACCATCAGACTCAATGTTAATAAAAGTATATCAAAGAGTTATATCTCAATTTCTCGATTCAATCCATACTTAAACAAATAGGAATTTGCGAGCCTGATTGAATACAAGAGAAATAAATTGAACGGTACCAAAGACCAATGTTCAAGGATCAATCAATTTCAATCAACATCCATCGATTAAACGCACAACCTGTGATATTTCAATTATATAACAAAATATAATGCGGAAAAGAAATAACACAGACACCAGAAGTTTTGTTAACGAGGAAACCGCAAATGCAATAAAACCCCGGGACCTAGTCCATATTTTAACACCACACTGTATTAAGCCGCTACAGACACTAGCCTACTATAAACTAACTTCTATCTATAAGTTGAACCCCAATCAATCTCACAATGATTCAAGGTACAGTTATGCTCCTTACATCTCTAATCCCAGTAGGATACTATGCACTTGATTCCCTTAGATGATCTCACCCACAACTAAGAGTTGCTACAACCCAAAGTCGAAGACTTTAATAAACAAATCTGTCTCACACATAAAAGTTTACATGAATAGACAAATCTGTCTCCTACAGAAATACTTACGAGTTTTGTTCCGTCTTTTGATAAATCAAGGTGAACAGGAACCAATGGATAACCCAGACTTATATTCCCGAAGAACAACATAGAATTATCAATCACCTCATAATAATCTTAATTGACTAGCGAAACAAGATATTGTGGAATCACAAATGATGAGACGAAGATGTTTGTGACTACTTTTCTATCTTGCCTATCGGAGATATAAATCTCAAGTCCAATCTTACGATTACACTTAATCATGATAAAAATAGCAAGATGATCAGATCACACAACTATAGAGAGAATAATTGGGTCTGGCTTCATAATCCCAATGAAGTCTTTAAGTCGTTAACCTACAGGGTCTTGAGATAAACCTAAGGTTAAAGGAGAATCGACTATAGTTTATGAAACTAGTATCACACAGGAGGTGTGGGGATTAGGTTTCACAGTTGCTAGAGTTCTCATTTATATAGTCTCCAAATCAGGGTTTGAAATCTAAGTTACCTTGGTAACAAAGCATTCAATATTTACCTTTAGATGAAAACCTGATTAGATTCAAGTTAATATCTTTCAACCGTTAGATAACTTAGCTTGTTATACACAAATGAAATATAACTGCATTTAGGTTTGGGTAACCGTACCTAAACATGTACACTTAGTTAGTTCAACAATAGTAAACCAATGGATAGCCATATGAGCACTTTCATATCAACCTTATTCATCTTCACCATAACTAGTTCAAGTGACTTAAATGAACTAGTTAGAGAGTTGTTCAATTGCTTAGATCTCATAGAAGAATATGAGACATAATTGAAGAAAAATCGATTTTGATTCACTCGAATCAATTCATGAACATTATAGCCACGATTTGCAAAGATTGCATTCCTTATTTTATAAATGTTTTAGTTCATGAACAAACCGATTTTAGAAAGTAACCTACCTAAGTATGTGAAAAGGTACGCGTACTTATGTAACTGGACGAGTTTGTTTTTCACTTTCAAACTCCAGCAGAAATTCATGGACGTGAACTTTCCGCCAGTATGCGTACGGGTACGCATACTTACCCGGATTTCCAACAACCGCCAGTACGCGTACGGGTACTCATACTTTGGCTTCTCGGTTCTAGACTTTTACATAAATGTGAGAACACACTATGTTAATATCCAAAGATGGTTACATGTTCTAAACTCTCATTTCAATCATGTAAACTTTCTTAGAGGATGTTATATAGTTGTTATTCACAAACTATTTTTCATCAAAGCGATTTTAAAGTTATTGAAATAATCAACATGACTTTCGTCACTAGTAAAGATGAACTTAGCCAAAGAGAAATCTTACCAACACATATTTCGAGGCATATATAAGTGAGTTAAACTCGGCTCGAAATATCACATTGTATAATTGAAGTCTATATAGCAATACGACTTTTGTCTAAAAATTAGAGATAGCATAGATAGAATTTTGAGTGATAGATAAGTTCAAGTCTCCACATACCTTTTTGTTGATGAAGTTCCACAAGTTCCTTGAGTATTTTGTCGTCTTTGCATGATGATCGTCGTGGAGTCTAGATCTTAACTACACTTACTATCCTAGTCCGAGACTTAGCTATAAGTAGACTAGAAATCAAGACTTATAGTTTTGGAAACTAAACGTGACAAACAAGATTGAGATAGAAACGCTTGCAAGTTCGACCGAGCAGTTCTCTAACACCTAACTCTAATCCCAAAAGTGGATCATCCATCCAAACCATCACAATTTAGGCCTATAGGATTATGTAATATCACGTATAAAATCATCTCAAAAATACTAGTCAACCTTATACGCCCATTACTTCCATTCCTAATAATCCCTTATCAAAGCGTTTTTGTACCCCAAATATCTATCCAGGATAACATAGCAATTGCCGGCGAGCTATTTCACCACATCAGGACATCAACCAACACCAAAGATCCCAAAATAACTCTTAAACTGGATATTCAAAAATCCTATGATAGCCTGGACTGGGGCTTCGTTAAAAAATCCTTTACCAAATTAGGTTTCCCAAAAAACCTTTATAGAATACATCATGATATGCATATAGACGGTCACCTATTCTATCAACATAAATGGCACACCGCATGGATATATCACTCCAACCAGAGGAATACGACAAGGGTAGCCACTCTCCTCATACATGTTTATCGTTTGTGAAGAAATACTTTTAACAAACCTAGGGAATCATGAGACAAAAAAAAAAACAGTGGAGGGTCTTCGCATTTCACAAAAAGCTCCACCAATCCTCCATCTTATGTATGCATACGATCTCCTCATAACATACAGGTCTTCAAAAGAAGGTATGAATCATCTTCAACAACTTCTCCACCAATACAGTACCTCAGCAGGACAACACATTAATACGTCCAAATCCATTATTATTCACCACCCAAAGCTTGAACCGTCTCAGATAAGTGCTCTTCAATAAACTTTTGATATGCCCACAAGGGCCACAACCTCAATCCCCCTATCTATTTAGGAATCCAATTCAAACATGAAAGAGTCTCTCGCCATCTTTTTGAACCTCTGCTAAACCGGCTAGCGCGTAAGGCGAAGGGATGGGTGAAGAAATTCCTAACACCTGCAGGAAGATTTGCTCTCATAACATCCTCCCTAATCCCTACTTCAAATCACATAATGCAAGCACAATTTATCCCTGCACAAGAAAATTGATCAAATCACCATGAATTTTTTCTGGGGGCACGACTCTTCCGTCAAGAAGCTTCACCCCTTAGGATATGATAAGATGACTATAACCAAGTCATAATGCGGGCTAGGAATATGCAGAAGCAACGATCATAACAAAGCGCTACTTATGAAGCGAATTTGGAACATCCATGAGAATCCCGAATCGGTCTTGGCTACCCTCTACAATGAAAAATATCTGAAACATCAACCTATATTTGTGGAAACCCCGGCTAACCTCCCTTCTCCAACCATCCCTCAATGGAGGCATATCTCATTCCTAAGATGAAACAACATATTTTCTACACAATCGGAAATGGGTTAACAACCCCCATCTAAGCTAATTGGATCCCGCAATTCACTAATACCAACAAACTGTTACCCCATCTAGATGGTCGGTGACCTCATCGATCCTTTCAGTCACACCTGGAACCACGACAAGCTTAACCTTCTTGCCCTCCACATAAACCAAAGAAGTGTGAATATCCACCTCCCCAAAAACAACCCCTCTGATAGAATCATATGGCCTTTCAAAAAAAATCTAGAAAGTACAGTACAACATATGGATACAATTGCTTAGTAAGCACATCAGATCACTTCCATCCACTACCCACATTAAAATTTCTCTGGACACTTCCATGTCCTCCAAAAATACTGTTTTTCTTGTGGAAAGCAATCAACGAGGGCCTCCCAACCCTCACCATTCTACACCATATCCACCTCACAAACACCGACATATGCCCATTATGCAATTCTCTTCCAGAAACTGCTGAACACATTCTCCTTCATTGTCCAGTGGTTGTAACCGCATGGAACACTCTCATATCGGGACTTCCTAATCTTTCAACTGTGTCCAAAATCTTCCAAACCCTCAAACGACGATCTTATAAATCCTACAGTTAAAGGTACATGGTTCTTTCAATACTGCCTTTTGTTTCCTTTTTTTTGGTCCTTATGGATAGCTAGGAATGAATACATTTATCGTCAAAAGAAAACAAGCCCATGCAGCATAGCACATATGGCTCTCAGTCTTCAACGATAATTATCTTGGGCGCAAACGAACCTCCCTCCCGTGTTACTTGGAATGCCAGTTTCTATCAACCCTAGAAATGTAACACGGATCTCCACAACAATCACGGTAGGATGGACAAAACCTAATTTGGGTTGCATCAAGATCAACACAGACGGCATAGCGAGATGACATCCCGAAATAGCTGGAGAAGATTTCATATGCAGAGATTCATCTGCCAACACCCTGATAGTGGTAGCACAACCTCTAGGAATCACTAATGCCTTGACCGCTGAATCTTGGGCCATGCTCATAGCGTTTGGAACAACAAAAGAACGAAGTTGGACACAAGTTCAATTTGAAACCGACTCAGAAAACCTACTTCGATTCCTAACTTCACATGTTGAGCCGCCTTGGTATCTTTCGGGTATGATCTCGGAAACAATGCATCATCACACACATCTACAGGGAAGGTAATCAAGCTGCGGACGGGGCTGGCGAACCTTGCTGTGGACTACAGCCACGTAGGAAACCTTTCAACCTTGGTCTGGGATAACATGATTCCATCTTGCATTAACCAAGTTGTAATGGATGACTCTTTGGGTAAAATATACCCTCGTATAATTGCCGCTTAATTTTAAATAAAATTTCATGCTTCAGAAAATAAAATAAAATATAGATGTTTAGGTTATTGATTTTTTATTAACCGATGAGGATGACTAAACAAATCCATCAGCCTGCTTCAAAAACAAAACAAAAATCCATAAGCCATCCCTAACTTTATGATGAAAAGTTAGCCAAGGTATCTCGTCCACCTCTAAAACCAAAACTGTCTAGAAGAAATATGGTGACAAATTCTAGAAGACTATGACCCCACCCCTTAAAGTAGTGGGTCAAACACTCCAGGAAATGGGTCTACAGCCACTCTACAGCCTAAAAATGCCAAAATAATTTCAGGGATCAGATAAACTGAATCTATCTAGCCTTCTAGAATAGGAAGTAAAGTATCATTCTTAAATATACTTTTTGAATCTTGTTACTATCTACTGAGATAAGTCCGTTTTCAATGCATGTGCTTGACATATTATTTGTGGTTCTTCTAGAAATAAATAAACGAAAGCATCATTAGAGAATGAATATAGGTCCATTAGGTACCCACCAATTCATCTAGAAAATGACTAGTAATTTCTCAAAGAAAGCAAAACCAAAAGAGCCTCCGCCGAATCCCTTTCCGCTTCGTATAAAACCATGACATATCTAATATCCTAAGATTTCAGCGGAACCAAAACAAACACAAACAGAGACAAATAAAAAAAAAAAAAAAACCAGTCCTGAGATTTAATTGTAGTCAGCAAACAAAATGCAAGAGATTGAAGAAGCTAGTTTCAGCAGTTATTCATCGTCGACCATCAGCTTTGAAGATATTGCAGCTAAAGTCATTAAGGAAGAATGTACTACCGATCACTACGAAGAAGAATTCGGATTTCACCCCGACGGCGACAACACAAAGCAAACCTCAAACGGAGAAGAAGAAAATGACGACGAGGATGATTTCGAGTTCGCTTCCATGGATTGTAGAGATACTACTAATCCCATTTTCCCCATTTTCAATCAAGATATTGCCAATTTTGAAGATGATGGTGCTCACAACTCATCTTGTCCTCGGCTTCGGTTAAGAAGACTCTTTGTAAAAGAGTTCTCATCATCGACATCGTCTTCTTCATCTTCGTCATCTGAAACTGATGTCGATTGCATTTGGGAACCAAAAACTTTTACGACATCCCCTGATCGTACTTACTGTCCTGATAAGAAGAGTAGATCCATGGGAAATAGTAACAAGCTTAAAAGTTTTAAGATTAGAGATTTGATTCATCGAAGTAATAGTGATCAGAATAAGATGTACGTCTACTTAGCTAATCATGCTCACCCATTGCCAAGTACTGATAAGGGAACGAAAGAAGATGCAAAAAAGATGAATAGAAAACTGTCGGCGAAGAAAGTAAGTGGCAGTACAACTGCCGGAAATGAAACGGTATCGGCGTTGCGGTCCCATAAAGAAGGAGATAAACGTCGATCATTTTTACAACGGGATTTAATTGGTTTTTTTGGGTTCTATAGGAAAGTCTATCCTTTTGCTTAATCGTTAGTTCTTTAGTCCAGTAATCAGAATGTTTTTAGTCAATAATATTTGTTAATTTTCCATATCTATCAAAGCCTTGATTTAAACAAATGAATTAAGAAGATTCGGCAGATTTAAGCCACTTCGCCATTACAAAATATGGTTGGGGCAAGGTTTGATCGACTGGAAAATGTTATGAACTGAAAAAATACATCGAAAATCATTTCCTTGGTGGAATCAAACCCTGCCCCTCTGCATTGATGCAACTATAAATTGAGTAACAGTTTTCCAAACTGAAATTACACTTGAGTTACCGAGCAACGGGAGCTGAGCATAGCCTAGGCAACGACTGTGTAATAATGTATTTGAATAACTGTTGTTAGATGAACACCCCATTCTGAACTTTAGATGAAATGTATTTCTCTGACAAGAAAGAAATTGACGATACCGACAAGGCTTCAATCTCAAATTTTACTCCTGTTTTCAACATTATCTCTAGTTCTGACCTGTTTCAAATAAACATTAGTTATTGTCAGGTGGTTGTAGTTCAAAGTAGAGTATTAAATAAAGTGATAACCAAGAGTTGCAAAAGCTGCGGAATTCTACCTCCATTGTGGCGCTTCTTGATGTAGGTAGCATCTCAGTAACATTGCTCCGGCTTTCTTCTTATCTGGCACCAAAACCAGGTTCAGTTGCATAAAAAATACTGAAGATCAACTAGGTCACTGGTCAAGGTATTTGTATAATTCAATGGAAGCAATAAAACAGAAAAGAAAAATGATTTACACCTTCTGCTGTTAAAGGAAGGAGACAACGTTTCGGGAGTTGATAGTTCACAGCGTCGGAAGGAAAAGCCCCAAGCCATCTTACTTCCGGCAATCGTAGAAATTTTGCATCGTATGCCATTTGCTTCAGAAGTAAAGTAAGGTTATTAAAAAAGGAAGTATGGCATAAATGCAAAATTTTCTGTAGGTTTTGACAAAGCTATATGTAAGTTTATCGAACACATTTCTGTGCAACATTTACTTTAAATTGAATTGAGCAGCTGTTGAAAGATCTGAATAGATTCAAAGATTGGTGTAGAGAATACTGAATACCATGGAACCAAACCGGTAGGTTGTAAGGATGTCAAAACCATAAGGATCACAATCCACTAAGCAATATGCAGGCAGATGCAATTTCTCCATAAGAAGACGCAAAAACCTGCGAAACATGCATTCAGGAAACAGTTATAGTAACTGCAGGCTGTGATATCAGGGTGGAGTACTGAAAGTTCAATCACTATCATGCCATACAGTTACGCAGGGGAGTCTAAAAGGTGAATACATATGGGATAACCCATTACAAGAATGACCTTAAGGTGGACTAGTTTAGCCATTTGACATTAGAGTTCCTATAGCAAAACTAGGAGTTTTCCAATAAGAAACATTGACAATAAGAAATAAAGAGTAAAACTTAGAACCGAGGAGTGTTGATGTGATGTACCTTCTAGTAGAAACGTCAGGATAACCTCTTCCCTGAAATAAATAAGCAGGGGTATCACCGTTGGTTCTTTTGAATAATCAAAGGAAAATGGAAGAACTGTGATTACCGTGACAATGATACAACGATTTGCACGACAAAATTGATCATCTGCTAGCCGCTGGAATACTGCAGCAAGAAAGTCAAAATTATGATTCAAACAACAAGCATCAATTCGGAGTTAAGAGTATATAATAATCTTAAAACAGATTTACCTGTTTCCTTCTCTACAATTAGTATATACTGTGCGACACTAATGATATCTATGGTTTTTAATTAAGTGAAAACTTCGGAATAAGTTAAAGTCAGGACACTTTAAGCTTTGACTTCCAGAGATTATATGAACTACAAAAGAACCCAGTCCAGCAGTCCTTGAGGAAACATAAGTAAAAACAATCGAACAATATCAGGATACCTCTGACTTCCTCTACATGAACAGGAATAGAGTACGCCTGCAAGTAAACCAGTTACACGGATCTGAAGTAGTATATATAAGCTTTTAGGAAAACCAGTTTTTTTTCTTACAGTGTTAGGACTATTCATGCAGTCGATTTTCCTTCCACTTTCCATGAATCTTAACCAGCCCATCACCAACCTACACACCAATTTACAAATTGCAAGTTTATGCAAGGTCATTAAGAAGATCGACAAAGAGAGATGAAAATAAAATAAAATAAAAACTGTTTGAATGGTCTTGGATAGTTAGGACAGCCTATTATAGAGAAGGCAGTTAACAAATCACTGGGAAAGAACTTGGATAGCACAAAGGCATATTCTTTTCATGTTTCGTGAACACATAAATCCAGGATGGTCCATTATAAGATGATTTCTTACCCTTTTCCAACAGACACCTGCCAAAAGAAACAAAAAAGTGAGGGGAGACCTAGCGATTGTGAAACAGGACACATTGCAAGCTTAATGACTACGATATGTATTTGGAGAATACGAAAGTCTTGGATCCTTTCGTGGATATAAATATAAGTATCTACAACTACTTTCATGGTGCCTAATGACGTTTGAAATATTTTATAGTCATGGACACCGGTGGGAACTATTGAACTCATCTGTATCTGTATCATGGTGCCACATTTTTTGAACAAGAAGAGAAGTAATAATTTTTTCCGAGGTAAGTAATTAAAGATTCAGATACTAACTTGACAAGAAAACATACCACATTTAGGTTATGGCGACTGCATTTGAAGAGAATGCATATGTCATTGATGGCACGGTCTACAACTGCTTGCTCTAAGATACAGAAATGAAACAAATCAACAATACAATCTGCCTAAATAAACATTGACTCAGGGTTAAACTGTTATCTAACCTATAGTTCATGCTGTCAAGAAAAAAGGTGAAATGAGACAATTGTATGAGCTTCGTACTTCATAACACGGAGAAACGTTACATGATAGGATACAATGTGCATCCTAGTCTTTTAATCTACTTTTCGGATACAGCAAGCTTGACAAATCTAGGAACACAATCTTGAGGCTCACCTGAAAATACAGATGGGTACATGTAGTATATATCTCTCTTTGACCCGTGTTTGTTTTCTCGCAACAACTTCTGAATAATCATTAGCACCCTTAGCAAGACATCTGACAAGATAAAGCAAACAACGTAAAATAAACAATCCTAGTAGAAAGGAAGAAAACAAACAACATAGTAAATCAGTAAATCACGTTTGATTATGTCAAATTGCAATATATCAAGGGAAACTCACTCAATCTATGTGCATGACATTCTCTTTGAAGTGTAAGCATATCTTGGCCTTGCTGCTTTTCGTAGCTACAACTACTGCATTTGCAATTAATCACTAATTAAACTAAACCACATCCTAGAAAAGCATCAATTAGAACACTGAAAACTTTGAGATTACGAAAACGAAAATGAGAAAACCCTCGATTTAGTACTTTCCAAGACTATTTTAAACAATTTCATCCATATATGTTTGCAATTAAATGAAAACAAGTGTTTAGAAGGGATTATCACCAATTTCCATTTGGATTTGAGCAGTAATTCCTGTAGCGATCTAAGTAAAGTACTGGGGATTGTCCATTACAGATATCTTTAAGAAGACATCGAGTTAACCCTGTAACATTTTCATCCGTCACTGTAAAAATGGTTTATTGGAACGAGAATTAGTTAAGATTTTAGGGATTTCATACCTTTGATCTTTAAGAGTAGATTGTAGGGTTTCGAATTCGCACGATTTTCCTCCATTTTCTTCTGCGCTCGAACACTTAAAATTGGTAGACGCTAGTTGCTACAAAAATACAACCAGTTTAAAAAAAAATGATGTTGCACCATGAGCGGTAATATTGCTAAGAAATGATATCAAATTATGCCTTTGCCGAACAACCAAGCACCCGTGGCCTAATGGATAAGGCGTCTGACTTCTAATCAGGCGATTGTGGGTTCGAGTCCCACCGGGTGTGCGTTTTTTTTTTCAAGTTTGTTAGAGGGGCGGCATTGTGATAGTAATGTCCCTTTAATTGGTTAGGGGATGTAAATTGATTAGATTATCCTTTTCACCTTAAACAATCAAAATTAAATCAGTTTTTTTTTTTAACCTAATGAATCAGAAAAAATTAAATCAGTTTTTTTTTCATCTTCTTCTTCATCAACCGTGACCTCCATCAAAACTGAAAATTTCGTTGTCTTAGATTAATTGGCGATTTGAAAAACGTTTGGAAAAATCCGGTTAGGATTTAGTTTATTGTGCTAGATTTAAGTTAATTTTGTATCAAAATTAGGGTTTTGGATCAAAATTAAAATTGAAATTTCTGTGTTGCATGTGAGTTACGGTTGGTAATAACTCCAATTGGAACCGTAACTATAGATTTGGTTGATGTTACGGTTTATTGCAACTCAAATACCAATCGTAAGTTCTTGATTTTGATATACAATGTTCAGTTACGTTTTTTTTTTTTGCAAACGTAAATAGCTTACGGTTGGTATCGTTACTTAAGTTACCAATCGTAATTTGTCCCGTAACTTTCATTTTCTTTTTACGGTTTGTAATTGCATCACTGTTAGCAACCGTAGGGTAGTTACGGTTGGTCTCGATTCATTATCTACCAACCGTAATTTAGTTACGGTTGTTGTCCAAATTTAATTACCAACCGTAACTGGTTTTACAATTGGATCTTCCCCAAATTTAACCACTTACGGTTGGTATTCGATAACTTACGAACCGTAACTAAGAGTTACGGTTGGTCACGAGCACAATTTCAGCCATAAGTTCTTCTGAAAATTTAAATTTTTTGATTTTGTTACGTACTTTAGATAATTTTGAGCGAGAAAAAGCTAATGGGAACTAATAAGTATACCGTGTCACTGGAATCACTCATTTTGGTTGAGTAAATCAAAATCTAGGGTTTCACAAATATCACAAAAAAAATTCATTTTCTTCTCCTTTGAACTTTTTTTTTAACTCTAAAAATCTGATTTTTTTTTTATTTTGAGTTAATATAAGTGAAATTAATCATTAACACTAAACTTGATTATCATCACTAAACTAGGTTATCAATAATGAGGGTTAAATTGTCATTTCCAGTTTTTTTTTTATAAGGGGCACCTTGAATGATCATGTAATGACCCTTTTTGTCTTATTAGAATGTCGCCCCTATAATAAGATTGTTTTTTTAGAGATGGGGCTACGTTATGTGTTCTCCGCTCCGCAGTTTTGCGAGATCTTTATTTTATGGAGATGAATTAGTGGTTTCATATTAATTATATGTCCCTACTTTTAACTTCCTTCAAATATATCCTTATGTAACAATAAATATGTCCCTCATTTTTTAATAACATTATCCATTTAATGTTAGATTACCTTAATACCCTCACCCATATAATATTTTTTCTTTATTTTAAAATGGAACAAATTTCTTCCACCACCACTAGCACCACCACCACCAACATTCAACTACCATTCCACCACCACCGTTCAACCACCACCACCTACCAACCGCCACCACCACTAATATTCCACCACCACTCCTTCACCGCCACCATTACACCACCACTAGTCCTCCACCACCACTAGTCTGTTGTCGCCACCACCACAAGTTCGCTGTCTCTGGTTCAAATATTTTTGTATCAACAACAATAGTTGATCCAAATAAAAATAGAACCAACAGTGGAAGTTTATCTAGTTAAGGGGATCAACAACGATAGTTGATCCAAGAAAAAAGGATCAACAATAGAAGTTGATCCATGTAAAATTGGATCAATAATGATAGTTGATCCATGAAAAATGGAGTGAACTTGGCGTGAGTCGAACACGCATCATCTGACATGGAGTCAGTCATGCTACCATTGCACCACAAGTTCAACATTGGAACAAATTTACATGATTTAAACTATAAAGCATGAGTTCAAAGGATCAACAACAGTAGTTGATCCTATATAGATGGATCAACAACCATAGTTGATCCAAAATATATGGATCAACAACCATAGTTGATCCAATATCACTGCCTGTCTCAACCCAGATAACCACCATATTTCATTACATGTAGCTTCATAAACATCAACAGCTCCAAGACCAGATTTAAAACCAATCTCGACAACTACAACAACCGGAACCACCATTCTACTACTATTTCCATGACTAATTTCTCATTCGCACCTCTCCACCATTACCGCCACCAAGAAATCACACATCTCCAGCACCAGCACCACCACCACCACCAAAACAACCAGAACCAAAATCCAACACCAACTTCATCATTCCAACCAAAACCACCATAGTTGATCCAATAAAAAATTGGGTCAACAACAAGAGTTGATCCAAAATATATGGATCAACAACCATAGTTGATCCAATATCACTGCCTGCTTCAACCCAGATAACCACCATATTTCATTCATCAACATGCTTCAATCTCTGTAACAACAACTCATACCAACACTGCCACCAACAAAATCACACATCTCTAGCACCACCACCAAACAACCAAAACCAAAATCCAACACCAATTTTATCATTCCAACCAAAACCACCTCCATCTACATCACCAGTACCGAAAGAAACATACCTCATCCGCCATCACTACTACACCACCACCTTAAATCGTAATCTGAAACAAATCTCGATCTATAATTTCAACATAAAAACAGATCTTGATCTATAACTTCAACATAAAAAAAGATATCGATCTATTTGAATCCGATTCCAAACTCAGTTTTTAGAAGAAGAAGAAGAAGGTGTCATCTGTTGATGATAGTTCGATTAAATCCTGAATCAATTAGCGTGTAGTTGCCGGAAATCCTACAACTACACCCTCAGTAGAATTCATAAAACTTCAAGAAGTTCTTGATGAAAAATGACAATTTACTGATTAAGATTCTCAACTGATTACAAAGAAGTATGTTAATGGAACTTAGAACAGTTACAACTTTCTATGTTCTCTCTCCTAAGACTTTTTCTAATACTCACTTAAAGAACCTTTGCAATTTAACATTTGAACTACTATATATAGTGAAATCTGTACAGCTGTATATATCTTGTGAAGCATCGCAACCTCTGATCGTGAATTTGTTCTATATTCGCAAACCCTTCACACTTCTCCCGTGTTTCTTCTATTATCGCATTATCTTGCGACACTTCTCTCTTGTATTTGTTACTATGTTCGTAATCTTATATCTTGCGATATTCTGTCCCTACATCTTGCCTCTTCTCATGTCATTTCTTCGAAGAAGTAATGATCGTGAGAATATAACCGTTACTTATTCTTTTCGGAATTCGAACACGTCTTTTGTAACCGTCTTTTCCTAACTATTCCCTTATAAATACTCCTTTTATTCCCTTCCTTGTCTTTTTTACCTTCTCTTTTTACTTCTGCAACTTCATCTTCTTCTCACATTTCATCTTCGGTTATTGCCTTCTCTTCCTGTTAATCCCATCATGAGTTCTCCGAGGTAATTTTCTTTTATCTCTTGCATCTTTCACTTGTTTATCTCTTTTATTTCTGTTTAATCCATTATTTGACTTTGATTTCTTTCAGCAAAATTGCTTCTCAAATGAAATCTCCAACTAAAAGCTCAAACCCTAACCCTCGAAGAAGAAGATCCGAGAATCAAAAGGTAGTTAAAATACTCTTTCTTCCTTCTGAAACAATATATTGTTGCCTCAGTTTTTAATCTACATTTTGATTCGTAGGTCGGTGAAGAATCCAACGTTATCAAGAGATCTCTTAATATCAAATCCAAGCCATCAATTTCAATCAGTGATTTCCTTCCTGTGATGGATAAAGAATTTCCTTCTCCTCCTCGTGAAAGCACTTCTTCGCAAACTCCTGCCTCTACTCCATTACCCAGTTTTCAGTCTCCCACCCCTGTCAATTTATCAACACTTCTTCAAGATCAACCTTCGCAAGTTACCTTCTCAACCCCTTCTCGTGAAAAACCTATTTTAGCTCCTAATCCTTTGAATGCCGTTGCTCCAAGAAATTTACAACTTGCTCTTATTCCTTCGAATTCTTCTCCCCTTCCTCAAGAAGTTCGAGATGGAATTTATTCAGCTTTCCAGATGTTATCTGATGTTTTAAGTAATACTGCGAGGTCTTCAAATGTTCGCTCGCAATCTGAATTTTGCGAAATTCTCAACAACTTCATCAATCCTGATATTTCTATTTCACGTCAAGCCCTGGAAAAAGAAGTTGAATTGCTTCGCCAAACTCAGGAGTCTTTGAAAGCGGAGTGTGAGAATCTTCGTAAAGAGAATCATCAGCTTCAAAATGATTCTCTAGATTGTGCAATTCTTCGTAAGAGGAATGATGCATTAAAAGGTATTGCTATTATCTTTATATTTTCTCCTTTTGTTTGTTTCTATTTCTCGTATGTTTGAAACACCCCTTAAAACCCATTCCCCTTCATAGAATCAATCCAGGAATGTAGAATGTTGGTACTTCATCATGAATCAGTCGCAGAAGAATCTCAAGCCAAGCATGAAAGTCTTTTGAACCAATTCTCCCATTTATCTAGTCTTCATTCATGTGCTCTTGATAATTTAGATGCCCTTTTCCAAGAGAATACCCAACTAATTTACGATCAAAAATTTTTGAACGATGAAATATCTAAGCTCACTTCTTCTTTAACTAAAGTCGATTTAAGAATAGAAACCCTATTAGAAGAGAATGAAACTTTATCAGAAGAAAGATGTTCGTATTTGAATATAATGGACGTTTCTTCGCAACAATTGAATATTCTTCAGAGTAAATGTTGCGATCAAGAAAATCTCCTTTATTTGTTAAAAGGTGAACTTGAGGAATTAAAGAAGTCTTCAGATGCAGAGAGAAGTTCTTTTGCTACCGAGAAGAAATCCCTTCTTAATAAGAATATAATCTTGAGAACTAAGAGGAATAAACTTAAAGAAGATTATTCCCAACTAGAAAACCTTAATGCAAAACTTGCGAAGAATAACAAATTTCTTCTTTCCAAAGATCAAAGGCTTCAATCTAGACTTGAAGGATTAGTTGGTAATGGTTTTGATAAAGCTATGGATCAGATGAAGAATTGTTGTCTATCTTTAGCTCAATTTCTTACTTCACAAAGAGAAGGTAGTCATCAAAATTTGACTGCCTTTGATATACCTTTAAATTTTGTTATATTCGCAGAATTGATTCTTTGAATTTTACTTCACTCGCAGAATCTGAGAACAATCTTCGCAATGCTAAAGCTGGATTGGAGACCACCTGTTCTGAGCTTCGCAAGAAGAACGCTTTGCTTTCTACTCGTTTGATCAATTCTCGTGATCGTGCCAATCGGAGATTCAACCACCTTGCTTATGCCAAAGATATTGAAGATATTAACCACCAAAAAGCTCTACTTCGTGAAAGTCATCTTAAAGCTCAAGTCTTCGTAAACAACATTCTCTTATCAAGATCCTTGCCTCCAGTGAAAGTTAAACCTCTGGAAATATCTGATGATGAAGTTGCTCGTGATCCTGATAGTGACTTTGATTACAAGAGTGATGATGAAGAACTTGATGGTGGAAAAGAATCTATCCCTCAAGGAGAAGTTCCTGTTGAGGGCTCTTCAAAGGGTAATGTTTCGCAAGAATTGAACACTAATGATGATCATTCTCATCTTAAAGATCCAACACAAAGTGTTGATGGAGAGCACCAAGCATGATAAACTTATTTTCCCAAATTATCGTTAATCCTCTTGTTTTTCTTTCTTTTGAACTCTTTCTCTTGGTTACTGTTGGTTTTCTTTTTACGAACAACAATTTCGCTTCTTCGTTTATGTTCCTTAAGAAGTATATTTTATATTTTGCGATAATGAATTGACCTTTATCTAGTTGAATACTTTCTTGATTTGCATAAATTGAATAAATTGATCATATGAAGAGAAATAACATATCTTAAAGACTTAGCTTAGTATTCCCTTTCCCCTTATTATTGCTCTTCAGGTGATCAATTGTTGTTTGGAAATATTAGAATATCTGCCTTCGTTTAAGTTGCGAAGTAAATAAAAATCTCCCCCTTGAAGTATAAGAAGTATGAAACCTCCTTAAAGAATTATGAAATATCCTTGAAGAAGTATGAAAATTATGAAACATCGTTGAAGAAGTATAAGAATTATGAAACATCCTTGAAGAAGTATAAGAATTATGAAACACCCTTGAAGAAGTATAAGAATTATGAAACACCCTTGAAGAAGTATGAAAATTATGAGACATCCTTGAAAAAGTATAAGAAGTATTCAATCCTTGAAGAATTTAATGAGTATGAAATATCCGCCCTTGATTGCGAATATAATTGCCTCTTTTGGTAGGAATTCTTGATACATATTCTTGTTGAGAATATAAAGAATCTCCAATGACATTAACGGAATTGACTTCATTAGTTTCTGTGGTCTTATCATTCCTTCCTAAGTAAAGGTCTTACTTTGCCACCTCTTTTGCGATAAAGTCGCAGGACGTTGGTGCACTCGCATGCCTCAACCCCTTGACTTTATCTTAACAATATTTTTGTGTTTGCGATAATATGACAAGTCTGAATATACTTGCGAATATACAGCCTTATGACATTATCGTCTTGCGATGAAATCGCAGGACGTTATCACACTTTCATGTAATAACCCATTGATCTCATCTTAGCTTCTTTGTATTTAATTCTGCGAGTATATATATATATATATATATTTTTTTTTTTTACTCGCAGAAATACGATTGTTGCACAAATATGACAAGCCTTTATATTTTTGCGAACAAAAAGCCTTGTGACATTTGCGTCTTATAGCACGTATCAGCTCCCTAATGGAGGGTGATGCCCTTTATCTTCCCCTTGGTTTCCCCTTCAAGGAAGCGTACATCGACCATACAAGGTTAGCTCTTCCCATCCGGTTTTGCCAACAACCATCTTTTGTTCGCAACCTCTTATCCTTTTTGCCTATAGGGCTTATAGTTACGAGGTTGTACCCTATGGGGTATCTTTGGGCCAAGTGCATCATTTGCCAAGACTTGTCAAGAATGGAATATGTGCTTCAAACCCATCCGGCACTCTTGACTCAACCGTGTACCTCGGCGCCTTGATCGTTTTCTGCACTTCTTGGGAAAGACAGTATGCCTTAGTCGCCCAACCTAAATCATGTTACATGGCAAGATTAGGTTAAGAATCCAAGGTGTCTTACCCGGATAGGTACCCCGATTTTGGGTTATGTACCCCGTAATGTCCATGTACTCAGGTTCTGTGGTGGTGTTCCATTTACCCTGAGCCATGCTGATAGGTACCCCCTTAAATGACGTACTTTAGGACTTTGCCTCTTGCGAAATGTTGCTTCGCGAACTAGGGTGTACGTCACAAAGGTTTGCCTGTGTAAAATTTCTGCGGCTTTCTTTCTTTTTGAAAAGATCACGATTCCGGATTTCTTCTATGAAAGCTGATCGCAAATAAACTTTTGCGTCTTTCTTTAATGAAAGTTGATCGCAATAAGAATTTTAAAATTTGTAATTTTGGTAGTTTTTGTGGGAGTAAATGATATTCTCAAAATTATCATGAGTTTTATGGATAATACCTTTTTAAATACAATCTATTCCAGGGTCGACCAAGTCTTAAACCCATGTCTTTCCCTTCTGGATCCATCAGCCGATAAGCTCCACTTCCCACAACCTCTTTAATGACATATGGTCCATCCCATTTTGGTGCTAGTTTTCCTCCATTTTCTTTCTGGTAGGGAGGTGTTTCTCGCATGACCAAATCACCTGGTTGATACTCACGTTCAATAACTCTCTTGTTATACTCTCGAGCTAATCTTTCCTGATAAATTTTCATATGTCGCAACACCTTTTCCCTTTTTACTTCCAAATCATCCAGTTCACTTAATATCACCCATGCACTTAAATTTCTTTCCCAAGCTTCTTTCTTTGTTGTCGGAATTACAACCTCTGTTGGAAATAATGATTCTACTCCATATGTTAAACAGTAAGGAGACATTCCAGTTGCCTCCCTTCTAGTTGTATTGTATGCCCAGACTGCACTAGGCACTTGCTCGCACCACCCTCTGAGATGTCCTTCTAATTTATTTTTGATTGTATCTGCGATTGTTTTATTTGTTTCCTCTGCCTGTCCATTAGCTTGTGGATATAATGGAGTTGATTTCCAACATTTTATCCTAAAAGCACTGAGTAACATCTCTATATTCTTCCCTTCAAATTGTTTCCCATTGTTGGATACTAATTGTGCTGGAACTCCATACCTACAAATGATATTCTCAAATATGAATGTAAAAAAATCCTTATCGCGAATATGTTGTACTGCTTTTACTTATGCGAGCTTCGTAAAATAATCTGTTGCGACTATTAAGTATTTTCTCTGCCCAGATCCAAGTAAAAATGGGCCAACAATGTCCAATCCCCATTTCCCGAAAGGCCAGCAGCTTGTTGAATAGGTTAGTGGTGCCCCTGGTGCATGAGTTCTTTTCCCATGTCGTTGACATTCTTTGCATCGTCTCACCAACAATTTTGCATATGTGTGCATATAAGGCCAATAATATCCTTGTATTTTTGCTCTATAAGCTAGAGATCTTCCCCCACTATGATTACCAGCTTCTCCTCCATGTAACATCTTCAATATTTTTTCTCCTTCTTCACGAGTTAAACATCTGAGAGGTGGTCCATTGAAAGATTTTCCGTATAAAATTCCTTCTCGTAACTCATAATTTGTTGCACGACTCTTTAATTTATGTGCTTCTAGTCTATTCCTGGGTATTTCCCCTTTTGCGAGATATGCATGAATGTCCTTTCTCCAATCTGCGAGATTTTCTGCGATGTCGTCTGGTAGTTCCCTTTCTACTTCCATCGAATTCGCTTCCTCAATTTCTTCTTCTTTATTCACTGATGGATGTTGAATTGTATGTATTTTGATATTTCTTGTATTAGGGTTTGTCATCATACTTGGAATGAATGCAAAAGCATCTGCGAGTCGATTGTATTTTCTTGTTATATGCCTCCATTTTAATTTTGGTATTTTCGCAGATAATTCATCAACGAGTTTCTTGTATTTCTTCAAAGAAGACTCATTTGTGGTATATTCCCCTTTAATTTGACAAATTACCAGCTGAAAATCACTTGTTATTCTTATATTTTCAAGCTTCTTTTCTATTGCGATCTTCAATGCATGCACTACAGCTTCGTACTCTGTTTCATTGTTCGTGGATGCAAATTCTAATCTGAATGAGAATGCTATTCTTTCTCCTTCTGGTGAAATCAACACAACTCCTACTCCATTCCCCTCACTGTTGGATGATCCGTATACTAAAATTTCCCATCTATTTGGTTCTGTTAATAGGTCTTTTGGATTCCCAAATTCTTCTTCAATATCCATCATTTCTTCTACTGCCTCATCTTCTTCCAAAGGAAATTCTGCCAAGAAATATGCGACAACTTGTGACTTTTGCGATGATAACACTTCATACTTTATCTTATAATGGTTTACTTGTGCATTCCACCTTTCTATTCTTCCTGATCTTTTTGTGTTCTTCATGACTGACTCAATCGGGACTTTGGTTACCACTTTTATCACATGCGCTTGAAAGTATATTTGCAACTTAAATGATGCATAAACCAGGGCTAAGATTAACTTCTCCATTTTAGAATAATTTCTCTCTGCTGTGTTAAAAGTTTTACTGATGTAGTAAATGGGCCTTTCTATTCCCGCATCATTCGCAATAGAACTGCACTTAAAGCATATTGAGTTGTTGCGAGATATACCAATAATTCTTCATCTTTCTCTGGTTTCTGTAATATGGATGTATTCGCAAAATATTCTTTGATTCCTTGAAAAGCTTTTTCACATTCATCAGTCCACTTGAATTTTTCTCCCTTCTTAAGTATGTTGAAGAAATGTTTGCACTTATCTGACATTCGCGAAATAAATCTTCCAAGTGAAGCCAAGAGTCCATTTAGCTTTTGCACTTCTTTTACCGTTGCAGGTGTTGGCATGTCACGAATTGCTTGTACTTTCTCTGGATCGACTCGTATCCCCTCCTTTGATACTATGTATCCCAAAAAAATTCCTGACGCAACTCCAATTACACATTTTTCAGGATTCAATTTGATATTGAATTTTCTTATTTGCTCAAATATTTCCTTCAAATCTTGCACATGATCTTTGGCCTCTTTACTTTTTATCAGCATATCATCTACATACACCTTTATGGTTTTATGTATCCACTTTGCGAACACCTTTTCAACCATTCGTTGATATGTAGCACCCGCATATCGCAGACCAAATGGCATCTTCACATAACAATATATACCTCTTAGAGCTAAAAAAGGCAAGATGTTCTTGGTCTTCTTCTGCGAGTGATATTTGATTGTACCCTTTATATTCATCGAGTGAAGTGACTCTATCATGACCTGCAGCTGATTCCACCATTTGTGGTATGTATGGCAATGGAAAACTGTCTTTGGGACAGGATTTGTTTAGATCAGTGAAATCTATACAAATTTTTATCCCTTTATTCTTCTTCGGAACAATGACCATATTCGCAATCCATTCTGGGTATTTTGCTTCTCTTATGATTCCTGCATCCAGCATCTTTTGTAATTCTTCTTCTATTTGTGTATGATAATTTTGCGAGATCTTTCTTATTCTTTGTTTGAATGGTCTTACGCTTTTATCTATGTTCAATCTATGACACGCTACTGATGGATCAATTCCTGGTATTTCATCTACACTTCATGCGAATATATCTTTGTATTCTCGTAAGAGATCAATAGTTCTTTTCTCTTCTTCTTCGTCCATCTTAGTTCCAATTCGCAAGATTAAAGGTTCCTCTTCAATTCCAATATTTATTTCTTTGGTTGGTTCTGCTGCAACGTAACTAGGATTTTGCTCTCCCATAGGTGTTGGTTCTTTGATTACTTTCATTGGTTCTCCTTCTTTTTCTGGGATCTCATTTGGTATTCCTTTTCCCTCTCTTGCTCTTATTGTATACACTCTGAACTCCTCTTCCTTTTTCGCTTCTTTCACAAGTTTTCTACGAATTTGTTTCTTTCTTGCTCTCCCTCCACACTGTTTTACTTCAATATGATAACAAAACTTTGCACTATCAAGATCCCCTTTTATTTCTTGTATTCCGCTTGGTGTAGGAAACTTAATTGATTGATGTAATATCGAAGCAATAGCTTTAATCGCATGAATCCATGGTCTTCCCATAAGCATATTATATGGAGATTCCATATCTACCACACATAAAACTATGTGTGTTTCTATTTCTCCCAGCGGTACTCGTAATATTATTTCCCCTTTGGATTTTGTTGTAGATTTTCCCAATCCATGGATAAGACATTCTGAATTTGTAATCTCTTCATCTTTAATCCCCATCCCCTTAAGTGCATGATATAATATAATATCAACAGAACTCCCTGTATCAATCAAGACTCGGTTTAATTTCCATTTTTCTATAGATTTTGTATTTTCCTTTTCTTCTCGCATGATCGGAATTGTGACTACTAATGGTGAAGTGTGGTTCAAGTCTTCATTTGGGATTTCTGCTACTGAAAATGTGATTTTCTGCTTTTCCCATTCTTTCAAAGTTGTTATTTTCTCCACTTCCATGATCTCTCTTCCTCTACAATCTCGTTTGTGTATCCTTCCCTTCATGTTGTTATGAAATTCATCAATCATTGTCTTTGTGATCATATTACATTCTTCTCTTTTGTAATCTTCATCTACTGACTCCATTTGATCTTCAAATTTCCAAAACTCCTTCAAATTTTTGTTATAACAATCCCTGTTTCTAGCGCCAATTATGTAGTTGCAGGAAATCCTACAACTACACCCTCAGTAGAATTCATAAAACTTCAAGAAGTTCTTGATGAAAAATGACAATTTACTGATTAAGATTCTCAACTGATTACAAAGAAGTATGTTAATGGAACTTAGAACATTTACAACTTTCTATGTTCTCTCTCCTAAGACTTTTTCTAATACTCACTTAAAAAACCTCTGTAATTTAACATTTGAACTATTATATATAGTGAAATCTGTACAGATGTATATAGATTGCGAAGCATCGCAACCTCTGATCGTGAATTTTTTCTATATTCACAAACCCTTCACACTTCTCCCGTGTTTCTTCTATTATCGCATTATCTTGCGACACTTCTCTCTTGTATTTGTTACTATGTTCGTAATCTTATATCTTGCGATATTCTGTCCCTACATAGCGACAGAGAAGGTGGTGTAAGTTGCAGAGGTGGTGGTGGAGCGATCTGATTTTAGGTTACAAATTAGCATCGGAGAAGATGGTTAAGGTGGTGTAACGACGGGCTAGAAACGAAGATGGTGACGATGGAGATGCTGCTAGTATTGGTTGCGTTCGTTATGGTGGCGACGGATATGAAGATGATGGTGGCAACGGAGATGAAAATGGTGGTGAGCTCGATAGTTTTTCTCTGGATGAGAAATAAAGAAGATAAGAAGAAGTCCCTACTTTCAATATAAAGGTTGGGGTATATTTGGAAGTCCATAAATTTTTGATGGGCCCCTGATGGGCTTATAGATAAAGAGGGACAAAATTATTACGTGATAAGGATATTTGTATAGACCATCAAAAGTAGGGACAAAAATTCAATTACCACTTTTTAAGTGGACTCAATAACAGTTTCATTGTTATTCAGTTACCAAAATTACTTTGGTTTGTGACAAAGTTCTCCATATAAATGCAACCTCTTCTTATGAAAATTCTTTTTCGTCAATGAATTTTCATCCTAAAAATAAAAAAATCTAAACTAAAGGGGACATAAAGAATGCGTAATTAGGGAATACTTAAACTAATTGGGGGTTTAATTATGGAAGATACTAGCCACTATTGTTATATCGCATCTTGATTTCAGACTAGGGGTTTACAAAAGATCATGCTTACTGTGTCCTCCACCGATGTGCCTAGCAAGTGTTTCCAGCAAGCTTTGAATAACTTTCTAGAAGTATGTGGATTGTCTTTTTCTACCTTCAACCTCAATAATATTCCCCCCCATCTAATGCGTTCTCTGGTAGTACTATATTTTGATGTTGTTAAGAAGAATATTTCGTTACACTTCTCTATGTTCAGTCGGGATTCTGTTTTATGGCAAAGTAATAGGGTGTCTCATTCTTTGGATTTTATTAAGGTGAAACCCATTAGTGGTTTAAA